>WOVY01010548.1:0-221164 GCA_013436015.1 Rhipicephalus annulatus | reverse complement strand
TTTCCACTCCGTCAGTGAAGGGTAGCAAACCAGGCATGTGCGTGGTTAAGCTCCCTTCCTTCTCTCTTGTTGTTCTTCCTCCTCCTTGTGGTTGTGATGCTTAACAGCAGACCCGAAGGGATTTCGGTGTCAAATCCAGGCAGAATTTCGACGGAGACAAAATATTAGAAGCAGGTGGGTTAAGATTTAGGTACACGCTAAAGAATTCCAGGTGGTCAAAACTTCCGGAGTTCTCTTCTACAGCGTCCCTCTTAATGATAACATGCTTTTTAATGTAACACTCAAACAGTTATTATTACCCTTTGCCGTGACTATGACATGCGAAATTGTTGGTTAATCCATGACACCTTCTGTCCCTCAAATGGTGGTCGTCGATCGGCCTACCTTTGCGTAGATTCGGACGGAGGAAACCTGACCAGCTTGGCAGTTGTTTATTGGAAGACGAGAAATGGGACACGTTTGAGAAAGAATGAGACAGGCGCTCTTGCAGACTTGTTCATTTGCGTGCAGACGTCTAAAGTCGATACTCAGAGGCTAGCCTCAGGGTACTGTAGTATTCAAGACACACTGGCCAGGCTTTGCATCACAATAAATGTTTATCTTTTTAACACAATATTGCTGCAGGGAGTAAGGTTTTCAGCGAGGGCAGTGCTGAGAAACACACGTTATGGATCACTGCGTGACGGACATAGTTACCATAAAACCTGGGGCATATCTGCGATTTTAATGCACCTAATCAATTGAAGGTTCGAACATATATATAGACACATTGGATATATGCGTAATTGAAACACGTGAATGCCCGCTATATTGAGCTTTTGTGATGATGTGCTTCAAAATGATATACATATTTTGACTACTTGACTATCTGGAGAAGAGCAGACACGTAAGTAGTCGAGAATATTTTCACTACTTTTAAAATATTTATTTGGACTTTTCAACTACTATTTTGAAATATTTCAATTACTATTTCAATATCAATTAGTCGGTATTCGCATGCAGCAGGATTACACACTCACGGTGGGAATCCGCATCACAGGTTTGGCAGTAATAGTGACAATAGCTTCGAAGCCATGGACAAATATTCCGCTTTGTATTCCTGGATTAGTTGTTGAGTCTCTGGACACTCAAACGTTCGATTATACGCAACCATAGTCGTAATAAATGCTCATCTACAGAAATAGAATGAATGAATGAATGAATGAATATAATGAATGAATGAATGAATGAATGAATGAATGAATGAATGAATGAATGAATGAATGAATGACCTAGCGGTGAACGTAAAGACACAATGGTCCCTGTTTACACAATCTGTTACATTTACAAAATATGTAGCAGTGTCTGTGTTCCTCTTACCAAATGTCTTCTGTACTCATTGGGCTGTTGCGGATGTTGCAAGGTTCGTGGCCATTGTTAAAAAAAACTCAATGTCATTCAGTGGCCTTGGCGTTTCTTTATAATGGTAAGTGTCGACGTTCGCTCCTTTTTTGTTAGTCAATGACTGCTGCGGCAAGCTCTTCGAATCAAGTGTTTTCACTACTTCGCTTTTTTCCTTTCCGCCAGTGGAGCGAAAATACATACTCCAGCATCCATGAAGTATTGCGCATACGTTTTCATGGCTCTATACGGGTTGGTGCAGTTGTTTTCGGCGCTAACGTTAGATAGTCGTGGCAGCCGAGGGGCTTATCATTTTCACCACTATGCCGTCGCCTTTCTCCTGGTAACCACTCGGAAGAGTTTATTTTGAAAACAAGTAAGGCAAAAGGACTCGTAGACGTGCCGAAAAGCGGCTTAAGCGCATGCATCCGGAACAGATAGAGAAGAACGAAGATGGAGTGGAGCCAGTTCGTGCAAACATGAAAGCACGAGAAGGAATAGCCGAGGCGCCTACGTAGACGAAAGCAGGGCAGCAGGTGCACTTCAAGTCCGCGTAGTTAAGACCACGTGAATAAGACTTTCGGGGGAAGAGGAGGCCTCAGCCGAGAATCGAACCCACGCCCTCAATCTCCACAGCGAAACGACAGGGCCACCAAGCAGTCGCAGTGAGTGTCCATGAAATTATACGAATTCCCTCGGCTTTCGGTCTTATTACGTATCTGGTCCGATCAAAGCATTCAAAGTTTCCCGCCTACCTTAAATCAATTATCTATACCTTGGTCACAGAATACGTACGAGATTGATACAGTTTGTTTCAGTTTTTAATATGAGAAACGCCACCTCTCGGTGCCCGTCAATCAGCCGACAAAGCAGACATATGTGCTTTACAGTTGCATGTGGTTTGCGCACCGCTCAAGTTAAAACGAGCCTCTTCGAGAGGATTGTTAAACGAGGGATCCGTCTGGTCGGGCCTTTCCGTCTTCAACGTTTACACAATGAGTCAGATTGCTTTTCTGCTGCGTGTACGTTTATTCTTCGCAACCGACACGTGTTTTTTAGTTGTTTTATGTTTACTGTCACTGAAGTCCCGTGTCCACGCGTGTGTTCGCCGCATTACGGAGGGACGTCCTGGTTGGAAGAGAGGTTTACGCATTTGTAGCGGCTACTTTTTTTGGTTGTGAATTCATTTTAGACATAAAGAATTCATCAAACACCACGAACCTCACTTTTCACTCCTTTTGCTTTCTTATGTTACCCCTCGATTAATATATATTCTGAAAAGCAATCTTTTGATGCGGATATTGTCGCTGCCACTCTGTGGGAAGTATCTTTTGTTGACACCGGACTGTTTTAAAGTAAAAAGGCATTCTTTTTCAATGAATATTGCAACATTAAATGGCACACGAACACTGTGACACATTGAAGAGGGAGTGAAAATAAAGCTTAAATACTCAGCGTGAGCCACAAAAAAAAAGAAAAGACAGAAGGATTTCCAGCATGATGCTCTTGTCGAAATGAACGAAAGAAATGTGTTCCACAGAAATGAAACTCCACGATCTGAGGTCCATAAACGGCGATATTCGAATCATCATTCGAAGTGATGTTGATTGTCCATTCATGTATAAGCAGTGGCGTCAAAGTTGGGATGTGGATGTTGATGAATCGGTGTCCTTATTCACGTTTGCCTGTGTACGCACAGACCGTGAAAACTTCGGGTGTTGGAGGGTTCAGACCCTCATCCCTCCTTGTGGCTATGCCAGTTTAAAGGGGGCAGTTCAAGCAATGAGTGAGTCACATCCTCCTCTTTACAAAGCAACGTTGTGTGCCTTCTCTAAAAGGGAAGTAGCTTTCGGTGTCACCTTTCCCGCGCTAACGATGAGTGAATGAATGATACCCTCCCTAAAACGAGCTACTAACTGTCATACTATGAATGCTGGAATGGTGACTTGTCTCCGTTAACAGCTTCCCAGCAACGACTTTTCGAGAGGTAACAGACGCGTGCATGTAGCATTCGAAATTACACGGTATTCGCTCTACTTTCTCTCTTGCTTTGCGCCGCTTCAACGGAGAACAATGGCGGAGTTCGCGCCCTATGTTCCAAAAATTGCACTGGAGAACAAAAAAAACAAAAAAATACGAAACAAACAATAAGTAGGGGGGGGGGGCGGTGATGTTTACCTTCGGACGTCCGGCTCAACATGTCTCTCCACGGTCCTCGCTTCCTTTCTCTCTCTTTAAACACTAGACACGGAAACCTGGTTTCAAACACTTCCGCTGACGTTTGCTTCGTGCTCCGCCCCCCCCCCCCCTTCGCTACCTCCAGCCGCACCCAGCCCCACTCGTTGCTCGCAAAACGCACGGGATGTGCTCGCGCACTCGTTTTTACAATCTTTGTCTTTCTTCTTCGCACACTTACACAATGTCGTTCCCTATAATACGCCTCAAAGCATGCCTACTTAAAGGAGCAAGACAAGAACAGCCTCCTTATGTTATTTTTTTTCATTTGTAGAAAGCCCAGTCTGGCGTAGAAACGATCCGTGCGTACAAGAGTAGCTAGTGAGTGAAAGAAGAGAAGAAGGGGGGGGGGGGGGGCTTGGTTTTTATATATTCGGCAACGTCATCCCGCACCCGTGAATGGTTCTTTTCACTTCTTTCGCTCAACGACTGTTTGTTTATGCAGCCGTCGTGATCACTCAATTTCTCTCTCCAAGTCCTTAGGGGTTGCGCTGACTCGGCTTATCCTGTTTTTCTTCTTCTATTTCTCTCCTTCTCGTTCTTTATTTAACTTCTTCTATCTCATTCTTTAGCTTCACTTTTTTACAGTTTAGTTTTAGTTTCTCCCCATATCTCCTTTGCTCTTGAATATCGTTTACAGTATGGTATTCTCTCTTCCTTTTTTTTCTCCAGGCATGATCGTATATCTTCCATATTACGGAAGCGGTTTTGTTGCTCTGATTGCGCTATACTTCTTTACGTATGCGGTCATCTTTCTTCAACGATGGGTCGGGGCGCGATCGTCCTTGGGGTTCTGACCTTGAGTCACATCTGAGGCTTAGCGAAGACGACTCCGCGAAAGACTACGGTCTGCTAACGACGACTTCCAAACGAGATGACAAGAGGGGGTCGCGCGTGCGTTGAGTAATCCGTCGGGTGGAATGGAATAGTCGATTGGGACGTAGACAACTACGAAAGAGTCCCATAAAAGAAAAAAAGAACGATAGTGGTTGAAGTGCCAAAGGAGAAAGTCTCGGATGAGCGAAGAAACGGAGAAAAGAAGTACACGGCCTTGAGAACGACCCTTGTTGCTTTGGTATCTCTGATAGCGCGCCCCCTATTCGCTGCCGACCGGTGCTTAATGGAGGACGAGCGAAAATAACCAACCCGACGCGCGCCCTTTTGTGTCTTCAGCGCCGGCGGAGAACAATGTCGCCTCGGCTATTGTTAAGTAGGCTGAAAAGCTTAGTGCGACGGAGTTTCCGTGTCGCGAGGAAAGTTGACATAGCGGTAAATTTAAACCTACTCGTTTTGCTTTACGAAGGTTACACTGCAAGCCCCCTTTTTGGGTATCTGCCAGGAGTATATAGTCGTAAGAAGACAACAAAGCAATTGAGATAGATAGATAACTTTATTGTACACCGAGGGAGGAGAGTCGGGTTTTACCCCGACGCCCCTGCGGGCCGCTCCCACGTTGGAACAGGCAGGGAGTACCTGCCTGCGGCATCGTGGGCCCCTTGGATTGCCCGAAGCTGACGGTGACGATCCGTACTTTTGATGGCGGAATAAAACCCTTGTCTTGGGATGATTTGCGCCTTGAGTTCCTTGGGTATGTGGGGGCAGTCCCACATCATGTGCTCAAATGTACACACACACCCACAGTCCGGGCAGTCAGGAGATATATCCATATAAATAGATACATTAGCTGGGCAGGGGTAAACCCCTGTCTGTAGTAGTCTGAGCGTGACTTCTTGTCCTCTGGTAAGATGCGAATGGGGTGGAGGAAAGACCCTACGACTCAAACGATAATGTGAAGTGACTTCGTTAAATGTCGCTAGAACGTCCCGCGACCCTCGATCAGCCGCTCCCCCATCCAGAGGATCGGCCCCGGGCGGGGCGGAGCGGTCCAACGTGCCAGGGCCGTGAAGCCCCGCGCGGAAGGCAAGTCCTCGCGCCCGGGCGTGGGCCAATTCGTTGGAGTTGGTGATGCCGCTGATCGTGGAGCCCATATGGGCCGGGAACCAAATGATCTCGTGTGGAGTGATGGTCCTACCTCTGAGAATTCTAGCAGCAGGTGGGGAGACCCTGCCAGAGGCAAAGGCTCTAACCGCCGAACGGGAATCAGAGTAGATCTGAACACGGGATGAATCCAAAAGCCCTAGTGCGATGGATACCTGTTCAGCTATTGCTGGGGAGGTTGCCTTGACAGAGCATGCCGACATTACTGTACCTCGCTCAGAGACCGCAACGGCCACATAACGATTCCTATCCGCACGCGCAGCGTCCGTGAAGGTCGACGATCCCGACTTCGAGTGCACCTGCTCCAAAATTTTCTTGGCTCTAGCCCTTCTCCTTGCGACGTTAAATTGAGGGTGCATATTCCTAGGAATAGGATAAACTACGAGTGCCTGTCTAACGGCGGAGTCAAGAGAAGTCATCCGCTCTTCCTGGAGTATTGTAGAAATTCCGGCACGTGCCAAAATCTCCCGACCCGCCCGGGTGACCGAGAGGCGAGAGATCTGCGCCGTGCGTTGAGCCTCTATAATTTCATCCAACGTGTTGTGAATTCCTAATGCTAACAGCCCCTCCGTGCTAGTTCGGATTGGAAGGCCGAGTGCCCTTTTAACAGTTTTACGGATCAGTACATTGAGCTTCTCCCTTTCTGCAGCGAGCCAGTGATGCATAGACGCAACATAATGAACGTGACTCATGAGGAAGGCATGAAAGAGGCGAAGAAGATTGTCCTCCTTCATGCCTCCTTTCCTGTTAGAAACTCTAATAATGAGGCGAAGCGTAGCCGCAGTATGTTGCTCTAATCTACGTAAAGTTTCCGTGTTACGTCCATCCGCTGAAATGAGCATGCCTAATATCCTGATACAGCTAACCTTGGGAATTCTAGCCCCACTAGCAGTCAATAATGTCACATCCACCTGCTCAGGGGGGACCCAGTCCTTAGGTCGCCGTCCTTGTCTGGTGGGCCTGTATATTAATAGCTCAGATTTACTACTTGAAAGCTTTAAAGACATACGACTGATGTTTCTTTCAACCGTGTTGACCGCCTCCTGCAATCTGTCCTCAAGGCGCCCTATGGCACCGCCTCGGACCCACACCGTGATATCATCCGCGTAGAGCGCACTTTCCAACCCCTCGAGTTCGTCCAGTTCGCGAGCAAGGCGAGTCATGCCAATATTGAAAAGAAGCGGGGAGACGACTGCCCCCTGAGGGGTTCCACGTGAACCTAATTCGTACCGTTCTGACTTCAGCTCCCCCAACTTAAGAGTAGCCGTTCGGTCACTGAGAAAAGCAGCGGCAAAATTATAAAATCGCGCACCCAGGTTCATGTCATTTATGGATTCCAATATGTGGGCATGAGATATGTGATCAAACGCCTTAGCCAGATCGAGACCAAGTATGGCCCTGGCATCGCGAGTGCTGTCGTCAATGATGTGAGATTTAAGGAGAAGCATCACATCCTGCGTTGAGAGGTGTGGACGGAAACCCACCATATTCGGAGGGAGGAGACCCTCATCCTCGATAAATGCACAGAACCTATTATTCAGAACATGCTCATAGACCTTTCCAACACAAGATGTAAGTGAGATGGGGCGGAGGCTGTCAAGGCTGGGCTTTTTGCCCGGCTTAGGGATGAGGATCACCTCCGCATGTCTCCATTCCTCGGGGAACGTGCCATCAGCCCAGTGTTTGTTAAAAAGGTCGGTGAGAAAGTCAATTGAGGCGTCATCAAGGTTCCTCAAAGTCTTGTTAGTGATCTGGTCAGCCCCGGGTGCCGACCTGCCATTGAGATCCATTAGCGCCATCCGAACTTCAGCTGTCGTGATATTCTCATCAAGCTTGGATTGCATCCGCCCACTATAGAGGGGGGGCTTGGAAAGGGTGGGATCCATCCCTCTAAGCGGCAAATATTTGCTTGCAAGCATATCGCAAACCTCCTTTTCTGAGTTGTCTCTGAGAGCCGCGCTGACTATGCGGTCGACCACCCGGCACTGACTACCCTTGCTTTTTTCGGGCCCCATCAGATGTTTAAGCAAGTTCCATTTCCCCCCAACACGCATTTGTCCATCTACCATGTTGCATGTCTCCTCCCATCGCGCTCTCTCAAGCTGCATGGAGTAGGTCTCGATCTCCCTGTTAATTTCAGCAATCCTTCGCCTTAACCGCCGATTGAGCTTGTTCAGTTTCCAGCGCTCCCTAAGGCCATTTCTGGCCTCGAAGAGGTGGGCAAGTTTGCTATCCATGGTTCCAATCTCTGGCGGCGTCTCGATGACCTTTGTGGCCCTCTTAACGTCGCTAGATAAATTCTGTTTCCAATCCGCAAGATTTTTCCAGCAGCCCCCATCTTTACGAATATCGCGGAAAAGATCCCAGTCTACTATAGTGTGTTTCCTGCTAGCTGTGACAGTTGCCGACAGCGTAGTTTCTAGTATATAATGGTCGCTACCTAAGTGTTCATATAAATTAGTCCACTCGCAGTGATCCTGAAAATTTGTAAAAGTCAAATCAGGCGTAGTGTCCCTACAAGCTGAATTTCCTATTCGCGACGGATAACGGGGGTCAGTCAGCATAATCATGCCCAAGTCATGCGTGCTCTTGTAAAGTGAGTCACCCTTCGTTGTAGTTTTTGGATACCCCCACGCAGTGTGTGGCGCGTTAAAATCTCCAGACACCAAAAGCGGGATCTTCCCGCGGTTCGCGAGACTCATAGCCTTTGAAATAAGGGCATAAAAGCGGTCCTTCGAACGTTTCGGGGAACTGTAAACATGTAAAATTAGCAACCCCTTGAGCAGTCGCCTCCCGGGGAGAAGCTCAATGCACTGATATTCTGATTTAAATCGCTTGTCAAGATCGTGATGTACGAGAGCCGAGATTTGCTTGGAAACGCACACCGCTATCCCCCTGCCGTCATCCGATTTGCGGCAGAAAGTCTCATACCCAGAGAGGGTAATCCCCTCTAGGAGAGTCTCCTGCAGCAACAGGACATGTGGCTTGCCTTCTCTAGCTCTAATAAATTGGCACAATGCCGCCTTTTTTCTTTGAAACCCCCAGCAGTTCCACTGCCACACGCGGAGTGCCGGGTGCTGCTTATTTTGCCCCGCCATTTTCGCTGCCAAATTTTGCGTTTCCATCCGCCCCAGCCTTTGACTGTGGCGAAGGGAGATGCGGCGTCTGCCCTTTCTCCTGTGGCGTAACTTCTTGGACCTCATCAGTCCTAGTCTCCAATGCTCGAAGTCGCTTACCGTGATCAGCGCTCTGCTTCTTGAGCTCCCCTACGTCCACTCGAAGCTGTTGGAGTATGTTCGTGATCTCCGATAGCGACTTCTCCATAGTCTCCCGAAACGCTTCAAAACCGTCCTTGTCCGAAACAGCTACATCACCTACCGCTTTGCGTTTGCGACCTACAGTTCCTGCCGAAGTCTCCATAGCAACAGGAGCCGACTTACTAGTATCCTCCAAAGCTTTCCTCAGCGTTCCGATCTCCTCTTTAAGTGTCATTACCATCTCCTTTAGAAGAGAATTCTCCTCTCTCATCTGTTTAAGTTCCTCACTGCCCGGCTGCCATGTAGGACTACCCCCACTTACCTGCTGTGTTTTCACACCACCAGCCTTCTGCGCCCATGTTGTTTGCGCCGGGAGATGACCAGGCCTTGAGCCGGATTGTGACCTAGGGCCAGCGGACTCTGAGCGATGGGTAGAGCCATGGCTCCGCCGTTGGTCGCCCCGCTCTTCGATGCGAGGAAAATCTTCAAATCTTCCGGGAAGCTGTCGTTCCCGTCTTGACTCTTCAATCCGTTCTCTTCGTCGCTGTCTCACGATGAAAGGAGTCTGATAGCGCTGCTTACAAGTCCGATCACCCGTTGGGTGACCCTGTCCGCATAGCTTGCACTTCGCTTTACACTCGTGTGAGTCCGTGGGGTTTTCCACCCCGCATCCACGACAGGTTTTCTTCTCCGGCGTCGGGCATACATCCGCTCGATGGCCTACTTTGGCGCATATGTAGCACACATCCACCTGCCGCCTATACAGGTAGCACTTGAGAAGAACACCTCCAAACTTGACGTGATTCGGAACTTCATAGCCTTCAAATACGATGACCACGGAACCAGTGTCCTTTATGCGTTTGGCTTGCATGGCAGTCGGATTCCCGGAATGCACAATCATAGTGTTGAGTTCCTTCTCGGTGATTTCCCGGTCCACGTTCCGAATAACACCCTTGCAGTAGCCGTCACCCGCGGAGTAGTAGGCGTTGACGTTGTACACTTTCTCTCCAACCTTGATTTGCTTAATGCGCACGTAGTTCTTCGCGTGCTCCTCCAGCGGCGTACTAACCACGACGATATTCTGTGTAACGTTGGGGCAGACTACGTCTTCTCCCGCAGCGTCGTAAGTGATCTTCGCAGCGGCCATGATTGCCTCTGCAACTTTGCAGTGTCCTGCTTTTCTGAGATCCAAACCATCCCGCGGTCGTATGACGATCCGTCGGTGATCTTCCGGCAAGTCGGGCATGCGAGAGGACGCAATAATCCGTTTTTTCAGTGTTGAACGGCCGCGGCGGGAAGACGCGCCAGAACCGACGCCATATCTTCTAGAACCTTCGTCGGGTTCGTGCCCGCCGATTCTTTGCTGTGAAGACCTGCCGCGCACAAAATTCCAGCCCGCATCGCTGAGTTCCTCTTCCTCGATCGTTTCGCCTTCCACTTCAACTTGCATCTTCTCGGGAAAAGTGTGAGCAACCGCCCTACTCGTCACTAGGCCTAACTGACGGCGGCGAAGCGGCAAAGCCGCTAAGCCTAATGTTAGGGCTAGCCCTCTTCCGCGGCGTTCCGATCAGAAGAACGGTCGAAAAATGGCAAATACGCACCCAAAGTCCAGAAATCGGGTATCCACGTGCGCAAAACCTCCTTATACACAATTGAGAGAACAAAGAAATTAACTCGGCTGCACGTACACGCATTAAATACCATGAGATGAGGGCGGTTGAATTGGGAAGATGGTGTAGATATAAACAATTGACCTTGATGTTCACCGTTATGGTTTCTAATTAATAAAAATTCGTGAAAAAAATCTCAACTAGGATATATAGCCAGTGGATATGGGAGCGTTCGCTAGGAATGATGGTCGTGACGTGCTGTAATAATAATAATAATAATAATAATAATAATAATAATAATAATAATAATAATAATAATAATAATAATAATACATCATTATTATTATTATTATTATTATTATTATTATTATTATTATTATTATTATTATTATTATTATTATTATTATTATTGTTGTTGTTGTTGTTGTTGTTGTTGTTGTTGTTATTGTTGTTGTTGTTGTTGTAATGCTCAAATCGAGAGGAAAAGAAAAAAATTATGGCCAGATACAGCACACAAGAAAAAAGTGGGATGAAGCAGCGCAGACTAACAAATGTGTTCCATGTCTTACCGGCTAGCTCATCGCAGCACGCTGCTTGAGTTCTAAGGGAGAGGGCACTAATGACGCACATACGCACGCTACGGTACGCAGTTGCTGCCTGGAAGAAAACAATACTGCTTCGGCAAACGTTGGTGCGAGCGGCTATGCCCGTATTAAATGTATTTTTCATGGCTTCAACCTTCCAACTTCCCCCAAACTTCTGCTATGTTTGGATTAAGGTAATTATGTCGTTCTTTATATTACTGGAAAATATTTTTTGCTTTACTTATTTTCGAGAAACCCCTAAAGGGCGTACTCCTTTCGCATAGGAATGACGGATAGCTCCCGATGTGAATCGTGCGACACTGACGAGACAATAGAACATCAACTGTGTTCATGTGAACGTTTTGTGAGCGAACGCAACTTGCTACGCGAAACGTTGGAGACACTAGACAGTAGACCTCTTTCCGAAGAGAAGATACTTGGCTCATGGCTCTACGCGTCGCTGGCCAGCAAAGCGACGCGGGCACTGCTAAGTTTTCTGAAGACGACCGGACTACGCGACCGCTTATAAGCGTGCAATGGACAAGGTCACATCTACACACACGTTACCCTTCATTTCTCTCTCTCTTCTCCTTTAATTCCCTCACCCCTTCCCCCAGTGCAAGGTAGCAAACCGGACGTGCGTCTGGTTGACCTCCCTGCCTTTCATTTCTTCCCTTGCTCCTCCTCCTCCTCCTCTCTAAAGGGCCCCACTGGGAGGATATTATTACGTAGGGTGGTTGGGTAAAAAAAATGCAATGCAATAGGTACACGGCAGGCACAAAAAATTGCAAGCAAAACAACACTTGCTTAAGCATAATTAAAATTGCAACAAAATAATTCGACGTCTTTTGGAATTTACTGGCGAACATAATTTCCGAATTTGCAGTACGTGCGGTAAAGTTAAATTAAAAGGATATTTATATATTAGAAATTGACATTTTACGAAACCTATTGGCACTCGAACCACAGTTCGTCATGCCCGCCCATCAGCAAAAAGTTAATTTCCCTGAGTAAACATGTGTAATTCTTTATCAGATATGTGCTAAGTTTAGCAAGCTCAGATGTATAGTTTCGAGAAAAAATAAAAAAAGCTATACCTCAAGTTTCGGGCTCACCGATAAATCCACGACTGTTTTCTTCGAAGAAGGTAGGAATTTGAAAATAATGCTGTTCCAGTTTTAGTGATGTTTAGGGTGGTTGCTTATGTGGGAAATGGAAACCACGTCAACGCTTAACTGGACTGCCTCGCGCAATACGAGCTCCTCGAGATCACGCAACCTTGGCGCAACCGCTAAGTCCAGGTCGGCCCACAAATAACTGCTGTCGTCAGCCGCGTCCTGTTTGTTTGTCTACCACCCGATGCCGACTGCCTGACTCATCCTCAGGCTGCCACAGAGTGGCGGATACGAATGCTTTATGGTGCACACCTTCCCCATAGTTTAAGAACGGTAAATAGCACTTTGGTTGATGAAAGTGAGAATTGGTAGTGAGCCCGTCAAACAAGGACGCCGTTGTCTGTCACGCTCACTCTCAATTCATAGATGCAAACCTCAACTAGCCTATACCAACGTGTTTTATAGAATAGGGAAAAATGAAAAAAAAAATCGAAAGCGCTTACCCTACCGGGAAAATGACAGAGTTTGAGGTTTTACGTTAAACCATGATATGATTATGCCATGCCGTAGCAGAGTGGTCGAGACATTTCGGTCCCCCTGGTATTATTTACCGTGCACGGGCACCATACAGTACACTGCATGGCCTCTAGCACTCCGCCTCCGTCTAAATGCGGCCGCCGTGACGGGGATCGAACACTGGACCTTCAGGTTAGCAGCCGAGCCGTGTGACCGCTACGCAACGGCGGTGGACGCTTATCATCTCTCTCCGAAAGCTTTTCCTCACCCTAAACTTGCTCGACCGCAATCAGGATGCTCCAAACGGGGTCTTTCCCTTCACGGGGCAGGTTCAGTCATTTCTCGCTAGCCATGGAACCGCACTTGTCCGGACTGTGGAGTGGCGTGTTGCTCATTACCTGCACATTCTCTGGCAATGAATGTCCTGTGTTACGTGACGCCGAGTTTAACAAAGAAGAGGAGTGGAAAGAAGCTCTAAACAGTGGTGACCTCTCGGTTCTACTTTGAGGGAGGAGGATGAGGAAGGGAAAAAATGAAAGGCAGGGAGGTCAACCAGACGCACGTCCGGTTTGCTACCCTGCACTGGGGGAAGGGTTGAGGAGAATAAAGGAGAAGAGAGAGAGGAGTGAAGGGCAACGTGTTTGTAGATGTGACCTCGTCCATTTCACGCTTATATGCGGTCGCGTAGTCCGGTCGTCTTTAGAAAACTTAGCAATGCCCGCGTCGCTTTGCTGGCCTACGACGCGTTTGCGCAGAGGCGGTGTCGTACCCAATGAAGTGGTTCTACTTTGGGCTGTCTAGAGGGCCTGTGAGAGGGTGGAGGGCCACGGTCTTCTGGTCCGGCCCGCAACTGATACGGATTCCCCCTAAAAGGGGGTGTCACAGCGAAGTTCTTCAGGACCACAATAAAGTTCTTGGCCCGTGTGTTTGTTCCGATTGGTGGTCGAGGCTCTTATGAACACGGGAGCCAAATCATAAGGTTTCCTAAAATAACTAGAGAGTAATCTGGCGCTGCGATCGTTCAGTGACCATGGGAATGATGGGTAGTACACGGATTTGCCTAGTCTTCGTACTTGCGGGCAGTGAATCGCACCTGTGGCTTCGTTTATTGTTGGGTTTCAGTTTTGTTTCGAAGGGAAGAACGAATTCTTTGGAACTTCGTGACCCGATTTGAAATGGTGAGCCTAAAATAATAAGGTTGTGAAGCGCAACCACTGAACGTTTGCTGATTTTTGTTTCGAGGGAAAACAGCTCCAAGCCACACGAACACACACGGAGCCAGAAGTATACGAAGATGAGGCATGTCCGTCCACTACCCATCATTCCCATGCTCGCTGAAGGGCCGTGCGTTGCAGCTCTCATAGAAACTAGTGCCAGAGTTCCCTCTAACGTGTAGTTAGGAAACTCTATGAGCAAAACATTACATCAGTTCACGCCACCCAGGAAGTTTACAGTTACGTTTCTAATCAGCCCTTTCAGTCAAGGTGTGTACAAATGGAGACACCAAGTTCAATGACACTTCACGCGCCGCGTCTCATCAAATGGCTTGAAACTTAGTGTGCCCAATGGTGCAGGCCTCGTGAGTGTACAACTGACGATCATTTGAATTCATTACACTGCGTATTGCTGCAGAAGATCACTTTGCTGAATGCACTGCCATAATCGATGATCGTTCGGCGTGACAAGGTTCAAAACCAACGTGAAAAGTATTTTTTTTTCTTTGCTCGAAACAAATACAACCAAGAAACAAAGTGTGCATGCATTTCAAGCATAATTACAGATTCTTTTTATGCAAATACTGAAGCTTATAGGTGCGCAGGATAATTAAATAGCTTGTTACAAACCTATTAACTTTAATTGTCAAAACTCACACGACACAACGGTTTCTTTAATTTTCTTACTTGGAAGGTAATACCTAATGCCTTAAAATTATGACACGCGAATTTGACCCGTTTCTGACAGCGAACCGTAACTGAAGGAGCAAAAACAGCCAGAAAGCGCTCGGTGCCCTCTTGGCAAATTACGTCATCGTAAGGCCTAACTACGTCATCTTTAAACAGGATGCCATAATTGGCTGATTTTATGATAGGGAGAACATGCGCAAGGTTAAGACGTGCGCTTACGTAGCCTCTTGCTCCTTTGTCATTGTCCCATTTGCAGCTTCCGGCATGTTCCTCGTGCGAGAAAAATAGAAAAAAAAAGTGCTTAATGAGCGCGACGCATACCTGTCACTCCACGCATACTGCATGGCATCTAATATTTTGGGTGGCAATCAATTTGTTGTGATGTATACAACCCCGATAGTGAAGACATTCCATGTTTACTTGCAGAGGTGTTGTAGGGCCTTCTTTAATGAAGGGATGGCTTGAAAGTATGTAATTGTGGGTTACAGTACACAATTAAATCAGCTCACGTCTGTGGTTTTCACAGCGTCACGTCTGCATTGAACAGCACAATAAACTAGCACATCTATTGTTTGAGGTGGTTAACAAGCGCTCAGACAGTGGTAATTAAGAAGTCTGAAGTTAACAACGGGTTACAGGATATGACGTATAGAGGCTATAGCACTGCGTCGATTTCTCCAACTGGGCCGTCGTGGTGATATACGGTTGTTATGGTAATCGGCTGCTGACCCGGAAATTGCAGGATCAAATCGCGACCGCTACAGTCGCACTTCGAAGGAGGTGAACTACTATGTGCCCGTTAAGTTTAATTTAGGCTCACAATAAAAAACCCTGGAGTCCTTCACTTCGGAATGTTTCACTATAATCGTATCATGCTTCTGGTACGTAAAGCACCATATGTTATTTTTTTAACCATTAGTCGAGGTTTTCTTACGTGTGTCTAAAGTTTTACTATGACTTCTTTTGATTTCGGCCTCGTCATATGGCGGCCAGTAATAAAAAAACCGCTATCTCTAGTATCTGTTAGCGGGTTCCTCTGCCTCGCGGTTGTGACGCAGCCCCCCGCTTTTTGATGACGTCGACGTACACGCGAGCTACGGCACTCTAGGCGCCCAGCCGGAGTTAGGATGTTGTGTAATCAGTCCGGACATGGTCGACTAGACATAGGCACACATAGCACCGGTCGCATCGTGAAAAGAACGTGACAAATGTAACCTAATCACGCGAGGGTTTGTCCTTATCAAACCTTGGCGTCTACGCCTGGCATTTTCACGGCTGATAAGAGTCTACTGATTTAAGAACTGCTTGGCACGCACTTTTTAAGAACTGATGACTGGAGTGGTAATTGCATTTTTCTTTTTATTGGAACACTGGGACGGATACTTCAAAATTGCTTTGAACAGCAGAAATGATACGCAACGTAGTTAATACACGTGAGGTATAAGAAAGGATGAAAGACACTAAGTGGAGGCTACATTGATGCTATTTATAGTAATTGCAGTAGAACCATAGTTTTAAATAACGTACGCGTGTCCTCCGTTTATTCTTTACACAGAGACTGTACGAATGCTGCTTGGAGGGAACGTCAGCCGCTAAGCCCGCCTAAGTTTGAAGCTGGCTTCCAACACGTCTAGAAAATGCCCTCGAAGTCGCGCCTTTGTTTCAGAAATCTACTATAGACTTAAATATATATTTCATCGCTGCCTGAAACCCATGTACACAGCCTCTAATTCATGTATGGAAAGGCTGCTGGCATTGAACGCAAGGTGAGTGTACACCTGCGGGGCGCAACCTCGGGTGCATGCGCCAAGGTGAAAACCGCTGTGCTTCCACTCCGCAGTGCGTCTCGTCCCACAGCTGGCGGCGCGTCGCGGGGAGCGCACATTCATTTTGTTTTCCTTGGGAACTTTAGCGGTTCCCGAATCTCCACTTCTAATCTCACTCGGCGCGCTCTTAAAATAAGAACCGCAGCAGCCGAGGTGCATCTCTGGCGGCGTTCCTCTTCTAACCTCCGGTCTAAAATTAAAAAGTCGGCCCGCCGATGGAACGTCAGCGGCCATCCCCTTTCTTAGAGCTGCTGTTGTCGCGGCCTCTAAGAGTTTTACGCATCCAAAGGTACGTGTGTAATCACGGAGGCCACACTTTAATACGTGAGTTCACAATCTTGGCCTTTAGATGGCGCCACAAGTTCCGTCAGCTCTTGCAGAGCGTCGGCAGTGACAAAGTTGCAAATAACGGTCCCCCCGCGCGGCACCCTCATTGGGCGTCCAAGCGGGACTGGAGGGCGTCATTCGATGCGTCCAATTTTTCGAACAATGCAATCGGGTTTAGCGTTCTGGAACCGAGCCGACCTTGAAAGTTGAAACGCTCGACGGACTGCTGCTGTTTGACTTTACACGAACACGTTGTGCTGCTCGCTGTGCCTGCGGCGCTTGCCGCTAAGACGCGCTAGCGACGCTAGGCGAGTTGAGGCGCTCATCGCCAGATGGCGCCACGGCTGTCGCTATATATTGCGCCCGTGGCGGCAGCTCCGGCGCTGTGACCTCCCTCAGCAGGTATACGAAAGACCTGTGGGGAAACAAATCCTCAACGCGGACGATGTCTTCGCCGAAGTCGAGTTCGATCTAGCCGACTGGGACTCCTTGTGTTAGGTTGTGTGTGTTTCGTTTTCTGCAGGATTAATTCCGCGTGCGCGCTACTACATTCGCATTTTTTTTTATCCTGTGCGGGAAACGAGACGACGGAGTAGTAGTCTCCATCCGTGCTACCGGGACCTGTTGCCTGCCCCCGCAGCAATTTCGTTTTGTTTCGTTTTTTTTTTTCGCCACACGCCAGCTACGACAATCCACCAGCTGTGTTGTGTACTCCGCAACCCTGGGAACGGATACAGAATCGACTTCGGCGGTCGTCTGCTTCGAAGGGTGAGCGGTTTTTACACAACGTCGTCTGCTTTGCCGCTCAGGCGCTTTATCCGATGCTGATATTCCCAGTTCAACATCTTCCTCGTGGTTTCGTTCTTTCATCTCGGCACATCGCAACTCAATGATTCATTACAGATGTGATGCGACCATATCACCAGAACTTGGAAGATTGAACAAATCAACACAATGTGAACGATTTTCAATTATATGGATGCTTTTGGCTTAAGTTCAACTGTGGCCTTTCTCTTTGGAATATCGTTGAAGGTGTACCTATTTTTGTTACGAAATGCCTGTCAGGTTATTCGGGTTATACCGAAGGTTAAATCTGGTAAGTCATTCGAGAC
Organism: Rhipicephalus annulatus; assembly: GCA_013436015.1. Taxonomy (NCBI): domain Eukaryota; kingdom Metazoa; phylum Arthropoda; class Arachnida; order Ixodida; family Ixodidae; genus Rhipicephalus; species Rhipicephalus annulatus. The sequence continues at coordinate 203,300 of WOVY01010548.1, read as the reverse complement.
AAACCTGCCAGGTTATTCGTGAAGACGGTCGTGATTTGTTTGTTCAATGTCGCCATAGATATTATGCATAAACATCCATACTGTGACCGCTGTAGCTTTTCATACCTCGTAGCTACGTAATCGCCGGAAAGCTCAGGGTGCAATAACAGTGTTGTCTGGCTAACTGTATGACGTGGGCTTAATGAGACATAAATATTCACTTAACCGGTCACCTTTTCATTCGATGCTTCATCATTGGGTTACCGGGTTTGGATGGCGCATGTGTAAAGTGTAAGAAAAACCACCCCCTTCTGGACACTCCGATAACGGGACAAAGCCGTGTTGCTCGAAGTCCTTGTTTTATCTCTCACGAACACTCCATCATCGTTTGCGTGCAAAAAAAGGAAGACGATGTAGAAAGATAAAAGAAGGACGTCAGAGTGCGAGCAACCATGTCAGAGTCGCGGAACGCTCCTTTCAGCGGTAAAATTGGGGCCCTTATCGGAAGAAGCCTTTGTTCCCGTTATCTCGGTTTGCGTACGCACACACGCTGTTACGTCTGTGATAACCTGGATGTATAGGAGCAATCAGGCCAACGACCAAAGCTGGAAGTCGTGACCCATTAACGCATGTGTACCTAGGTTCCCTGACACGAATGGTTAAATATATATTGCGATGACGAGAAAAAAAAATAAGACGAATAGCGCAATAGCAGTTACCAAATTCGTATGGCTAATCAATAATTAATAGTCACGTTACAGTACGAGAAAGGGACAAATACTGATATTGTGTTCTTAAATTTGGTAACTATTTAGCACTAGATTAGTGTTCATAAGACGTGGTATACCTCGACCAGAAGTTGTTCCTTGTAGAAGTTACTGATGTGGAGTAGCCGAGGTAATATGGACCTCAATCTCTCCACAGCACATTTCACAAGTTAGCTACAAACGAAGCGAATTTCGGAGGCTTGATTGCTGGATAAAACAGAGTTCGTGTCCCTTTACCGGGAGCAGGAGACACGGTAAAGCAGACGCAATAAATTAGAGTGGCAATCTCAATAATACATCAGGACAATTGGTATCTAAATGTAAAAAAAGCTTGCGCAGAGACCATTCCGATGCAGATGCTAAAACGACCGCTTCGTTGACCTCAATTATGCAGAAGATTCACTCCGAAAACGTGAAGTTAGGTTGCCAGACGAAAAAAAAAAGGGATGCCCTGTCCGGGAGTTTCGTCCCTCGGGTCACCCTGAAAACGGTGCCGGTCACAAGCAGACGACGGCTGAGTCGAAGCCAAAGGCGCCTGCGCACCAGCGTCTCTAAGCGCGCGCACGGACATTGCAGGGCCGGCCCAATAAAGCCTCGCCAAGGACTCTCTGAGCACCTGCTAAATTTAGCCGGCGGCTGCAAAGCTCTCCGGCAACGCGGGCCAAGTTTTAAAAAACCCGCGCTGCCCGGGAACCGCGCTTAACGTTCGGCCGAGGCTTAGGGCAACGGCGGCTGTTTCGGCGGAGACAAAGAGAAACTACGTGTGCAGCGCTCATTTTTCTTTATTGGTAATATTTACCGGCTCGTTGATGAAACGGTTATAGGGTTTGTTGCCACAAGTCAAACCGTCTGGGTCTCGCTTCGTCCGAGCCGCTTTGTTGGTACTACTCTACTCGAAATCTGGGTTCCGTTGTGTGGGCAGGGGAGAGCTCCGGGAAACACTGCTATATCGTCAGACCCGACGCGCCGGGCTATTTTACGGCTTCGAAACCGGAAACGACTATTGAAGGAAACGTGGTGCTTGGCCAGGGCAGCTTTGTACTTGTACGCTTCATGCAAAAACCGGCACTCCCTCATCACGCGCAGCTAACATAAATACACTGTCCGTCAACGCCGTGGTTGGCTCTGGTGAATAACGAAGTGCGCGTGCCGTACGTCCTCATCATGCAGAGAAAGCTTCTCCCGCACCGCGGCTCGCTTCCTTTACACTTTGGATTTTCAATCTTCACTTGGGCAGTATTGGCGAAACATTCTTTAGCTGCAGGCTGCAGCTAAAGAACATATATGGCAGCTGACCTTGATGTCCGGTACTCCAGTTCTTGCATGTCGTTTCAGGTTTTTTCGCGCTCACTGGGGATCGGAGCTCTGTCAAACTGCAGTATACAGGTTCTTCTATATAGGTAACTGCGCCGTGTTTCTCCACGAATACATAAAAAATTCATCAATTCCCTTGCTAAATATCAGCAATGGCGGTCAGGCCAGTGAAAAGATAATTTAGAACGATATGTGTTCATGAACTCGGTTCTTTTCTTTGATTGAATGATGCTTGACGACAATGACAATTGAATGATGGCTTAACGTTGGTAATCTACATTACAACAGCACGCTAGGGTAATTACAGTGCAGCAGTACGACGGTTTATGAATTATGAGAAGGAATGATGTCATTTCATTGCAGACTCGTACCACAGCGACATGTTCACTGTACATTTCGCATTATCTCACCTGTCTTATTTCGCCAAGTTAGGATCACTCATGTCTGGCATGTTGCTGAACTAGCAGATCACGTGCACTCACAAAATACCTTTTCTCTACCTGACGGTTTCGATGGTGCGGGCGAGGAGATAGAAGTGAATACTGTTCTAGAAAGTTGTGCTCGTAATAGAAAATGCATATTTTGTGCATGAGAATTTAATTTACCAGCACAGCCCAACAACTATCTAACAACCACGCGAAGCCAACACACAGAGAAGCGAGGTTAAGCATTGTAAAATGTAAAAAGCATTGTAAAAATTTGCTGTTAAATGTAACTCCCCGCAGGTATATACAATTTTCGAGCTACATTTCGTAGTTTATTTATCATTAAATATTGACATAAATTAGGTAAAACGGGCAATTTCTTCTGCGTTCTCCCTGCCTCTATTTTATCGTTGTTTGGCGTCACGTAGCTGTAGCTTTCAAGAAAAGTCGAATTCTTATACTGACCTTTGTGTTTATTTCCTTTCAATGAGTTCTCTGGTGGTGGTAGTCCATAGCTTATAAATTGCGAGAAATAGCAAGTGCTGGCGTTTGCATACCAGTGGTATTGTTGAATCAATTACTTTTGGCGTCAACACACATACTCTAACATAACGCATACTTTAACCACACAGTTATATCAGTCATATATATATTTTAAAAATAACGAATCATCGTTCTTATATATATAAGAACGATGAATTAATTAACTGCTCTTGAAGAATGGGACAATGTGCACGAAGTATGCAGCACTGTGTAGCGAAGTGACTTCTTATGCAGATTTATTATTTTATTGCAACTATTAGTTCATTGATAAGCTCTTCTGCTTTTGATCAATAATCATGCTTAAACTTTTTCTTAATGAAGACGACAGGCAACTACCAAATCTTGGTACTGGAGGAACCGGGACCGAGTTCCTCCAACTGATTCACATTTTACGGGGAGGTCGCTTTATTTAATAAACAAGCAAATCCAGCAGTCCGCATAAACTAGTACAAAAGAGGGCACAGTTCCTCTAAAACATCTTCGACGTAAGCTGCTCGTTTCTTCAGGGGAAAAATATAGCTAGTTTACTAACTCATGATTTTTGTTTCGACCTTGGTCATTAAGTTGAACGTGCCTTTGTCACGACTACTCAGTGTAGTAAAGGCCAAGGAATCCAGCTTCGGGTTCAATCGTTATCATCAGCATATACGTCGCCCAACTACGACGCGGAAAAAAAAATCAGATTGGCCGAGATGAGGCAATGCGGTCGGTGGGATTTACCTATGAAGTGGGGGGGGGGGGGGGTAGAGGCTCACTCACAGGAATTCAAAGGCGGTCACAAACCTACTTCAAAATTATCGACCTGTGCTTTGCTCTGCATGACGATGTGGGCGATTCAGTGAAATAATGAGGAAAAAAAATATGTGAAGTGAATTTGAATGGTTTCATGATTTAAGAAAGCAAATCCAAGAATCAAATTGAATAAACGTTGTCGCTTAACGTGCAAAAACCACGGTATGATTACTAGACACGGTGTAGACAAATACACTAAGTTAATTATATCACCACTCAGTGTCCATCGGCGGGCACCCTAAATCACGCACAGTGTAGCACAGCGTACCTGCGGCAAATTGCAGTGCACCTGCTCACACAGCGTAGCAAAACTACAGTGTACCTGCCGCAAAGCCGTGCGCAAAAAACAAGCACTTGTGGTAAAAGTGACATTCCCACAGCGCTTAGGGGTCAGTTCATTCGTTAAAAAGGATGTTTTCTGTCTGGCATGAAGTGAGAATTCAAAATTGTCCACAGACAAAAACATACTAATTGCAAATCCTTCAATCCCTTTCAATCATTTTTTGCTGTTAAGAAATGCGGCTGAAGGAATTTGATAAGGCGAAAAGATTACATTGCGCACACAATGCATACGCAATAGGCACGCAGCGACGAGATTGGAAGTTTAATTCACCACACTAGTATGTTCACCGAGAGTGAAAGGTGATAAGTTAAAGGGAGGAAAGTGAAGCAAGTTAAGGTCATGTCTGCCCCACTCTGTGAGAGAACTGAAAGATGAGCATAGTTCAGAGAACACGCCCACACACAGGTGTCATTGATATTGCTCGATTTAATGTCAAGCCGTCCCATACACTGGCGCATCTAGAAAGAAGAGAGAGAGAGGGATGAAATGAAAACGCTGCATGGGAGGTTAACTTGGTAAAAGTGACCCGTTTTCTACCCTGCGTAGGGGCAGAGAAATAGGGGTTGTACAGAAGACAGAGAGAGATAAATAAAAGCGAACACACACACACACACACACACACACCTAGGCAAGTCTTTCAGATCACAGCTGTTCTGAGAGGCGACTTCAGCGTAGGAAGCGCAGTGGCGCTTCCACAGCCTTCTTTTGAGACGGTCGATGGCGCAGGATTCGTTATCTTTAAAAAGAAAATGCAACAGTGCTTTTACAGCCTCACTCATCGCACGTGGCTATATTCTGAGGATCCTCCCAACATATATTATATCACTGCCCTTCGCGGTGAATCCTAATAAAATCCTGAGCTCGTCATTCGAGGTATCTTTGGCAATATTTTTTTCGTGGTCTTTCAAATTATGAGCGTGGCATATGTATAGTCGCTATGTAACGACGAACGTTGCGCGAAATTAAAAAGCAGCGGGGGATCGTATACGCACGTACGGGGTCTCACCGCAATGTTTTTCTTTTTAGGAAATATTCACCGCAGCTCGCAGGTATGACAGAAAAATGAAGCTCATATAAAGCGGCTTCTAGCTTGGCCTCTGTGGTGTTATCTATGAATAACAGTCGTTTCAGAGAGATCCTGCGGTGGTTAGTTGACGTCTCTGTATAACAAATCATCTTGTGTGTGCTGTAGCATACATGTGGAACCCGGGGACGCGCCACCATAGTCCGCCACGCGATCAAAGCTAGGAAAAGTCATTTCAAACTTCTTATTCACGCACCAATAAGTAGCTCGTAAATTTCTTCCAATGACCGGACACAATTGTCATATTCATATATGCACATCATGTCTATTGACTATTTACATGCCACAGCAAAGTTTGTACTTATGTGAAGCTAGGTTAAGTTATAAGACACAATTGCCCATAAAGAGATAAACACAAAAAGCTGAGATGAAATGAAATATTAGTTAGGCTAAATAGTTCATAAGGTTAGGTTTTAGCCTGCTGTTTCAACGTTCGCACTCGGAAGACAGCAAAATAAAGATATTGTCTCTGTTCACGCCCTATTTCTACCATCTTATATCAGTGCTGCTTGCAATTTTCGACTCAGCCGTAGGCCACGCGAAGGATCACGCCCCACAGCTTGTATCTTAGCCGCATGCGTGCGCCACAATCGCTATGAAAAGGATGAAATGTCTCCAGCGTCTATTGTATTTACGTATGCGTGCATCCCTTAACACCCGTGAGATAACGCTTCAGTCTGCTGCTTTTAGCAATATTTTTCTCCTCGCGCAGACAGAGACCTTCGAGATAATTTGTCGATCTTGACACTGGAGTCGCCACCCCCGTGTGCGATAAGATAATGAAAGGATAGCGTCAAGTTCACGGTACAATCGACGTTGATTCGTATGACGCCAGAGATTTTCTGCTCAATTCGAGATTATAACTTTGGCATAATTGTGTGGTCTGACTGGGCACGAGAAAGAATCGATTGCTAATAACTTGAGCATATGCGCGTAAGTGCCTCTGTACGAATTCACTTCAATAGCAATAATTGGGTTTTTCAATTATAAGTCTCCTTTCCTAATCCCCCAGCGTATACAAGGTAGCCAACCTGGTGTCTTTCTGGTTAATATCCCTGCCTTCTCCCTTTTGTTGCTTCCTTCCTCCTTCAATTATCGCACTTCTCACTCGTCGGGTATGTTAGACACACATTGACCTAAATGTGCTCATGCATTTAATGAGGTGCGTCAGTTTATGCGACAGGTCAAGACGAATTTAACTATGGACGTGGCATCGGCGTGGCCTGTACGTGTACATTGCTGACTTATTTCCTCAGTCATCTTATTTTTCAAGCTTTCTTTCCCAACGCAGTAAATTCAGATGAAGTATCCTCGTTATCTAGCCCTGTTTTTTCTTTAATCACTCCATGTTTTTAAATTTTTGTTTCTCTAATGGTGCGAAAGTCGCAACAATCAAAAGTTGAGGGCTATAGAAAATGATCTTTTAAAAGCTCTATGTACACGCTCGTTAACTTGACATCAGAAACTTTGTTATTACCATACAAAGCAGAATTCAATGTTTATTTCATGGAATTTAGTACCTAAACACCTGTTGCTGGTCCGTCACAGTGACGTCCCTCATTTCACTGGATTTTCTCTGTATTTTTTCCGCTTTAGCCGTATTCTTTTTGATACTTTGTCTGTCAATAAAGCTGCGCTAAATACATTTCGAAGCTTAGTGTGACAAGCAAAGCGGCCAAAAAGTCGTGCTCACGGTGGTCGTGCTTGATGCACACTTACGATAACGATCTTATGGCGCAGTACTTTTTGCCGTTTCTTCGTGTGTTTTTTTCGTTATCGGCAATGTTTCGTGGCACTGAAGTTCACGGTCTCTGGCGCGTACTTACCCTTCCCTGCGGGCTGAAATGGCGGCTCGGTTTTCACATTCGATAAGCGACTCTAAATGTTTACTCCGTAAATCGATGCGCGTGTCTTCGTGATAAACAGTGTGGCGATCGGGATCGGATAAGCGGACCGTTTTTCTGCAAATGTACTCCGCACGCGGCCTATTGGAAACGATGGGAAATGTATACGTAATGGGTTACATTTTTCCGATGCTTACGCGCGCAGTACTTTGCGTGTTATTCGTTAGCTTTCGACTTTTCATGACACTACATTCATTTCATTCATATAAGGGTTTAACGTCCCAAAACCACCACATGATTATGAGAGACGCCGTAGTGGAGGGCTCCGGAAATTTCGACCACCTGGGGTTCTTTACCGTACACCCAAATCTGAGCACTTTTCATGACACTACGACCGTTGTTTGAATGCCAATGAAATAAGCGTAATGCTAGTTTTTTATATAGCTAAAATATTTTCTTGGGGCCTGTTGAATTTTATAGATCTAGCCTGACCTTGTGACGTCAGTTTTTTTTCTTGTTTTCTACTTCACCTACTTGATTTACTTTCCGTTGACCAGGCAGTGCGCGTGAAGTGAAACAAAAAAAAATTAAGAGAGCTACAGCTTTATGGTCCTCGCTTAGAAGAAGACATTCAGGTTCTATTGATTTGTGGGGTTTAACGTCCCAAAACCACCATATGATTATGAGAGACGTCGTAGAGGAGGGCTTCAGAAATTTCGACCACCTGGGGTTCTTTAACGTGCACCCAAAACTGAGCACATGGGCCTACAACTTTTCCTCCTCCATCGGAGATGCAGCCGCCAACCCTGGGATTCGATCCCGCGACCTGCGGGTCAGCAGCCGAGTACCTTAGCCACTAGACCACCACGGCGGGGCAACACCACGTTTTTATACACCACATATAAAAAGCTATAGAACGTTAAATAAGCCTGCTTCGATTTTCGCACTAGCGCGCTTGCTTTATACTTCACATTTATATTTTGGAAGGAAGCGTAGTCCACCCTTCATTAACTGATTGGATTATCTACTGGGTGTTCCTAAAACAATCGTGATATCCATGTATTATAAATTCTACTAAACAGCATAAAGCTTCACAGAACGCATTACGCCTTGCTAAGTCAGGACCGCAACGTGTGAAACTAAGGGCACTGAACGACATAACGTTGCACACGAATACTTGTGAAAGGACACTATGCGACGAAACCGCAAGGCAGCGCCGCGGCAAAAACAGTGGCGAAACTCGGGTGTCACGACGTAATTTCTACACAACCACTTTGTTAGGGTCGAAGAGCGGTTGTTGGCACCAAAACAAGCGAATAACATGAGCACGTCAGGCTCGTCTTTGTTCACCACGTCGTTAGAGCCAAAATCGACTTACCTGGGCAATCGGGACGCAAAGGTTGACGGCAGTTACAACAAGCACACGTGGGAGCATTCGTATACACATGACATTGGTACACATATGCCTACGAAAGCACATGAAGACAAACTCATAACACACACACACATGAACACAAGCTTGCACACACAGATGAAGACAAACACGCATGCGCACATACAAACACAGAGAGCGTTGAAAATAGCTCCCTTAGACCGAGCAGGCCCGCTCACTTCGCAACTCGCGAAGAAGAAATAGACTCCGGATTTTTACACGCAACAAGACGAATAAGCTGTGATTACACTTGATGTGACACCTGATGGCCCCAGCTTGGCACTGTGTGCAACTTAGAGCAGTGGAGTGGTGGGGATGTTCAGCCCGGGTGAAAAGGGCCAGCCAGTAGGGAGGAGAGGTGTTGGTGATACTAGCAGCTTTCACTCGCTGTAGCTGTGTAATGTTGACGTCTCGGCCTTGCAACGTGGCCTCCTTGTTGCTTCCGTCTTTCTCGTCCGCTTCCCCTTTTCCGGAGGTCGAGTTGCGACACCATATACTAGCCTGGCTTGACGCGTGTCTCATAACGGCCTCCTAAATGTGGAACAACCGCGCGGTGTGTCAGTCGTCATACGATGCAGGCAGCAATTAGCGAGTCGTGCCAGGAAAAGAAGCGGCAATGCGGAGACTGGTATAGAGATGTGGGTCCCTAACCTGAAAGAGCCATGTTATGTTGCTAAAGCTAGCTGAATTTGATTTGTCTGTGCGTAAGCCAACTGTCGTATTGATGTGGCATATAGTTCCGTACTCTGCGCTTGTAAAAAAAAATCGCTTACGTATAAGCTGAGCATAGCAGTAGGCATGTCACTTTATGTCACTGTTATTTACTTTCTTCCCCGTTTACTTACCCTGCGTCGTCGTTCTGTCCGTGAAAAAACTTTCTTCTGTGTATCTGTTGACTTTAAGGTGGTCGCTATTATCTCCCCCCCCCCTCAGAAAAAAAAGAGACCTCGTCGCCAACACTCAGTCGTTTACATGTTCAAACACCAGATTTGCACTGTACAACGTAACTTATGCTCCTCGTGTGGCAAAGATTCTGTGCCCCATGGTTACTTTTTTTATATTTTCTTTCTTCCCGAATTGATGTCACTTCTCCTTTGAGATTCGTTTGTATACTGAGCTCATTAAGTGCATAAACGGAGCCAATATCAACGCGGAGGCCGGGGACAGTCTTCCTGTCAGCACGCTTTCCACCTCCCTCGATTTGAGACAGAGAGGCGAGGAGAGACAGGGAGGTTAACCACGTCTTGTTTGCTACTCTGTGCAAGATGAAAAGAATAAAGCTTAGAAATAAAATAAAGTAATTAAAGACATAGAGAGAGAAGAGAGAGAGAGAGAGCAGTAATCGCTCGCACGCTTTACATTACAGGGGGTACACCACAAATACGCAACATGTCTACTCCGGCATATGCGCTGATCTCTGTGCGTTAATATATTTTGCGTGAATATTAATACTTTCGCTACTTGAACTCCTTCCGATGCCATGCCAACTCGTAATTTAAGTACTAAGGTTCACACTGAAGCTCCAAATTATTTGCGCTTTGGTTTCACGATACCTTCGAACTGTAGCCTTTGTTTAAAGCTCGTCATGGTTAGCATAAGTACAATTAGGCTCAGTAACTTCTTCCCGACTAAGTAAACTACTCTATAGAAGGCCTTACACCAGGCCCCCATGTTTGAATCTTGGGTGTGCTGCAGCGACAAACTTCAACTTCTCAATGAGAAACTCAACGTTCTCGCGTTGTTTAACGTGCCCTGACATGGCACAGTATACATGGCTCTCTACCATTCCGCCTCCGACCACCGCGGCCAGGATCGAACCCGTAACCTTCGGGTCAGCTGCCGAGGACATTAACCTTTGCTCCACCGAGGCGGACTAGCGATTCAGTGCAGTGTACGCAACTTTTGTGAAACTTACATTGATTACAAAGCCCGAATTATCTTACGCGAGCGCGTCCGGCGGTCTTTTTTCTTCGTGACCTGAATGAACGCTAATGCAAGACGTCTGGCTTCTCCTGAGACACTACAGTGCTGCAATGAAGAAAGCTCTACGGGTTCACAATGCGAACAATTCTGTCGGGTGTACGCCGGGCGTAATCGCGGGTGGCTGTCCTAAATTTTTGTTAATAAAAATTGTTATTTGACAGCATCAGGAGGAAATAGATTTTATTTTGTAGGTTACTAGGTTGTGGCACCTTTAAGGTACACAGTGGTGACTGGCAGAACCTTGGTAATAATATTTTTTATGTCAACATTGGCTAATGTTGCGTAAAGACTGGCTAACGTTGTCTAGCATTGGCTAAATTTGTCTTTTGGCTGCTGGTTTACTTACTGTTCTTTTCATATTACGTTGAGTGTCCTTACAGTCACCGTGAAATGCCTAACGTTTCTGCAATAGACGTACTCGAATGCCCTCTAAAAAAAAGTAACAGCCTGCTTACCAAATATCTGTCTCGAAGAGTTCAAACTCGCAAACGCCGTTTTTCGGCTCAGCGTCCTTCGATAGACCTTTCGAAAGAGAGGGAGATGCAAGAAAAGGCAGGGAGGTTATACAGACAGTAACATAACGAGCTGTTCACGTGGCGCAAAAATTTGACGCAGGGCGAGAGATGAGGCTAAGCCTAAAGCGTCCAGTCATGTGCGAAGTTCTAGCGGAGCATCATCGACAAGCCAAACTTCATACCCTCATTAACTTGACGAGCGTGCTTTAAAATTACCGTGCGTCCGTCCCCACGCACTCGGCAAGCATGGCTGGATTCTGATCTCAGCTTGCGCTGTGAATGATATAGCGTATAGCGTAAGGTTCGGGGATGTAACACGTGCGCGGGCATCCGGGGATTTCGACGCGTATTCAACGAGCGTGGAACCGCGTTCGTGCGTCGGCTCAGTGCACACGGTCCCTGCAGCTTTCTTTTCATGCTCCACCATATGCAAGCGTATAGATTATGGTCACAGTATATTATTATTATTATTATTATTATTATTATTACTTTATTATTATTATTGTTATTATTATTATTATTATTATTATTATTATTATTATTATTATTATTATTATTATTATTATTATTATTATTATTATTATTATTATTATTATTATTATTATTATTATTATTATTATTATTATTATTATTATTATCGAGTTTTTAAGTCCCAAAACCACAATATTATGCGAGACGTCCAATTGGAGGGTCCGGAAATTTTGACCATCTGGTGTTCCTTACCCTGCCCTGAGATCGCACAGTACGCAGGCCTCTATCATTTCGCCCTCGCCGAAATGCGACAGCTACGGCCGGTATCGAACCCGTGACCTTCGGTTCAGCAGCCGAGCTCCGCAACCAGTACACCACCGTGGCGAACTGTGCCTGCATTAAAGATCGACCAAAGGGCCTGTTCGTGTCGTCTGATTATATCAAAGAAGCCACGTGGTGTTCCTTATCCAATCGACTTGAAGGCAAGAGCCTCTCTCTCTCTCTCTCTCTCTCTCTCTCAATTTTCTCTCTCTCTTTTCTCTCTCAGCCGGTGTATCGATTGCGCCCCATTCACACGAGCGTTTGATTTTACCGCCTATAAGCTAGTAAATGTAGATGTAACACCGCGCTATAGACATTGTCGAGTGCTATCAGCGGTCGACAAGATTTAGGAGGAGGGAGAAGAAAAGAGTTAGTTAACGTTGTAATGGGGCCAGTGCTTCTTTTTTTTTGGGGGGGGGGGAGATACGATGATGTTCATCCCTTTCAAATATAAATCAATAAATACAAAATAAGTAACGAAGAAGAGGCGTGTGTCGCATAACGATTAAGAGCTATCCACAAAAAAGAAAAATAACAGCATACTAGGGTATATGGCACAGGTGTTCCGCGACATGTATCGCACGCAGCTTTAGCGGCACACGTTCCGCTCATTCGATCAGCGAGCGCTTTTTGCGGCGTCCCAGTTTTTTTTTTTTGCTCCCTTTTCTGTTTATTTCAAAAAAAAAGAGAGAAAAGCACGCCGAGGAGGACAGAGACGAGACACGCGGGGCGAGTCTCAGCTGCAGGGATGACGTCAACGAACGCTGGTTGAGACGGATGTGGCTCGAAGCCGTGCATCCTGCGTGAACGCGGAGGTGCCAGCAGGCTCGACGGGACGGTGTTGTTTACGCCGCCGATGCGTTGTGACGACAGTGGGCCAAACGACAGGGGAATTTTGAGGCCGACTCGGGGTGGAGCGTCCAGGTCTCTTCGGTGCAACACTGTGCATTTACAGCAGGCGTCGGTATTACGACATTTATTGCTCAGTGTGTGAGGAGAAAATCTACGGGAGAATCATTCAAGGAACATGCGAGCGAAACGTGCTATCTGAACGGGCAATATTTAGCCAGCGCCTTATATATAAATATATATATATATATATATATATATATATATATATATATATATATATATATATATATATATATATATATTGGTTGATAGGGCCTACACTACACTATATACATTCGTTTCATTTTATATTTTAGGTGGCACATGAAAGAAGTACCTTTTTTTTTAATTCGGTGTTCGACACAACAATCACGTACTCCGTTGTGAAGGTATTGTCTATGCTCACAAAAATTTATAATGAACGTATTCAAATGGTTAAAACTCATAAATTCTTGGGAGTAATTTTAGACTGGAGACTAACATGGTCGCCTCATGTCCAGTCCCTTGAACAAGAAGTGAATCAGGTCATTCGAATACTCAAGCATCTCTGCGGGTCCAAATGGGGTGGTATACTACAGAGTCGTTATTAGCCCTATACATGTTGCCTGGATACGCCCCATCGTAACTTACTCATTGCCTCTGCTGCACGGACTCCCAGCCTCCACCAAAAGGAGACTTCACTTGTTTTTGGCAAGGAGCTTGAGGGTATGTCTGGGTTTGCCACGGTCAACTTCCTGTGCTTTATGTATGCAGAGGCTCGACAGCCACCTTTGGCAGTACTCCGAACTAAATAAACATCTCGAAATTTATTTAGAATCTTCACGCAACAAGAAAGTCATTTTTTATCTGGTGCCGCTAACACGAAGGAACGCAACGAGACTACTGGATAGTATATAATCATTTCAAGCAGTAGTTCCAGAATTTAAACAATTGAAACCTTCAAAACCACCTTGGACGCTGCCACTTCTCAACGTTATCCGGGAAATAGACGGCATAGAGAAGAAAGCAGCCATGGCACCTCTAGTAGGGGCACAGTTGGTACTTCATCAGCTTCGTGTAATGCATAATGAAAACACGAAGATATATACAGATGGATCATGCACTGAAAAAGCGTCAGCCTGTGTGGTTTTTATACCCGAAATTCAGAAAAAGAAGATGTACAAATTATCGCACAAATCTTCATCGACGACAGCAGAATTGGTGACTACTTTTGAAGCACCTAAGCTTATCTGCGAGAATCCTGAGCCACGAAAGTGGATGATATGCACTGATAGCAAACCTGCTCTTCAACTAATCAGAAATGCTGGATCACTTTACAAAAATGAAGAAATAGCACAATGTATTGCAGAAACTGTGGAATATGGCTCATCGCAGGGTCACAACATCGTATTCCAATGGATACCCAGCCGCATTGGAATAAAGGGAAATAAAGAGGCTGATAGTTTCGCGAAGAAAGCATTGAAGGAAGGACGGGATTGCGCAATCCCTATATCTGGGGCGGATATTCGACATTTTATAACGCAAGGAGCTAACCATTGTTCGATGGAGAAGTGGTTTGCGAGAGCCCTAAATCAAAGGAAACAGTACTTTATGAAGTTGATCCACACAGAAAATTTTCTATAGCGACAGACCTCCCACGACACCTAGAGACATTGATTAATCCACCGACTTAGATTGGAAGTAGCATACACAAACAGCTTCCTGCACAAGATACATCGATGCAACTCACCGGAATGCCATTGTGGTCACGCAGAAGAAAATGTTCGCCATATTCTTTTGGAGTGAGTTAAATACGCGAATGAAAGAGAAAAATAAAGAACAAATTAGAAAGTTTGGATAGACGGCCCCTCACAATAAAGAAATTACTTGGACCATGGCCTGAGATGCATCTCCAGAAAAAGGCAATAATCTTCCTGACAGACTTTTTAGTGGAGACTGGACTGCACAAGCGCCTATGATAGACAGCCTGAGATGGGTATATATAAAATGTGGTCATGTATATACTGACAGTAGAATAGTAAGGTGCGCGTGTAAATAGTTAATGACTATGTGAACTGCTGTAAGAAAACTGTGTATTGGCATGATATTTGAACTGGTTTCAGTGTGCTATTGTGTTTTTTTTTAATTTTCCTTATTGTTAATTTTTGGGTTCCGTTTTGTATTACTCTTTTTTTTTCGCTGCAGAACTTTGTGATATGGAGTAGCCGAGGCAATAGGCACCTCAACCTCTCCACAGCAAAACAGATTAAACAGAACAGAACCTTATGCACTTTTTCCAATGCTCCTTTTAGTTTTATTCCACACGACCGCAATGCTTCTATCTTATTTTATATATCTTTCTTTGTGCTTCAACATAGTCTATATTAAAGGCATTTATTGCTCCTCGTATATACTATTTTAGGGATGGGTTTCAGTGCCGCCATACGGGGCCGCTAAATTTTGGATTTCGTATCTTTAACAACAAAACGAACCGTGTTGCGGTAGAAGCATATATGCATGAGAACGGGTGGATTTATGCACACGTTTTTTCGTGGCGTTAAAGTCACGTCACGATGTTCAAAACCAAGAAAGCATCGGCTCGACAGACCAAGATGATGGTGCCCATATTTTTTACGGGAAATAGTGTACACTGCGACCTGCTAACATGGGGTAAACAGTGTGGCGAGGATGTTATCTTGAGTCGTGTATAGCACAGGGTGTTGCTCCTGTAAAGCGACTTCCTTCTGGTGTTTTGAGTTATGGGGTGCATTCGAAATACACGAGTCGCTATCTCACGTTTGTGAATATTCGTGTCGTTATGTTGATGGAGGAGGTCTTAAGGAGCGGTCGTTTCATGGGCCAATAACATGCGCGTACAGGTGCAAAACTGAACGCGATCTCACGAAGAAGAGAAACACCAAGGTTATACACACGCCCCCTCCCTCTCTTTATCTCTCTCTCTCTCTCTCTTCTCAGCACTATTCTCAATGTGTTGGCGTGTCTGCATTTTCACGGGTTCAGAATAAAGGTACAACTGTAAGCTTATATTTATGAATTCTTGGACAAACGAACTGGTAATGCAATTGCGAATGAAATGCGCTGGCCAAGGACTGGCGAATACAACGTACACAGGCGAAAGGAGACGGAAAGGCTTAGTCTTTGTTCGTCCGACATTCTTCTCTCTCATCTCCTCATTCTGCAGCTATATGCTCCACCAACCGGAAGCACTCCAGTACGATTCGCCACCACAGCGTGTCTGGCAGACGTTTCGTGGTTTCCGTACATAAAATGTATAAGGTGTTTTAAATGTATGTGCTAGAAATGTAGCGATCATTACATGGTGGGAAACGCTATTGATGTTTTCGTGTCCCATAATGTTTTCTTTCTTTTTTGTATCTGGAAGGAATGGAGTTGTTGTTTGAAGGGTATAAATGCATGCGCGCTATTAGCCCGCGACTTCGCACTTTGTACATTTCAATCGTGTACGAACACATGCTCGTGTGCCACCGACAAAACTTTGACGTTAAGTAAGCCACACTTGGTTTTTCTTGCTCCTTTTTTTTCATCTTTTTCATCGTTACCCTCGTGTTTATCTTGCGGCTTCCATCGCCAGGAAGCTGCTACTCGATCGCAGCGTCCTTCTGAGGCACGAATTACTCTGTAGCGTCAATGGAGAATCGATATGTTCGAGTGCGCATTACAACGGTCCCGGCAATCGTACCGCACACGCGACACCACGACGAAGTTTTGTCGAGAGCCACACGGGGGCATCACGCAATACGTCGATAAGCGTCAGTGTCGCGGAACGCTGTCGGCGAAGACGCGGTCGCACTGGCGAGAAACGCCCCTCGGCTCAAACACAGAGAGACACGCGTGCGATGATACGAACGGCTGCCCGCACGCTGGGTTTTCCAGTGCGATGGGGCAGAAATTTTCCTACCTTCATGTCGATACCGGAATGAACCTGACAGGTTCTGCCCCGCCGCGGTGGTCTAGTGGCTAAGGTACTCGGCTGCTGACCCGCAGGTCGCGGATTCGAATCCCGGCTGCGGCGGCTGCATTTCCGATGGAGGCGGAAATGAAGGAGGCCC
This sequence comes from Rhipicephalus annulatus, assembly GCA_013436015.1. Lineage (NCBI taxonomy): Eukaryota > Metazoa > Arthropoda > Arachnida > Ixodida > Ixodidae > Rhipicephalus > Rhipicephalus annulatus. The sequence goes on along the minus strand of WOVY01010548.1, from coordinate 186,526 downwards.
ATGTGCTCAGATTTGGGTGCACGTTAAAGAACCCCAGGTGGTCTAAATTTCCGGAGCCCTCCACTACGGCGTCTCTCATAATCATGTGGTGGTTTTGGGACGTTGAACCCCACATATCAATCAATCAATCAACCTGACAGGTTCTGACACGTAGTGTTGGGTTTTTTAGACACCTATAAAAAAAAACTACACACTCAAGACGAGGCTACAGAATGGCAACAAGCGATCAAAGAAACGTGGTACGCAGTGCTAACAAATCTGAGCCTGGAGAGTTCAGCAAAGTGAAGTATATCGTGAGCAGGCTGCGGTATTAGCCAATGATTTTTCAGACTATGAGAGCGGCCATCCGCAATACTTTCTTGCTGTTTTACTTTATTATTATTTTCTTTTTTCTTATTTGTTTTTTTTTGCCACTTCCCCGGGCAACCGATTATTAGGACAAGTACTGCTGGCTGGGCGATTTCGCTGGCGCATAGTTTGCTGCAAATATTACTGCAGAAAGAGAGAGAGAGAGACAAAAAACTTTATCTGCATCCCTCAAGGACCACATAGAAAAATCTTTCTCTCCAAGGCTCTACGAAAACTCAAAGCATGACAATTCATGTACTGCCAGGATGGGAGCATGACGCAAACGTACTTGCCTCAGTTTTGTACTTGTTATTCGGTACTTACTTTCCCCGCACTGACATACTTACATTTAAAGACGATAGTTTTTCTTGGTATACACTTGAGCCCAGAAATTTTGGTCCATCAGTCTGTCGGTCTGTCTGTCACCCGATTCAGCTTCTACCCTGCCAAAGTTTAAGCACCTGCTGAACGTCCAGCCATCTTGAACTGGTGGCTGCGTTTATAGTTGCGAATATTGTCGATCAATAAGCAAATATTACGCATGTGCAACGTCAATACGAAAGTATTAGGTGGAGTGTTTATTAACTAGAAAATAGATAGGTGCGCATTATAAAGACCCTAGTGTTTCTTAGGCTGCGCGGAAAATGTGATGTTATCCACGAAAAAAGGCTGGCAGAAGATCATCGTATTTCGACGTTGGCAGAGAAGCACGCAGATACGCAGCCAATTGTTTATCGAATAATTGATTGACTGATTTTCGATAGACTGAGTGAATAATTGATCGATCGATCGATTGATCGACCAACCGGGCAGCGCGGCGATCGCCGCATGCACCTGGCTTGATTCGCGTCGTTCGTGCACAACATAACGCCCAAAGCTACTACTGATATGCGAATAAAGCCGGTCCCGTGGGACAGTGCTTATTCGTATCCCATAGCATCGAGTGCCACTCGAGGGCGTTGCGAGAAAAACAAAAAAAAAACGGGCAACAAATAATCGCGTCTGAGATTGCAGGCGCGACTGTGACTCTGCCTTACGTCCACTTGACGTCAACAGCTACTGATATCCATTGTTCGAAGCCGGGTTTCGCATGGCGCGAACAGTTATGCTGCTCTTTTGTTCAGCACCCCACACGTCAGCGGGACCAAAGATGCATTTGAAGAAAGAAGGGCCTAGGAGAGCCGCGAACGCACATCGTGTGTGCATTCTGTCGTTGGTCGGGACGCGGTCAAAGTCCAATAGCGTTGTACGTCATCGTGCATTGCGAGCGTTGCTCCAATAACTCCAGGTCTGATAACCCAGGGTATAGCCGTGAACGCGCGGTGTCTGGTATCGGGCACGCTATAACTATCTCGGAGGCCTATATATGTAAAGGCAAAGTAGGCGGACATACTATCTACAATAAAGTTCTTGATCGTGAAGAAATTATGCTCGGTTCGAATCCCGGCTGCGGCGGCTGCATTTCCGATGGAGGCGCAAATGGTGTAGGTCCGTGTGCTCAGATTTGGGTGCACGTTAAAGAACCCCAGGTGGTCAAAATTTCCGGAGCCCTCCACTACGGCGTCTCTCATAATCATAGAGTGGTTTTGGGACGTTAAACCCCACATATCAATCAATCAATCAAATTATGCTCGGAGCGGTGTTCTGTTCGGTGAACCTTGTATTCTATACGGAAATAGAAAAACCTCCAAAATAAAGATAACGTGCTGCATTGCACTACAATACAGCGGTGGGGCTATAGAGATTGTGTTGCCTTGTCAAATACTTCTGCCACGTGTCGACCTGAATTCATTCAAATGTGCTCGACACATTTGAAACACTAAGAACAGCTAGGCCTATCAACGTCAAAGTCAAGATGAGCTCTGCGCAATGATGTTTGACGGGAATCTTGCCTCAACCGTTGCTCGGATTCCGGTTCACCATGCCTATAGCTCTCAGATAACACAGTTTTGCTTTGTGACGGAGCACAGTGAAAATGAGCGCGTTAAGCTGCTTTAAGTAGATATACCTGCCGTTACAAATTTGTAAACACTTTATGTTGTATATATTTACAGGCACAACAGTGCACGCCACACAGGAGACATGCAAGACTTACCAGTCACAGCTTACTCTTCAATACAGGTGGCGTGCTTTGCGTATAGATCACTAGATATCACTAAAATGCTTGTTTGTTTTTTGTTATGTTTTTATTTTGTATTCTAAAGATGGTGGATATTGCGCAGGTGCCGTGTTACCGGCTGCTTACCCACAATCTACACCAAGGTTGGGTCTCGCTTCCATTTTGAGTGCACCGTGTACTAGTACAGTTAAGTATTTCATGAATGTTGAATCAAAATACAGGCGAGCGGCTAAACAGAGAACTTGTCTCCTTTGTCATATATTAACTCGTAACTGCGTGTTCTAGCTGTGTTTTCTCTTTAACGTATGGTTTACATGCAATGGTGCATATCCCTGCCATCGTAGTAATCCAAAGCAGCGCTGACGCTACTATGAAACCACAATGAATGGTCCTTACACTTTATATATTGATGGAGACCTACTGCCTATATATATATATATATATATATATATATATATATATATATATATATATATATATATATATATATATATATATTGTTACGTGGAAAATAACAGTTGTCGGTCCGCAGCCACAACGCAGCTCACTGACAACGTCCACTTCTTTACTCTCAGTCTGAGGCACCTTACTTGGGTATGCCCCACTATGCCCTCTTTCAGTCAGACGAAATCACGTAACACGACCCCCGGCGGCAAAAGCGCCGACCCGGCGAGTTTACGGGGCCACAGCAGGAGCAGTGTGGTAATTCTTGAGCCTTGATACGTGGACGATGTCCCTTGACAGCAGATCGGAAGAGGTTGATGGATTATCAGGGACAATTTCATATGTAGTGTCGGTCACTCGTCTAAGCACGCGGTATGGGCCCGTGAAACGAGAGAGAAGTTTTTCTGACAGGCCTGCATGTCGCGTAGGGGACCGAAGAAGAACGAGGGAGCCTGTTGGAAAGTGTTCGTCGCGATGCCGCTCGTCGTAACGATGCTTCTGCGAGTCTTGGGACGCCATTAACCTGCTGCGGGCAAGCTGACGAGCGTGGTCAGCTCGCGTAATAGCGTCGCGTGCATATTCAGAAGTAGACTGTGCAGCGGCTGGCAGGAAGGTATCCAACGGCAATGTTGGTTCGCGTCCAAACAGAAGGTAAAATGGCGAGTACCCGGCAGTGTCATGCCGGGAGGAATTGTATGCGAACGTCACGTAGGGTAGTGCAAGGTCCCAATCACGATGATCGGCCGAGACGTATTTTGATAGCATGTCTGTCAAGGTGCGGTTTAAACGTTCTGTAAGCCCATTTGTCTGGGGGTGGTACGATGTCGTGAGCTTATGTTGGGTAGAGCAGGAACGCAGGATATCGTCAACCACTTTTGAAAGGAACGTACGGCCTCGGTCTGTCAGCAGTTGACGAGGGGCTCCATACACTAAAATGAGATCGCGTAGTAGAAAATCAGCGACGTCTGTAGCGCAGCTTGTTGGCATGGCTCGCGTAACTGCATAACGGGTCGCGTAATCCGTAGCCACCGCGACCCACTTGTTTCCGGAGGCGGATGTTGGGAAGGGACCGAGCAGGTCCAAACCAACACGGAAGAATGGCTCCAATGGGATGTCGATGGGCTGAAGATATCCGGAAGGTAGTCTCGACGGCTTTTTGCGACGCTGGCAAATTTCACAAGCGTTGACATAGCGACGTACAGAACGTGAAAGGCCAGGCCAGTAGAAGCGGCGGCGCACACGGTCATATGTGCGAGAGACACCAAGGTGGCCCGCGGTTGGCGCGTCATGGAGCTCGCGTAGGACTGTAGAACGCAGGTGCTTTGGTATGACCAGAAGTAGGTCGTGACCATGGGGCGATAAATTACGCCGATATAAGGTGTGGTCCTTTAAGGTAAACATGCGAACGGAAGCGTCTTGCGGTGAAGATTCGAGCTGTTGTATTAGGCGGCTGATATCCGGATCGCGACGCTGCTCGTCCCCGAGATGAAGCAGCTGGGAGATGGAAAGGACGCAGCCCACAGAATCAGTGCTCGTAGGATCGCAGTCGGCCACAGGGTAGCGTGACAGACAATCCACATCTTTGTGCAGTTTTCCTGATTTGTACACTACGGTGTAAGAATACTCCTGGAGGCGGAGTGCCCAGCGGGCGAGACGACCTGTGGGATCTTTGAGGGAGGCGAGCCAGCAGAGAGCGTGGTGGTCGGTAAGAACTATAAATGGTCGGCCGTACAAGTAAGGGCGAAGTTTCGCGACTGCCCACACCAGCGCTAGGCATTCGCGCTCTGTGATGGAATAATTACGCTCCGAGGTGGACAGCAGCCTGCTGGCATAAGCTATCACGCGATGCTGCCCACGTTGTCGCTGAGCCAACACAGCGCCTATTCCGTAACCGCTGGCATCGATGCGCACTTCCGTCGGTGCCGTAGGGTCGAAGTGAGCCAGCACAGGAGAAGAAGTGAGCCAAGTGGTCAGGTCGGAAAATGCTGCTGCTTGCGAGGGACCCCAGGTAAACGTCTCATCCGGTTTGAGTAAATCTGTTAGGGGCCGAGCGATTTCCGCGAAGTTCTTGATGAACCGCCGAAAATAGGAGCAGAGCCCCACAAAGCTGCGGACATCTTTGGCGGTTTTCGGCACAGGAAAGACCTTCACAGCTCGAACTTTTTCTGGGTCAGGCTGTACACCGTAAGCGTCAACAATATGTCCAAGTATTGTAATGCGACGGCGACCAAACCGGCACTTAGATGAATTCAGCTGAAGGCCGGCGAGACGGAATACATCAAGAATTTTTGACAGTCTCTCAAGGTGCGCTTCAAAAGTGGGAGCAAACACAATCACGTCATCCAGATAACAAAGACACGTAGACCACTTGAATCCATGGAGCAGAGAGTCCATCATTCGTTCAAAGGTGGCGGGGGCATTACATAAGCCGAAAGGCATGACTTTGAATTGGTAGAGGCCATCGGGTGTTACAAAAGCCGTCTTCTCTCGGTCCATGGGGTCCACGGCAATCTGCCAATAACCAGAACGAAGATCTATAGAAGAAAAGTAGGCGGCACCATGGAGGCAATCAAGGGCGTCATCAATGCGGGGCAGAGGGTATGCGTCTTTCTTGGTGATGTTGTTAAGGTGGCGATAGTCCACACAAAATCGCCACGATCCGTCCTTCTTTTTAACTAATACCACCGGAGATGCCCAGGGACTGGAGGATGGTTCAATAATGTCCTTCGCTAGCATCTTGTTCACCTCCTTCTGAATTATGCTCCGCTCAAAAGCAGACACTCTGTAGGGACGGCGGTGAACAGGGTTGGCATCACCTGTGTGTATGCGATGCTGGACAAAGGACGTCTGCCCAAGAGGTCGGTCACCAAAATCGAAAACATCCTGGTAGGCCTCGAGAAGATGTTGTAGGGCTTCGACTTGCGGAGGTGGAAGATCAGTGGCGATCATGTCTACAATTTGACGGCTGCCCGAATGTGTTGCGAGTGATGTGCGCTGCGGTGAAGCAAGTGTGTCTAAGGCAAGTACTTCAATTTGTGAATCGAGCAACGGACACAGGTGGGCCACAGAAATGCCTTGTGGAAGCACATGATTCATGTCGCCGAAATTGACAAGAGGTAGACAAGTTTTGTTATCTGTGATGCTGAGCACCGTATAGGGCACTGCAACATTGTGCGCAAGGAGTACGTCGGTGAGAGGCGTAGCGTAATAGTCACCGTCGGGCACAGCTGGTGAGCACAGAAAATCGACGTACGTCACAGTTTTCGAGGGCAGGCGAACAAAATTGCTGCATTGTAATCGGCATGTAGGTTGGTACGGGGCGGCACTGATTTGTGGTAGTTCAAGGCGGAGCACACCAGCGGAGCAATCAATCAGAGCAGAATTGGCGGCAAGAAAATCGAGGCCTAGTATGAGGTCGTGGGGACATGTTTCAAGCACGGTAAAAAGGACGACCACTTGATGACTGGCTACGGTAAGTTGAGCTGTGCACATACCGACGACAGGGACTTTTGCACCATCTGCAACTTGGACGACACTGGTCAAGGGGGGCGTGAGGACCTTCTTCATGCGACGACGAAAACGCGAACTCATAATACAGACGTGAGCGCCCGTATCTATCAAAGCTTCAACAGGTGTACCATCAACATATACTTCTAGGGTGTTCCGGTTCAAACGTAAGGGCAACAGAGGATTTTTGGGTAAGGTCAACAGGGCAGCTTCACCTCCAGAAGCTGCGCAGCCTAGTTTTCCGGGGACGCGCGGCGGTTGAACGATGGCGAGGGAGAGCGGCGACGCGTGTTTGAACGAGAAGGGCGGCTTTGAGGCGGTGGCGACGACGGGGCACGGTGGCCGTAGTCCTCAGGGGCAGTAAATGCTGTAGACTGAGTGTGGGTCGGATAACGGTGGTTTGGTGGACGGAATGAGCTACTGTAAGCGGGGTACGAGCCAGAAGACATAGATGGCCATTGACTGCGGCAGTAACGAGCGATGTGTCCTGCGCGACCACAGCGGAAGCAGATTGGCTTATCATCAGCTGTTCGCCATTCAGACGGGTTCCTGGTTTGAATAGAGTACGGACGGCGACGTCTCATGTCCACAGAAGCTATCGAGGGACCAGTATTATCCAGTGTGGATGCAGTGGACAGGATACCAAGGTTTGCGAATTCCTGGCGGACAACAGCCTGGATCAAGGCGACAGCTGGCGTTGAGGCGTCGGGCAACGTCGGTAGTTTGTTGGCAGCCGGGTAAGCGGCCTCGAGTTCACGTCGGACGATGCGCGTCACGTCTTCGGTTGTAGACGGACGACAAGGAGTGGCTTCGCAAGACGACGTTGCCGCGGTGTTGGGTAGGCGCTGAAACTGCTGCAAAATGCGTCGACTCTTCGCCTGCTCGAGACGGCGGCACTCTTTGATCACGGCGTCCATGGTCGTTACGTTGGTGAATACAAGCAGACTGAACGCATCGTCGGCGATTCCTTTTAACACGTGTGAAATCTTGTCGGCCTCAGTCATGTTGGGATCGGCCCTTTGACACAACGCTAAGACGTCTTGAATATAAGTCAAGTAGGGCTCAGTGGACGTCTGTGTACGGACAGCCAATTGCTTTTGGGCATCAAGTTGTTGACCAAACGGGTTGCCAAAAAGGTCGCGGAGCTGTTGTTTAAACATTTCCCAGCTTGTGATTTCGTGCTCGTGGGTCTCAAACCAGGTGCGAGGGGTCTTGTCAAGGTAGAAAATGACATTCGCAAGCATAACGGTTGGGTCCCAGCCATATTGCTTGCTGATGCGCTCGTACATGCTAAGCCACTTGTCCACATTCACGTTGTCCTCTCCAGTAAAGGTACCGGGATCACGGGGTTGCGTTAGGGTGACGTACCGGGTTGCTGTCGTTGCTGAGGTAGGTGGCGAAGCCGTATCTTCACCCGGAGCCATGGTAGCAGACTCAAGGAGGCGTCCACTGCGTAGCTCCGTTGTCAGAAGAGTACCCAGCACCTCCACCAAAATGTTACGTGGAAAATAACAGTTGTCGGTCCGCAGCCACAACGCAGCTCACTGACAACGTCCACTTCTTTACTCTCAGTCTGAGGCACCTTACTTGGGTATGCCCCACTATGCCCTCTTTCAGTCAGACGAAATCACGTAACAATATATATATATATATATATATATATATATATATATATATATATATATATATATATATATATATATATATATATATATATATATATACATTCGTACCTCCACATCTCTGGTCAAGAAAAGCATCAGTGATGTGGGATAGGCCAAACAATGATGCTTCTGCATTCTGCATCCGACACTTTAGTATTTTCCTGAGGCTATTGTTAAAAACATGCGCCGGCAGCTAAAAAGAGGGGTCCTACAAAATGCGTAATTTTTCAGAACAATTAGGTAAGTAGTAAAACTGATAAAAGCCGCTGGTATTTTCTGTAGAGATAACCTAATGCGACGATAATTCTGTGGAAACTGATCTTTTGTAATCTCTATCTATAGTCGTGGCGCGTGGCGCGTAAACGTTGGCATTGCGGAGGGGGGAGAGAAAGGGAGGGATCACTGAATTGTTTCTAGGTAATCCCAAACACACCAAGGATTACAAAGCGATTTGGAAGTGCTCTTGTTTCAAACGCAAGGACAGTGCGATACCTGCTAGTAATACAATAGCGTGGGTTTACGATTACGAATTCGGTCCGTCTCACAGTTTGCATCTTCAAACTTGGGAGCTCTTTTTTTTTTTTGCTAAGGAAACGTTAGGCTGCAGTAAGATCCGATTAACAATAAATAAATAAATAAATAAATAAATAAATAAATAAATAAATAAATAAATAAATTTCACTAAACTTGGGCCAAAGTGAAATCCAGAAGTCAGACATGCCGCTGGTCAGCGACGTTGCGAAAAAGCCCCGAAGCAAGTCGAGGGAAGGAATTTCATGAATCTCGACGGCCTAGCGGCCCAGTTTAATTTCCACGTGTCGCAACGCCTATCCACTCCCTCTATATCCAAACCTATATGTACGCGCGCATTTTCTTTTTGTTTTATTTTCGTCCTTCCTTGAGCCCTAAAAAAAAGGGAACTTCTATCCTCAAAACTAGAGATATTCGAAAGCTGAGCTGAAAGCTCAGGCATGCCATTCTTATATTTATTTGTGCGAATTCGGTCTGGAGAAACAACAAGCAGCTTTCTTTGGTGAGGCAAACGCATGCGGGGGATTAAGCTCGTGTTCTATAAATATTTATGGACGGCTGATACGAGGAATCGCGCTCACTTTCTAGCGTATGCTCGTTTTCCCTTTCTTTCTTTTTTTCTTTTTCTTTCTTTGTTTCTTTCTTTCTTCCTTTCTTTCTTTCGTTCTTTCTTTCTTTCTTCATCTTGTTTTTTAGGCATCGAAAAAGATGAGTAGCAGATGTTTCCCATGCAAACAAACAGCTCCCTACGCATATTGAATCAAGAATAAAGCACGATTCTTTCCCGACTTGGCGGCATTGGGTACTTCAGCGAGCCGCGCAAATCACCGCGTTATACAATAGTATATACATACGTGCCCTCAATATCCCATTTTTATCCCGCGCGCAGTCAGCAGAGATCAATATTGCCGCGACAACAGATCCGCGTTGGGGGAATTCGAGGTGAGGCATCCCTATGAGCGATCACTACGCGATATTGCGCAGCCGTTGCCGACCACCGCCAACTCGCTATCGCGGATGATAGGAGTCGCCTCAGCCGGCCGGCCGGTCGCAGTATTCCATGTCCCCTCTCGCCGACACCACCAAAACAATGGGAACCCCCTACACTCTCCACTTGATCCCATTTGTGAGCTCAGTGGTAAAAGAAAGCGAATGAAAAGAAAGAAGTATCTTTGTCTTATCTCCAAGGTCGTCGCGCTCTTCTTTACCGGGCAAACACTACACTTGTCGAAGCAGCAATGGCTAGTGGGAGGAGGTGATAAAACGAGGAGGAGGGTTAGGGGGCAGGCGTTATCTGCTTCTCTTTATTCTTGGGGGGGTGGGGGGTGGGTTGGAAACAACGGGGAACCACGGAGTGTACCAAGATTGCTTTCGCTTTCATCTTCTATCGAGCCTGCGTGCGTGCTTTTTCGCAGTGCACGAAAGACAAACGGCGAAGGCAAACACACGGACAGGGAGTGGACGTGATTAGACTGACACCTCGCTCTGTCTCTCGTTGGAGTCCTCTAAGATCCTCGTCTTTCTGTGCGTGCATGCGCTTGCAGAAAAGCCACTGCATCGTGCCTTGGTTCTTTTTTTTTTCAATTGTAGGCTTAAGAGCAGCTTGTCCCACAACCCTGTCACCCCCGGGATAGTCTGTCTTGGACTCGAAGGAAGGAAGACCCCCTCTTTTTTCGGGATCTCCCTGAATATGCGAGGGCCAGTCCAAACGCGAAATCTCATAAGCCATGCATTTGTCGTTGTGTACATTTTTTAGATGCGGAGCATCTAATACTCGAGGCTTGTAGTGCGGCGCCGTCCGCAAGCTTCCTCCTCCTTCTTCCACCATCTGTGCACCCTTCCTCCTCTACACACCACGCGCGCTTCACTCCTCCACCATCTGTGCACCCTTCCTCCTCTACACACCGCGTGCGCTTCTCCTCCTCACGAACATTCGCTAGCTGTATAATGTAGCGCGCATGCGCCGTCACGCTTCGAGAACATCGGCAGCTGACGCGCGCGCATGCGCCGTCGCGCTTCGAGAACATCGGCAGCTGACGCGCGCGCATGCGCCGTTGCGCTTCTCCCCCTTCTCGAACATTCGACAGCTGACGCGCGCATGCACCGTCACCCACCATCTGTGCCGCGCGCGCTTCTCCCCTTCGAGAACATTCTACAATTCTCCTGATTCTCCAGTGGACGCGCATGCGCCGTCGCGCTTCGAGAACATTCAACAGCTGACAGTGCATGCGCCGTCGTGCTGTATATATACTCAAGGTCGGCGCTCGCTCGCTCAGTTGCCGCTCGTCGGTTGGTTTGTACGGCGCGTCGACGTCCAAGGTCACGGTGAAATGAATTCCAACGAATCCACAAACACAATGATCGACGTTTAACACCCCCTCCTACAACCACGTTAACCAATTTAGCCATCGACCCAAGTAAGTCGCAATTTAACACCCCATTTCACAACCACGTTAACCAATTTAGCCATCGACCCAAGTAAGTCGCACTTTAACACCCCGTTAACCAATTATATGCTCCGCATCCTCCTCAGTGTTCCCCCGAGGGAAGCTGCGGGCAATCTTTTTTCGCCCCATGCCGAGTTGTAGATTCATCGCCTGTTCTTTCAACCTGCATTTGTGTGCGTTAGGGGCTGGTAATTAAAACCTACCTAGTTTAATTATTGAGTTCCTCTATTCAAGAGACTGCACCATTGTATTCCTTCCTTTCCTTCTTTTTATATATTCACTTATTTATTTATTTATTTATTTATTTATTTATTCGCGGTTGCCAATGCGTCATACATGCAAGTGGTACCTTCTTTAAACCGCACGCTTTTTAATATAAGGATGATACAAACAGCAAATATACCTTCTGTTTTCACAATTCAATTTCAATTTTACTCGCAAGTTAAATCAGAGTACATAATAGATGTTTATATACAAAACAAAACCTAAACACGTATCATAGTAATGAGACTTCCCACGAACACTTTCATATGCGTATTTCCGATTTCTCTGGTGCTGTGCATGTGTGTCGTGGTGCCACCAGCGCCAAATCGTCTATTGGAAAGCCGTGAGGATGTATACACGCCGGTGAGGCGAAATTCGCGCGTTTGTTTGTCCAGAGATGGCGTTCAATTTAGTTACATACATCAACTTACACCTTTCTTCCTGGCTTGTCCGATTTTCATATTCCAGCGATGGATCTGGAGATCACTTGTTCCGAGAAAAATGGCAGCTTTTTTGTTGCGCTGGCTCTGCAACAAAATGACAGTGCAGGTGATGTTTAGTGCGTGTACACTTTCCAATTGTACCCTACTTTTATCCTTGGATCGCATTAGTTCGTTGAACAGGCACACGGGCTTTGCGTAGCCTGTAGTAGTTGCTTATGTAGTAATTGCTTTAAAGAACGCCAGGTGGTCGAAAATTCTGGAGTCCTCTGCTATTGGGGCGTTAAACACCAACAATAAATAATATTGTTATTGGGTTGTGATAGCTCTACAGTAGTTGCTCCATGACGCGCATATTAATAACATTATCCACACAAATTATTTAACATTTTCACTCTGTTGTCAACTGGCGTAGCTAGGAGGAGCTTGAGGGGAGAGAAAGAGGGGTCGTACGCCCTCTTTACCCATAACTTCTTTTTTTTAATTTTGGGTGTGCATATATTATTCACCCGCACACACACAAATGCACGCACGAACATGCATAAGGTATATTGTAAGACCCCCCGCCCTCCCTGCCCATATACACCCGTAAAAAACTTCTGGCTACACCAGCGATATTGACTGAGTTCATCTCTTTCTCTTTCTTATTCACTTATCTCTCGCCCATCCCACTGGAATCAGTAATGTTAGAAAACTCAAGACGCGTGAAACGCAGAAACGGTCAATGCAGCACTGCATTTTATTTCCAAACATTCATATTTGCATTTATAATCGCGACTTTGCATTCGCTCGTCGCTGCTCTCAGCGATGTTTTTTGATGGGATGGAGAGCGGCACGACGACTCCGTTTTACGAAGCGCGGGAATTCGGCTTTCGCCGAATGCCGATGCGGAACACGGGATTGGGTCGTCTAGAAGACGCATATAATGGACAGCGAGCTTTGATGGCGAGGAAAATCAGATTTGTGGCCACATGTTCCCTCCACCTTGTTATGGCAGTACAACTCGCCTGGAAGTTGAAGTGCTAATCAAGAAGACCGAGCCTATCGTGATTGTTTTGTCAAGTTCATTCGTTATCTCCTTTTCACTGCTGTGACCGTATACCCAGGAATGTTTTTCATGTGAGAGTGCATGATCAGCTAACTTTGAGAGCTGGTGGTGGCTGTCAACGCGTGCATTACATTTTAGTATCACCCGAAAAAGTGAAGCGAGAAAAAACTTTGAGGGATGGGGGTTTCAGATGTCCTTCATCACCCCCTCCTTTTCCCTAGTTACGGGCGGGAGTTCGTGTTTTTATAACTGCTTTCTTCTCGCTTCGAGTGGGAAGGACGATAATTACGACTTGCAGGGGAGCCACGAACCCCATCCCGTGGCGGAAACCGGAAGAGAAAAACGGAAATTAAGCGACAAATGATCCGATAGGCTACATATAAACGGCACGTACACCCCATGAGCGTCAAAACAGAGACCCTCGCGTTATTTTCCGTTCCGTCTTCAGGCCTCGCCCCCTTTCCTGAAGTGCGCCGTTGACAGAAAGGCCGAAACTTGCGGAGGGGAGGCGGGTGTTGCGTACACAGCGCGGATAATCGGAAAGACTACAGCTCAAGTGCGGGGCTTTGTTACAGCTTATCGGCGTGAGATATTCCGCGATAGCGCGTGCCCAGATAGAGGCTCGTGTCACGTCCACTCTTTGCTGCCGGAGACGGTGTCGGTCGGTAGAAGTACGTGGACGTAGAAAAAGTTTCGTTCGATGAATATTTCGCCGCTATGAAGGCTGTTCATCCTTGATAGTGCGAAGGAGTGCAATTGTTGGAGCAAGTACATTGGTTGCGTCGTGCGGTTTCTTTAGATGGCCATCGAGCGGGAGTCTATATCATCGATGTTTACGATTCCGTGATGGCGTACACGCGTCCTCGTGTTCCTTGTTAGGCGTGAAGCGCGATAGCCGCTCAAGTGACTGGTTACGAATCGTGGAGAAAATCACGTTACGTGGAGAAAATCCGGAAAGGTCGTCACAGTCTTCCGAAGGCAGGCAGCCGTTCGAGGTAAGGCGGCTGTCATCCTGTTTGTCTGTTACCTCGAGGTAGAACTCCTCGTATAATTGCGCGCACTTTTTTGTGTATGTGCTTTTTTTGTTGCTTTCTGTATCTTAGAACGGGTTGACGTTGCTTTTGCGCAGGCACATATCGTTAACTCGATCCCGACGTTACACCATAGTTATAGCGCAGCTGGTAACCGACACCACTTAGTTACTGTACAATTTTAGGCCTGTTCTCTAAACGATAGACTGTCTTGCGGGAGTTCATAAGTTCGCCAGCCAATGTGAACGAACCTAATTGGAGCACCCTTCTTGTACGTTCGTTTGCGCGTTTCTCTTGCTTCTGCTTTTTTTTTCGTGCTCTCCGTTCTCTTTTCCGCACATCTGTGCAGAATATTAAGCTCAGTAGTACCCCCATAGTTTGTACAACAAGCTCTACAGTTTTTATACAGCCAGGCTCACCTCTTTGCCTTTCCTTTTCAATTCAGCTTTGCTTCTCATAAAGCTTAAGGCTCGTTATACTACCAACTGATTTGGAAATCGCCTCGTGGAGAGCGATTTCCAAATCAGTTTTTTTTTTTGTAGCATATAAGTGGAAACAACCAGCAAGCTGTGGAATACTGTGCTATTAATAAAATAATTAGTTTAAAAATGATATGTAACTATTTACAAGTGCTTTTTAGCGATGTGGTACTCAGTAAGAATAAGAACGTGGGATCTAAATTGCAAGTAGCGTGCAAACTATATATTATTATTATTATTATTATTATTATTATTATTATTATTATTATTATTATTATTATTATTATTATTATTATTATTATTATTATTATTATTATATTATTATTATTATTATTATTATTATTATTATTGTATTATTATTATTATTATTATTATTATTATTATTTATAATGCATGTATATCATGCCTCTATTGCGCTACATCGTTTCTGGGTCGCACGCAGTGGCCAGGAGTTGCCCCATGACGCTCTATTTTAATCCTTACGGCAGCTGGGGTGAGCTAATCGACCTTTATCTCTCCGCAAATCCACGTGCGCTCGACTGATCCACGACCTGTTATAGGTCAGTGGGCCACAGACTGCCTCTATTGTCTATCGCTTTGAGGTCAGAGAACCATCGGCCAATGACACGTAAAGGGTACGCACATAGAACGACTAAACGAGTTTTTTTTTCCTTTATTGCAAAATATACAATGAATTGAGTGATAAGAAAAGAGAGAGCGAGAATACAGAAAAGACGTGGAGGTAAGTAAACCAGACTATGTCTAGTTTGCTTGCATAGCTCTCCGCCTTTTTAACAACAGCAACCTACAGAACGCCACGAGCGCGAACTACCGACGCAAATAATAAGAACTAGGAGAAAATATCAGCGTAATAGTGCGTCTAATGGTCAGAAAAAAAAAATGTGAGATCGATGATGCAATAAAATGATTCTACCAAAAAATAGCATCTCGGGGGGGGGGGGGTCTTTACGGTTCGAAATTGACACGTTTGCGTTGCGCAAAAAACGAGCACATAAGAAAGAACACAACACGGGTAGTTTTTTTTTATGTCCTTGTTTCTTGCGCTGTGAAAACATGTTGATTACAAATCTGAAAATTAGTAATCAACATGAAAACATGTTGATTACTAGCGAAAGCAACCGTTTTATCGAATTTGCGGTCGTTTTATTCCCTTGTTCTCGTATAGACTTTCTGCCAAGGAAAACTATTGTAACACTACTGTAACAGCAGATGTGATTTACTGGAGTCATCATCTTCAACGGATGCTTCATTTTATGAAGTTACGTAGACGTCCCGTTCACTTTGCCACAGACAAAAATAAGCTACAGAAATCACTGTTTCCATGCGAAGCACCTAAAATGTTTGCGCAATCGTTCGCACCTTCTATAAGCGTATTCCTCGGTTTTAGCCTAACTAAACCTAACAAGCAAATAGAAACACAGTGAAACGTGTCCGGTATTCCCGTTTTCATCTTTTCATAGAAATATACAGATCCGCAACCTGATTAGGCTGCAGGTTTAGCACGTCCTGTTCACTGAGCCGGCCAAGTTGATGAAGACCGTTTCCCCGAATTAGCGCCTTTGATCAAAAGCACCTTGATGAAGACGAAGTAACGAAGAATGAATGGGGTAACACGTGGCCGTTGCATTTCAAGGCACGTGTCGTGAAAAAGAAAAAAAAACACCTTCCCAAATCACCCGAAGCTAATCCGTCGCAGCCTCCGACCGGGCTATTTTTAGAACAACCGTGGCAGAGCAATCCGTGACCTTGGAATGCAGTTAAGGACAGAAAGCCAGCCGGCTTGCACCTCATCGCTTTACAGTTCTTGCGCAATCACCGTCACACGGGACCATGACATATGCGTCCTCGTCTTCGTTCACCCGTCACCTCACGGTCTCCCGCGTAATACGCGACACGACCAGCTGACGCCTGAATATTCACGAGGGCTTCGCATCAGCGATACTCCCGCGCCTTCAGGGCGGCTGGCCGTGGACGTTCAATGCACGCCATCGTTTTCTGGTTGGAAAGATGGCTTATATAGGGCCGCCGGCGTCTGCAGCTCGCTCTAGGGATCGACAACTCACTGTACTTAGTACTCGTTAGCTTTATCTTTCTGATTGTCCGTATAGTTTAATTCTGTAGCTAATCTTCTATAGTCTATATTGAAGTGAAGGTGTTTAGAATAACCCGTAATGAGTCCCGTTCTTCTGTCAAATGAATGGTATGGTTCCCGAGGACGAGAAGCTGTAGTCTAGAACGGCAGACAATGAAACGTTGTGATAACCAGGCCAGGCGCAGCTGCGGCAGCAGAATTGGAACTGCAAAGGAGGAAGATAGAGACGGAAGGGCAGGAATCTTAGCTCTGGCTGGCCCCGCCGCGGTGGTCGAGTGGCTGAGGTACTCGGCAGCTGACCCGCAGGTCGTGGGTTCAAATCCCGGCTACGGCGGCTACATTTCCGATGGAGGCGGAAATGTTGTAGGCCCGTGTGCTCAGATTTGGGTGCACGTTAAAGAAGCCCAGGTGGTCGAAATTTCCGGAGCCCTCCACTACGGCGTCTCTTATAATCATGTGGTGGTTTTGGGACGTTAAACCCCACATATCAATCGAATCAAGATAAATATCCACGCATATTTACGAAGTGAATTCTGATGATACGGAGGAGCAGTGTGCATCAAATGCTGAATCGTAACTTTCTGTTTACTGGTTAACAGGCTTTTATTTTGTTCTTGGTAACTATTTGTTCTGTCATATGCTTTGATTCACGGGTGGTTAAATGTCGGTGTTTTTACGGTGGTGGGTCCTTTTGTTTTATTCGCTCTGGTTAACAGCCTTCTGAAAATCTTTTTGTTCTTCACAGATCTTTTGGTTTGTTCAGATACACCTGCGCTACATCTGTTATATAGACGCCGGGCGGTGGTTTACGGACACTGCGGTTTTAAGAATCTTCGCTCCGTGAAGGTGTAATTTATACTCACAGACATAGGTCACAAAGCCAGCCCTATACAATCACGCTATATGGAAGGGCGGGGGGAAAGGGGGACGCGAAGTCAGCCAATTATACATTGACAAGATAAGAAAATAGGCTAACTTCGCACCCCCCTCCCACCCCACACGGTGAACCCTGCAGCGCATGGTTATGCTTACACTTCTCCAGCAGGCATCTTGAAATTAAGACTTCCGGCCTGTTCTGAAACGTGCTAAATACATGCACTGCGCAGTTTGACAAAATGCATTCACAAGCTGTGGTGAAAATTAGTTTTCTCAAACCTAGGTCTCAAAATTTTTTCACTTTGACTGCACATATTCCGATGGTTACACGCAAGACTACTTGGGGTAACAGATTCGAGGACGGAACCGGAAATGGAAGCCATGACCTTGGTCGGAATTCCGCAACGATTCCGTGCCATTTCGTCTTCTTGTCTCGCTTCGTTAGTGATCCCCGTCGGATGGCTCTCCGCCGTGCTTTATCTCTTCAAGATTGGCCCGGTCGTTACGAGAGCTGAAGATAAGAAAAGAATTAAGTGGAGCACAAAGCATTGCGTAAGAACCAGTCTTTGTTCACAGTGACTTGGCATCGTCCTCGCGTCTTATCGTTAGGCCTTATATGCAGAGTGCAATGAAATTGTCATTGATTGATTTGTGGGGTTTAACGTCCCAAAACCACCATATGATTATGAGAGACGCCGTAGTGGAGGGCTCCGGAAATTCTTTAACGTGCACCCAAATCTGAGCACATGGGCCTACGACATTTCCGCCTCCATCGGAAATGCAGCCGCCGCAGCCGGGATTTGAACCCGCGAAATGAATTGTCATCCCAGCCGTTTCGCAAAGTGACATAGCAGAGGAGCATAAGTGTATCTTATTTGGGTTCAATATAGATTACGCTACATAAATAACGCCCGTTTCACCAACTTATGCCAAAGAGAGAATTAACATTCACTGGAAAGTTCTTCATATCTAAGCTGTGGGAAGGCTTACCGCTGCTGCTCTTTAGATGGTATCAAATCACCAAAAAGTAAGAACTATACTAGCGGCAATGTTGATTCTTTACAGACGTGTCCTGCACGACTTAGTAGCCAGTGATTGGTCCACTTTAGGGGCGAAGCTTCTTAAAACGGCACCCGTTCGTCCCTCGTCGTAGTGCGTAACCAGTCTTACGTTTTGACCTGCAAGGTGGTGCTGGTGGGCAATTTCTCCTGCGCGTTGTTGAACAATAAAAAAATCGCAGCATGCGCGTTAACAAAAAGCCGAATTATCCTGTCCCTCATTCCCTATCAGCAGCCATTGGCATGTACATTGAGCACTATCTGACAAGAAAGGGTTGCTACGTTATACTCGCTGGGCGTAACCTCCCTGGTTTTAGAAAGGTTTAGCGAGCGTTGGGCCGCAGTACCATGAATACAGTGAACTAGTATGTACTATGAACTCGAGGTGGTTAAAGGTGGGAAGTAGAGAAGAAGCGCAAGCCGTAAGAAAGTGTACGTGTGCCACCTCTCGTTTAGTCCTTGAAATGTCCGCTGGATGGCGGTGCTTTTATATGCGGAATGTATGATAAAAAGATGCGAGATGGTGGTACTTGGAGTGTTGACTAGATGGACGAACGGACACACGGACCAATGCATGGACGGACGTACGAATGGCTGCACGAATGGACGCAGCGGTGGATGCATGGAAGAACGCAGCGACGGACGCACGGATGGACGTGCAGACGCACGAACAGACGCACGCACGACCAGGCGGATGGATGCATGGACGGTCACACAGATGGACGCATGGACGGACGGAAGCTAGAACGAATGGACGGACGGATGCTTCGCCCCACCGTATCATTCACCTCGTGGATATGCTGCCATTTTTTTATCACTGTCCTGTATTTTGTGCTGTTTTTTTTTTGTTTACTAATTTGACCAACTAAGCATTTTGGGGCTTTTCGGCCAGGGTTCCATTGGACATAGCGGCTTCGGCAGGCCTCGTCCAAGGTTGCCAGTTGGCTTGCCTGATCAGAGGGTCACGTCTACCACGACCAGTGAGTGTGTTTCGCTGTATTAGCGATGATGAGTTCCCCCCACCTAAAGACCCTCCATGCGTTTACCACCGGCTATGCTCCTAGTCAACCGCAGCAGACGAGTAGGTTCCAGAAATAGGCCGCAGACGCAATGGAAGGGCTTTAACCTCACAGGGACGTGAGGGACACTTGTACTTAACGTGTGTCAGCGTTTGTGTCCCTCTGCACCAGGGGCATTTGTCTCGGTGATCCGTTGTGTGTCTGTTTTCTGTGTCAGTGTATACCTGTTAACGGACCTCACTTTTGAAACGTCTTATATCTTTGGGATATTAGTTTGTGATCAACAACACACATCAGGGGAGCTCAAGGTTAAACCTATCGGGTATCATTGAGCGATCGGATTTCGTTCACCGTACTGCCATCGCCTCTCTTAAAAAAATTAACAATAAGCAAATAAATAAAAAAAAAAGTTTTACACCATATGTTTGGCTTAAATCCCGTTTTGTAGCCGCGATAGTTGTGGTTGCTGCGTTTTTTTTTTTTCACGTGGGGCCTAAAACGATACATCAGGACATCAAATCTTCACCAAGGTCAATCTCACCTCTATTGAGATTGTATCGAAGGAAACTTGTACGTATGTGAAACCAGATGACATACAGTGCAGTTTATTCGGGTGTTCAGAATTGTACACAAAGTATGTTACGCTAGGTTTAGAGAAACCTGCGAATAGTAAAACAAGAGGCGTACGATGACGTCACGCAAATACTCCCTATGCGCCACGAGCGCTGTAATATTGTGCTTCGGAGAATGCATATTACGTTCTACTTGAATGCCCACTAAATATAGCCAGACGGAACCTGCCGCTCGCGGCAGTGAACCGCGAACACTGCAGAACGCTCGATGTGTGCGAGTCGGTGTGATGACGTCATACGTTCTACACGTCCGCATTGGGCAATTAATTTGGGTCGTTCACGGGACGCTCGCCCTAACGAGGCATCGATAGCGGGACCAACGGGTCGCCCTACGGGGACACGCTAATTAGAGTCGCTGACGGATGCTACTTGGTTCATCACGGCAGCGACAACGCACAGCTGTGCTGCATGGACGGTAGTCTATTTCGTGCGGTGTGTACGGGGTAGAATGGATTCACGCGAAAATATTTTAGCGTTTACTTATTTAGTTATTAATTACCAGTCATTTAAGCAGTTTTCTTGAATTTTGGAGACATATATAGAGGTGTAGTAATAATGTTAGCGATATGGATGGTGGTCATGAAGACAGTAACGGCGTATAAGAAAAAAATTACAACATATCTGATGATGAGTGGGGCGAAGCATCCGTCAGTTCGTCCGCCCTAACGTCCGTCCATTCGTCCTTGCTTCCGTCCATCCGTGTGCCCGTCTGTGTGACCGTCCATGCGTCCGTCCGTCTGTCTTTGCATCTGTCCGTTCATCCGTTCGTGCGTTCGTACGTCCATCCATGCGTCCGTCCGTGCATGTATCTCCATCCGTGCATGTACATGTATGTCTGTCCATCCGTCCGTGCATGTGTCTGTCCGTCCGTCCGTCCATCTAGTGTACACTCCAAGTACTGTCATCTCGCATATCTTCATATATTCCTCATATAGAAGTACCGCCATCGAACGGATATTTCAAGGAGTAAACGAGAGGTAGCACTCGCGCACTTTCTTGCGGTAGGCGCTTCGTGTCTACTCGCCACTTTTCATCGCTTCTAGTTCATTGATTTGATTGATTGATTTGTGGGGTTTAACGTCTCAAAACCACCGTATGATTATGAGAGACGCCGTAGTGGAGGGCTCCGGAAATTCCGACCACCTGGGGTTCTTTAACGTGCACCCAAATCTGAGTAGACGGGCCAACAACATTTCCGCCTCCATCGGAAATGCAGCCGCCGCAGCCGCAATTCGATCCCGCGACCTGCGGGTCAGCAGCCGAGTACCTTAGCCACTATACCACCGTGGCGGGGCCCGTTTCTAGTCCTCGCTAAACCTTGCTAAATCTAAGGAAGTTACGCCCAGCGAGTTTAACGTGGCAACTGTTTCTGGTCAGATAGTGGTCGAAGTGCGTTCTTCCAATACTAGTTTCTTATTAGTACGCGTTAAATTCAAAACACATTTTCTTGGAGATTAAAAATCACCGATATTCGTCTCTGTAGGACATTTCATGAGAAACAGCTATCTTTTTTATTTATGATTAACGTGCGCGGGTTTTCTCCTCAATTCAAAAGAGTGCGCGCGTGCCACTCCTCTAGTCCGGCCGTGGCCACCTGCTACTACTACTACTACTACTACTACTACTACTACTACTACTACTACTACCTCACGGACGCACGACCCACGGCTTAGGGAGCTTCGCCCCTAAAACTGCGCTTATCCGACGGGGTCGTATAACATAGTTAATCACCTTTCCTTCTCAATCTCAACGGTTCTGTTATCCTGATCGCCGTCACAGGATACCTGCTAGAGTATCATTTAAGAATTAGCAGTATTTTCGGTGAACGGTATACACGACGAAGATCCCAAATAATGTGATTTCAAGGGCGGAACGTGCGCCCCGGCACAACATTTAGGCTGCCCTCTTTCTGAAGCTTCCCGCGACATTAACATGCACTGCAGATTGGAATCTAAATGCCAAAGTAACAGCACATTCTCACCACTGCGAGAAATGGGAACCTCAGGCAAAACCGAAACTATGCCGATAACGTAGTCTGAATGGCACAAGATGAGAATGGCAACACAAAGTTAGTGTCACGAGGAT
Source organism: Rhipicephalus annulatus (assembly GCA_013436015.1). Lineage (NCBI taxonomy): Eukaryota > Metazoa > Arthropoda > Arachnida > Ixodida > Ixodidae > Rhipicephalus > Rhipicephalus annulatus. The sequence continues at coordinate 164,421 of WOVY01010548.1, read as the reverse complement.
TTTTTTTTCTTTCTACAGCACAAAAAGCGACCTTATAAGCCACTGAGCATTCGTTCGGCAAGTCATGTTCGTGGTGCTCAGTTTTAAGCACAACAGGCGTCAAGGACGTGGCAATTATAGTTCGTACAGTATCCTGCAGGGTTTGTTGACGGCAGACCGTGTCCACTCACGCCGCCTGCTATGCGCGGCACCGTGACGTGTACCAGCGGGTTCGCTCTCACGATCTCGACATTAGCATAGCAGTCGTATCTTTAAGAAAACTCCTGTGCTTCGCTGTTCGAGCACAGCAGCGTTCGACGCACACGCTATAGGCCAAAACAAGAACAATTGTTCTCATTATGCATAAATAGGTGACGCAACAACGATTTCACTGTGTGTAGTACCACATCCAAGATGCTGCCTTTGAGTGAGCTATATTAATTAATTTAAAATTAGCCACGGTACAAGCTCATTTAATTATCATTTGTTTATGTTTGTTTATAATTAACTTCACAGTCATTTCTCTTCCTGTTCTGTTGTATTGCTCCAACTCTTCTACAGCAATATGATTTCATTGACCCTTTTTACCAGCCTGTCCACGCCGCGATGGTTGCATGAGCACAAGATTGGTCATGTTGTGTACAACATAACACCGCGAGGAAACTTACTTTCAACATTTTACATCACTTGAATTTCACCCAGATAGCTTGCGCGAATACCACCAGGACCAGCGCAGGTCATGCGCAGTGGACGATGAGAATCAAGTAACCACCAGGACCAGCGCAGGTCGTGCGCTGTGGACGATAAGAGCCGAGTGGAATCAATAGATAAGAGACAATCAATGGCAGGGAGGTCAACCAGTCCAGGATAACCGGTTTGCTACCCTACACGTGTGAACGGGATTAGGTAGATTGAAAGACAGGAGACAGAAACATAGCACATCACACAGCATGTGCACATGCACCTAGTCGGTAAGAGTCCATCAATCTGGCGTGGAATGCGACATCACTGTCACAGCCGCTTGACCAGGTCCGCCTTCCTCAAAAACCTCAGCAATTCTTTAGTCGCCTGCAGCTGCAATGTCCCTTGTCGACGACATGCTAGAGCTGATTCAAGAGACATTGGTCTATTGCCTAGGCGCGCTATAATGAACGCCAGAGTGCTTGTTTATACCTATATTACATCATCCATAACATCGAGGCCGAAATGCTGCTTATAAAAAACTCCCTTACTGGCCTTTCTTTTACTTCGATCACTTTGACTTGAGAAACACGGACTGCTGGGCGAGTTGGTAATTCATCTTAACAGAGTTAAGCGAAAAATTTAACTACGAAAGGAAGACACCTGGACACAGCGACACCAGCAATTGTTAGTTGTTAGTGTGCGCTGTGTACAGGTGTCTTCCTTTTGTAGTTAGTTAAATTCTTCGCGCAACTCAGTTATGTTCTAGTTAAGCAACGATTACGCCATTGCCTGGGGAAGAAGAGCTAATGCAACTAGATGGACACAGTGGGCGACGATCGCACAAGGTGCACTGACTGTATGCAGTGTCGTCACCGAATGCGTCAGAGATCGTCCGCGGGCGGTTTTTCGGCCGCAGTGCATCGAAGAGTGTGCTGTGCAACCGCAGTTGCTACACTTCCGGTGTAACGGAATAGGCAGAACGTCTCAGCGCAAAACGCGTCCAATGGTCACGTGTTGTGTGTGTGTGTGTGTGTGTGTGTGTGTGTGTGTGTGTGTGTGTGTGTGTGTGTGTGTGTGTGTGTGTGTGTGTGTGTGGTGTGTGTGTGTGTGTGTGTGTGCGTGCGCGTGCGTGTGCGTGTGTGTGTGCGTGTGCGTGTGTGTGTGTGCGTGTGTGTGTACCACTAACACGCACACAAGTGGGGCTCCTATCACATTACTTATCTTGTACCACCTGCTCTATAATTGCAAATACGTGCACGCGTATTTCCAATCATAGAGTATGCAGTACATAAGTAATCGTGATAGGACCCCGGAGACTCGTATAAAACCTCGCCACTGAGCTTTCAATTCATGTTTATTAGTGCGCTTGAACGATAGTTATACCATGTTATATACGCGTTAAGCGAATAAGACCACACAGCAACAACATGCTTTTAATGTGTGTACATCTTTCTTGTATTCATCTGTACTTTAACATCTTTACTTTCTTTTTTATAACCTTATTTCATTTTTCACAGAGATATTTCGTTCCCTCCCGACCACATGTTAATATATTGGGCCCCTGACACCGCTACCAGCCAGAGAAATGGGATCGCGAATCCCTAACGACTTTTTAATCTGCGAGCTTCATATTCAATTTTCCTCCAGGTCATCCCAAGTTTTGGGATAGGTTCATGTATGTTAAACGTTTTTTTTAATATTAACGCTATACATGAAACACGCGTTACGGGAGTCATTGGGTACAATTTGGATGTTCTTTTTTTAGCGGCGAAGCTCCTTATGGTCTAGAGCAGCCCATCTCTCCCGCGTAGCCAGCACAGGCTATCCAGACAGGCGGACGGACGGATGGACACTTCGTCCCACTCATCATCATTCACTGCGTTTATAAGCTGCGACGTTTTTTTTTTTCTCGCATCTTCTTGCTCAAGACTACTATCATTATTAATATTAATATTTTGCGCGAACTAAATTATAATTTGTGGATCAAGCAGAGAATGTTGGGTGACGAGCAAAAGTATTTGCTATGATGCTTCTATAAATGAAAGTTGTGTGCACTGCAGCACCCTTAAAATTGTACATTCTTAGCTTGCGCGTTTCCCCAGAGGCCCGCAGAAGCGATCAAATTAATGTCTCGGCATCCTATGCATTTTTTTCTTCTAAAAATACTCTGACATTTCTTTTCTTCCACACTTTTTCTCAGTGCTTCCCATTCTAATAGCTCTATCTTTAACCTTCCCTCGTGCGTCTTATCTATTATAATAAGGAATACAGTGATAATCTTTACCATCATGATAATCTTCATTGCATTATCCTACAATAATCCGCTGAATCAGGCACCGGTGGTGCGATCCTTCCTTCTGCGCCGATCGTCGTATCTTGCAAGCACTAGCTGCAGGGCGTCAATTATGAACCCCTCTCTCTTTTTTTCTTGTTTAATTGCTCAAACACACAGAACAAACAAATAAAAATGTACCCACCAGCTGTTACGGTAGAAACATTTCAGGCAGACTTTGAGCTCACCTCCCCTAAGATGTGTGTGCTTATTATGCTTCGAGCGAATGAGGAAGCACAAATTAGAAGTACACCTTTTTTTACGAACTAAATAAAAAAGACAGCTTAGACACGGATAGTTCAAGCAGCTGAGATTGAAACCCCTCGCCTCCGTAATTAACCTCTACGGAACATTTGCGGATACATACAGAAACTTACTAATTCAATTCATTTCAGTAGCCTATATATATATATAGATATATATATATAGGAATTATATATATATATATATATATATATATATATATAATATATATATAGATATATATATATATATATATATATATATAGCGGGGTACACAAGCAGAACATGAAGGGGGAAAAAATGTGGCACACTGGACTTACACATCGTGAATATACACATATACGCACTCATATAGTAATACGGATCAGGGCGTTTTTTTTTCTTATTGAGAAACATAATATGTATATGTATATATACAGTTCGTGCCGGCACGCGTTGCACTAGAACTCTGTAAATATATAGATGAATGGATGTTTGGTTTGCGACGCGAATCTCGGTGGCTTCCTGTTTCGCCGTCGTGTTTCATTTTTAGTGTTTGTTTTCTTTTTGATTTTCATTCACCTCCGGAAATGTTTCATTCATTATCCGTGTGCTGCGCGTATATGGCGTGTATTTTCTAATCTCGCCGCATCGGTGTATCGACTTTATATGAAAGTGGCATGCAGTATACGGCTGCGCGTTGCAGGCCATTAATTCTATATACCGTCAGAGTTCTCGTATATACCTAGTAATCTACAAGATACAACGCACACACGCAAGTCCGTGGATACACCTAATTCGCGAACTCGGAGAATAGATACTTACGAGCTATATGCAGTTCACGCCTTGCACAAACACACGTGAATGATTTGCATGTTCGCAAATGCACGAACTAACGCGCGGCTGTTTCAACGTACACTCTCACTTCGTATGAGTATAGAGAGGCGTTTTATTGTTATTTAAGTACTGTTATTATTATTTATCGTTATTTAAGCCACGCGTGTTAAAGAGGATAGATAAACGCGATCTGAAGTGCGAAATTTCATCGAAACGAAAGCCGACGTAGTAGACGCGAGGTGATACTTTAGAATATAGTTATGCATATATAGGGAAGGAAAAGTCGCAGATCTCTGTACATCCACGCATATATGCGTGCACCTGCTTACCCTTCAGCGGTGGTAGTAGGGGGGGGGGGGCGACATCGTCATATTATGACAATGTAGAGGGTTGACATTGTGACCCGGCCCCCTAAACCTATAGTTTGGGCCGCCCCACTGTCCCCCTCGTGCGCACGATGTATCCACTAATGCAATGCTGGTACGGGCATGTGCGGGTGCTAATGTGTTCGGGACTCCACGGATGTTTTTGTGAAGAATTCGCAAACATTGTCTACATGTAAGCGCACGCAGAATGAATGCATTGTATTTTTTTTTCTTTATTTGTTTCTCAATGTAACGCGTAGCGAAACAAACGAGCTCTCACATACACACTAAGGCACACAGTTTTGTCTGTCTGTGTGTACGTTTTGTGGTGATGTGAACAGTATACCCAATCCAGAGCATAAACGACATATGTGACGTCGTACCACTGAGTACGAGGCGGTGGTTCAGGTTGCGGAGAAAGCGACCATCATTCTGACAAGGGCAACTTTGGTGCATACTATGTTCATCGAACGCCTTTCTGTCAAGTGCCGGAGAGAGGACATTGCAACAGAAGGCGACAAAAGCTCTGTTGAAATTCCTGTATACGCGACACGGACTTGAACAAGTGCAGTAACAGCAATGTCACACACCGCGAAAGACAAGACTGTACTATAGAAGACTGAGTGTGCCCGCGTGTGCTGCCGAATGTGCTGTGTTTATCTCTCTTCTCTCTATCATCTTCATCTTTCATCTCCCCCATCCCCCTCCCATGCGCAGGGTAGCAAACCGGCTGCCTATAGGCTGGTTAACCTCCCTGCTGTTCTTTTCCTCCTATTTTCCTTCCTTGACTATTGCGCGGTGCCCCCCGCCCCCACATGCTCGTTAGCGCGCTCATTAATCACATCATTCTTTCCTTTCCTCATCTGTCTTTCATCTTTACCCTCTCCTCATTCCCCCGCAGCGCAGAGTACCCAACCGGACATGTGTCTGGTCTGGTCCCGTCAACATTCCCGCCTTCTCCCTTTTCTTTTATTCTTTTCTATATGCATAGGGTGCGTATTAACCGGCGTGCCACATTAATCTTCCCTCCTATCGACACTGCCTGGTTATGTTAGTCTTGTGGCACGCGTATGCGTTTGTGTACAGGTATTACATGCCGCGAGCGTTTGCTCCGCAGCGCTTGCTGTTTGAAACAGGGGCCAGTCGTATACACTGTAATGTCCAATGCATCTTATATGTTATACGCTGTTTTGATATCTACGAAGAGGGCTTTATGACCAGGTGTAAAAATGTTCATGTCTAGATAGTACAAATAACTACTAAATGATTGTTTTTAGTGGTTATAACTTAAACGTAAACCAGGACGGACCACAGATGAGACAAGTACTGTTTGCTGTGATTAATCCTGGTGTGCGCTGAAGTTTTCACCTTAAAGTATGTGTACCCACCAAGTCCCAAATCATGCTTTATTGTAATTTTTACTAATTAATTAATTGGTGAAAAACTAATGTTAGTGTTCAGATAATCGCATCGTTAGTTTCTGGTTTGCAAATACTTACCCTTCGTTTGCAGGTGCTATTAATGCGAACTTGTTTTAGTAACTATCGATGTGCAACTCTGGTCGTTACATGGGCTTAAACACAGTGTTACGCGAACCCAGTCGACCATTCTTCAGATCTTCATCCCGATGTGGCGCTCGCATCATTATGTACCGCGGGTAGCGTTCCCTGCCCGGCCAAATCCCATTTGCGGTGCTAGATGCTTCGAAGAGATTCGCCACGGTCCATTTGTTGCCGCCGGCTTTGCTCGGCGAGGCGACGTGGCGCTGTTTGCCGTTCCCGATTCGATCGCGTCGTTCGCTTCCGAGGCTCGCCTTTCACGCGGGGCTCCTTTCCTCTCCTTTCCAGCGAGAAAATAAACAAATAAATAAATAAAGAAAGGAAAAAAACTGTCGGTATCTGGGAGCAGTGATGACATTGTTGGCGGGGAGAAAGTCCCTTCCTGTTCGTCTTTCGTCGCGTTCTCTTATCTTCATCCGCTTTGTTTCTCCCGCAACGATTCCGCATTTTTTTCCCGTTTACTGCATACATTCCTGGAGCGGAGTCAAGGTCACGTCGACCCGACCTCTTCTTTTTCACGTATTTGTTCCGAAAACAATAAGCGCTCTCAGTACTCTTCTTTTTTTTTCGTTTTGGGAACCAGTGCATTGTTTCTCCGTCTGTCCGTTCATTTCGAATTAGGTGTGCGAGTGCAGTGCAAGCTTTTTTCCGTTTCTCGGAATACGAATGGGGAGACTGCTTTAAAGTGAATCGCATAAAGTTGGTGAACAATAAATAAAAGCAACGCCAACAACAAACGAGAAAACGCGATAAAAAGAAATCCACTTTAAAATGTGATCTGGAAACTTGCTTAAAATAGACCGGGCCTATTTTTCTCGATGCTGAGCTTGCAACATGTCCAGCTTGTCATCATTCGGCTACCCTTTTCTCGTACGTTAAAATGCAACAAATGGGTTTTGAAAAGCAGCTGCCGTAGTGAATAATTCATTAAGAACTTTATTTGCCCTTCGGGAAGAAAATAGTGAATAAAAACGAAAAAAGCTATCTCTTAGGTGTTTATTATTATTTTATTATTATTTCGCACTCTAGCCAAGCCTGTAAATATCGAAGCACACCTTCCGTAGAATCTGGTACGTCCGAGGTAGTGATTAGGGATCCTTGAAGTTCCCAGTAACTTCTCAGGTATTGTAGTCAGTAATGTTTAGAAAGATGAGAATGAAAAGGCTTTCCCGCCTAGCTGATATTCCTACCGCGGACCATTCCTCATTCCCGTGACAAACATTTAAACGGAGACGCTGCATATGAGTCAGCCACACGAAACACTCGTCTACTACCTTTCCATCCAACCTGTACTTCTTTCTCTCAACTTCATCACCATCCTGATCTCATCTTAACACCTTGCTACGGTCGACAAGAGGTACCGACCCAATAGCAAATAACATTCACGGCTTATCCTTTTTTGGTATTGTTTCGCCGCAGTACATTTGGGCAATCCGTAGTGCCTGCCTTCACGAAACCCGTAGCAGGTTCCGTAAAGCTCCGAGAAACAGCTTCGAGTTACGCATTATCTTATTTTCGCCCAACGGCGTCAGAAGTGCTTGTGCATCCGCGAAGAAGGAAGGTAGAAAGGGCACATGAAGAGCCGGTAGGTAGGGTAGCTTGATCGCCAAAAGCTCGTGCTCACGAAGGCGAGAAGGGCTTGATAAAAATGCGTTACAATGCCCCGCCGCGGTGGTCTAGTGGCTAAGGTACTCGGCTACTGACCCGCAGGTCGCGGGTTCGAATCCCGGCTGCGGCGGCTGCATTTCCGATGGAGGCGAAAATGTTGTAGGCCCGTGTGCTCAGATTTGGGGGCACGTTAAAGAACCCCAGGTGGTCGAAATTTCCGGAGCCCACCACTACGGCGTCTCTTATAATCATATGGTGGTTTTGGGGCGTTAAACCCCACATATCAATCAAAATGCGTTACAACTCTCTCATCTTCCCTATCTTTCACTCTTTCTTGTCGCTGTCTCCTTAGTACTGTAAATCTACTATCCCTAAGACGATAGCCTAGCCTCTTTCTGGAGGACGTGGTGCCATCGTCACTGTGCGTTAACCGTAAGACATACAGAGCCATAAATATGTACTACGTGCCATTCCTTACGGCATACGTTCAGGGTGAACGCCTGCTCCGGTAAATTTCGGAACCTGGACGCGTGGGTGTCGTCACTGCGCGCTTTGAAATCGTAAAGCCTGCGCTCTAGCTGTCGCGACGACCTTCTCGAATTTCGAGTGCCACCCCGAACCGAGTAAAGCACAATGTAGCCGTATGTTGCACGCTGATGTCGGAAGATCTATCTCCAGCTGCCCCGCTGAGTATTTTGCACCGGCCGTGCCCGCCCACCGTCAGCAGATCACAGCTGCATCCTCTTCCGTGACGCTGTAGCGTAAGTTCGTATAAAAAGAACATTGAACGCAGAGTACAAGTTCTTTGAAAATAAAGTTAAGAAAAAAAAGTTTGAGACGTAGGTGTAGTACACGACAGGGTTTCCGATGCGACTTGCGTTGGGTCGGGGAAAAAAAAAAGGAACGGTTTCACCCGTGGTTGGGACCTGACGGAATGGGTGCGTTGAAAGCTTGCTGGATCCCTTTTGCCAGTACGGTTGGTCGCGTGATGGATGAAGCGTGGAATCGGGTACCATGTATGTATGAACAAGAGCAGCTGGAACGTACGCATTGGTCTCGGGCCACCTTGTGAATGAAAGAAAGAAAGAAAGAAAGAAAGAAGAAAGAAAGAAAGAAAGAAAGAAAGAAAGAAAGAAAGAAAGAAAGAAAGAAATACCATAGCGAATATGCCTGGTTTCATCCCTGACAGCGAAAGTTTAGATAGCTTTCCTTTTTCCTGTCCTTTTTTAATGCTAGATGAATTCTCTCTACATAGGTTGGAACGCTCATTGGTGAACAGTGTACCTCTATTCATTGCTTTTTAGCGCTACAGAGGCAGAACTTCGGGACTACAGCGCACACAAAAAGATGGACTCGGGAAATGAAAGGCTTTTTTTTTTTAGGTGTCGTTACGAACGCAGTTTTTACCATGACTTGCGCTCTTACTCTAAAAGTGTCAAACTAAAAAAAATGTATCTTTCAGCCGCCGTATGTAGCGTCACGCCTCATCAGGCTGGCTCATTGTGACCTAACAGTAATCTCGAAATAAATTCGTTTCAGCGAAGCGTACAGGAGAGAGAGAAACAAAGAAAGAAAGATGTGAGGAAGTAGGAGAGAGAAGAGACTGCTCTCACTGTGGTGGTTTTTGAGCGCATTCCGCGCGACGAAGCGCCGGAGCATAAATAGCAGACTGTTCGCGAGATGGCGTGGGCGCTCTCTGGAGGGAGACACTGTATAAGTAAGCAGGGCACGCACGAGAATGGGGCTCAGAGAGTTTTGTGCTGGCTGTAAAAAAAAAAAAAAAACGAGAACGGTTTCGTCCCTTCCCACTCTCCGTCGATTATGAGTGGGAAGGGACAAAACCAATCCCCCCTTCCCCCGCCTCGCCCGGTAAAGTTGCGGGAATTTAAATAAAGTTTCATTCATTCATTGATTCATTCATTCAACGGTTTGGTTTCCCGCAGGTGCGTCGAGTTTCCCGAAAGTGGACGCTAGCTGCAACTAAGCATATGCTGTCATAGCTCGCGTGCGCCCAACTGCGAGCTGAAAGCACTGTGTCTTTCTTTGGTCTTCTTTATGAGTCATTTTCATGATTTGTTAGTTGGCACGTTCTATGGGGTGAAACGTCAGAATTTATCAGTGAACGAACATAGATTGAGAGAGACAGAAGCGAAGGAGTGGGGTAAAGGCGCGGACGTTGATAAGTTTCTAATTGCCGTAATACTATCCTGTATGGGGAAAATGGGAGAACGATGTAAGAATTAAAATGGCTTGTGTATTCCTACTGGAACTGCCTCTAGCTACCCTCTCGTTCAACAACTGGTTGATTTACTGTACGTATTCTATCTTTTAACTAAGTATGTCGGCTTTAAATGAAAATAACAACAATCAACACCGGATATTTTTTTTTCTCGCGTGGTTTCTCCTTCCGGACTTGTCTCCTTCAATCTCCCCTATCAAATAACAGTACAGTAAAAAGGGGGCAGCTGAAAAAGATAGTGATATCACGTTTACCATCAAGTATTGGAGGTGAAGAGAGAAAGCAGAAGCATACAAGAGACCATGGCACATACTGGAAACAAAAAAAAAAAACGTTTATGTGTATATAGTCACTCGCCCTAAGTAGTCCTTCGAAAGAATTGCACGCTCTGTTCTGACAATCGGTGCGACCACTTTGGATTTTTCTCTATGCAGATTAGTGGCATGGCTTTCGAGGCATTCCCTTTTATACGGCATGGGATCATGCCATCACTGCGTGCATTCAGTGTATTTATCATACGCGCATGGTACTTTAGTCTGACGTCGTGTTTATGTAGTGACAGCACTTCAGCCTTTAGTACAACGTCGGTAAAAGGAAGATGCTTGGTGGATTTCACGGCTGACGGTATAGTCCCGTCAGCGGAATAGCAGGCAGGCAAGATCTTTCCTTAAATGACGAGGACAGAGAAGTCAAGACGTATTTTCAGTACGAACGCAGCGCGAAGACTGAGTTTCTTCTACAGTACGTACACCACTCTTCTCAAGAGAGAAAGAAAAAGTAAAAAAAACGCACAGAGAAACACAAGTATACATATAGTGAAAAGAGTTTCCTCTGCACCCCGCGCATACGCAACGTTTCCTTATGTGATTCTTAAAAGAGAAAAGAAGATAAAAGTGAGCCCCGTAACCGTCTGCATCAGAGTGCGACACCTCAACAGTAGCCCACGATGAATGGGGGTAAGGAGGGATTAAAAGGATAGGATATCGTGCTGACTTGTTGTGCCCCCGCCATCTCCGACGACAGTGCAGTTATGGTCGACTCGCTCGCTCTACGCCATCTTTTGCCGCCGACAAGAGCTCTCGCTGAGTGGTGCCCCGTCCTCGCACTTCTGCTACCGTGTCCTATCTTCTCCTTGCTTCTGGGTGTCGCTATCCCTGCGCCACGCTCTCTCCTTCCCCCTCTCTGTCTCTATACCTTTAATCCTATGCAACGTTTTCCAGCAGCTCAGGTCGATAATACTGTCGGTTCCTGCGGCTTTCAGTCTTTCTTACACGGGTAGGCGAGGAGGTCGTGAAGGCGCGTCGACGTCAAGGACGCTCTCCTCTCTTTTCGGGCCACTCGCTGTCTCCTTTGAAAAGGGCCGTTGCTGTTCCACCCCGGAAACGCGTCCTCCCCAAGTTGCCCCTTTCCAGCCTTTTTCGTCGCGGGTCGCTCACTCAGGAGCGGCGGTTGGCTTCTATATTGCTACAAGTACAATTATCATTCCTTCGACGACCGCTCGTGCGTCGAGGCCCCGTCCGCGAGCCTCTCTAAGCGTTTCCCAATGTTTACTTTTTTTTTCTGTTTAATTCCTCCTTATCCCTTCTATTGAGAACCACTACTGAAGTGTCCCGAATTGCTAGAGAAAGTTGCGAGGTTCTCGTTTTCTTCATTTTCTCTTTTAAAATCACTACGAGTTTTCTTCATTTTCTCTTTTAAGATCACTAAGTTTTCTTCATTCTTTTAGTTTTTTTGGTTGGGGGGCCCTTTTGCAGCGTCACGGAGGTTTCAACTGCGGCGTGCACTGCTCCTCCGCATTTTCGAACCGCGAGCGGCGCGCGACATGCTGTAGGAGCGTCGTCGAAAGGCGGCTGCCGGAGCGCGCTCTTTCATCGCCGGCATTTGAAATGCCAAGGCTGTTTCGCTCCAGCGGTTGCCGCGGACGCTTTTGCGGACGCCAAAAGGATCGCTCAGCTCGAGCCACGCTGCAACAGCTAGCGCCTTCTTCCGACAGCGCTCCGCGCGTGCCTCTCTGTTCTTTAGCATTTGTTAGTTAGAAAAAGCTCCTATAGTGGTTTTGCTTACTTCACAAAAAGCCTCACGAGTGGAATTATGAAGCAGTTCTCCACAATAAAATGTTTAAGAGACTGATTCACTCGTGAGAACGCTAGAACGTATCGAAAGCTTCACCATTGTGCGAAATAATAAAAACAATAACGTTATTACACTGGCCTCCCAAGCCACGGCAAAAGAAGGCTGTATATGCGCGCGAGAAATATCTCGAAGCATTCTCGCAAGAAAAATGATTTGGATCGCGTTGGAGATATTATTTCATATTATACTATTTGCAAGGTTTTGCAAGCGTTCCCATAAACGTCGCAAAGCCTGTGCGTGTAAGAGGGGTATCGGTTATTCCGTCATCAAATAAGCGGTCAACCCAGAGAATGCACGTTCAACACAGCACACGTGGGTAGAGATTTGATATATAGGTTATAAGACAGCCCGTGATGAATAGGTGCTTTCAGAGGGGCCTTTGAATGTCGTCCCGCGAACGTGACCGTTTAGAGAAGGGCGCCGTCTGAGATGAGACCTTTTGGCACGAACATACGCTGACGTGTCTCTCGACTTTGCATGATGTTGGCCGAGTTACCCACATGGCCGATCGTTTTCGCGTTGTCGTACGTTCGTCTACGAGAATTTGCGGGCCACGAGAACCGCAAAGCCTTAAATTGGCGCGTGACCTCGTTTTTGCGGATTTCGTTTGTCGCGACGTCCTCAAGATTCATTCGCCGTGAACCATTCAATCACGAGTGTTTGTCCTCCGTCAAATAGAAATTAAGATTTCCCGTGATGTCTGAGTTTCGCAAACAATTGTACAGCCGACATTATAATTAGGTGCTGCCATCTTCATTCCTCCAGACTCAATTCCCATAAGGTGATTCCCGCGTTTTTTTTTTAAATCTAGGTCTTGTCATTTTGAAACTTCAATGCAACGGGAAATGATGTACACGCTGGAAACATCGACGCTTCTCTCAAATTTCGTGCACGTTTTTTTTTTCTTGAAAAATCGTTATCTCGTTGTCTGCCGTTTGTCGAAGTGATAGAGTTTGCTCACTTGGTCCATATTCCGCCTGAGTTTAGTGAGCGTTGTTTGCCCTGGAGAATGGGCTGGGCCTCCCTCTTGATGCGTTGGTAAGACGTGGAATGTTTCACAATAAAAAAAAGGAACGCAGAAAAACGAAGAAAGAAGTCATTGTTTTCTGGCTCGTAAAAGCGAAAATGCCCGAAAAAGGACGTTTGCTTTGCATCTAGCAGGAAGAAAAAATCTTGTAACTTAATCCCCCCCCCCCCTCTTTTTTTTGTCACGGTGTTATCTTTGCTTCGTGAAGGAACCAAACGGAAGTGTGATGGTTACAGAGCTCCCTCCCCTCCCTTCCAACCTGGAAAAACAATATGGGGCTGCACGTATGCGTTGCCGAGGCGTCGGTGGAAGAATGTCCGGAAGCCCTGCGGAAGAAATAAATATGTGCAAAAAAATTGGTGCATCACACCGTGTCTGCTCTCGCTTTGCCCTTCAGCCTGACCCTTTTGATCGAGTCGCCCGGCCCTGGCGGCTTTCCTTTAACGCAGTTTTACCGCAGACACACACAGGCGCCACTGACTCATTCGCTACCCTCACCCACTCACTCCTACTAATATCAATCTTTCTTCATGTCATTCCATTTTCGCATACGTCTTACCAGGGCAACCAGTATGGTTAACTGTAAACAGAGTACTGAAATATGCAATGTCGTGAAATGCGCATAATGGTGATGTCAGAACTCCTTCACTGTGACGTCAGCATTAAATGATCTGAGCTCTAAACGTACAGGTAATGAGGCCTTGAACAATCAGTTGATGTTGTTTTTAGTCCCTTGATTCCTGACAACGTATGTCTCTATCAGCTTCTAAATAGACGATAAATAAAATGCATGCGCAAGGGGACTTTTTCGACTTTCATGCACTCGTTATTTTTTTCGTAGAACTCCAGATCTTATTAGTTGATTGATTGATTGATTGATTGATTTAAGTGTTTATAAGAGGCATTGCCTATAGTTAATGACTATGGATCAATTTTCATCACGCCACATTTGTATATTGGTTAACATTATACGCAGCGCCAGTAATATAATTCTCGGGGTTTTACGTCTTAGAACCACGACACAATTATCAGAGGTGTTGTGGTGGAGGGCTTCCGAAATTTCGGCCACCTGGGGTTCGTTAACGCGAACCTAAATATGTGTAGGTACAACTTTCTGTTGCGGAACTTCGCCTCCATCGGGATTAGTCCGCCGTGTCCGGGATTCGAACCCACGACTTTCGGGCCAGCACCATAACCGCGGATGATTCCGTGGCGGGTGTTATTCAACATCTGTAGATATGCAATAGCGTTTTCTGTCGCGTTTCTTTTCCGTGTACTGAACAAAGAGCCAAAAACAACAGCGAAAGTATACATAGAGCAGACATGTTTGTTATCACGGCTTCTGGCGTATTGTCCATGCTTTGATCCATGTATTGTCCATGTATTGTCCATGCTTTGAGGCACCTGGACCGGCGGAACTTCGAGATGGAAGACCAACTGAAACACTTCGGCTGGACTCTTCCACACCCATGCACCAATTAGTCGTTTTCATTTACTATTACGGGCCTAAGTGTGTGCGTACAGTCACGAAAAGAGACAGATGAATGTGGCGCCACTTTTCAACTGCAGGGTGATCGAATAACCCATTCCGCGCAGTCACCCACGTGGTGATGGAGCAGACAGGGAGAGTGAGGAAAAAAATGTTCGTATACCCACGGTCATTAGTGGCCTCGATTGGGACGTTATTTGCAGACGACTCGGCCATCGGATGGTCGTGGAGGGGGCGAAACGTACATTGGGCGCTCATGGAAGATGCGTTTCCCCGCACGAATAACGACGGGAGCGTTCCCGGTGGAAGACGGGACGAAAAGGATTAGCATACATCTTCGGCTGAGCAGAAGCCGTGCCTATATCAGCGGCGATGTCGTGAGCTGGACAGGCAAGAAAAGTAGGAAGGACGTAGCATTCACGTACCACTTGTTAATATACTGGCGTCTTTTATTGTTCTTTCGGCGATAATTTCTCTTGAGATGATTGAACGCAAATATTTTGGTCTATATATACATCTGCCTGCCTCTCTGTCACACAATTCAGCCACCCGGCAAAAGATTAAGCACTTGCTGAACACCCAGCTATGTTGAGCTGCATTCATACTTGAGAACATCGTCGGTCAAAAAGCAACTATTATACGCGTATCTGAGGCGCAACGTCAATACGAAAGTATTAGGCGGTGTGGTTTTTTTTTTTTACTAGAAAATGGGTAGATACGTAATTCTAAAGACCCTAGTGTTTCATACGCTTCGCTGAAAATGCGACGCCCTGCACGAAGGAAAGGTGACAGAAGGCTATCATCTTTTGACGACATTTGCAGTGAAACACGTAGATACGCGCAGATGTTTTTTTTACAACGATAGTCTTTACTGGGGACTTTCGACGCAAAAGTTTTGGTCTGTCTGTACTATTGTCTGTTTGTCCGCCCTTCACGATACTCCAAACGGCAACATACACCTCAAACGGCCGACCCCATCCGCAGCGCCCACCAATATTGCTGAAGATTCAGCGTTCACACTTGTGCGATTGTCAATTAAAAAGCAAATATTGCGCATATCTGAGTTACCATTACAACACGTCCATACTCTGCAGCGTGTCTTTTTACAAGAAAAAGCATACATAAGTAATTCTAAGGACCGTAGCGCTTATCACGCTGCGCTTAGCATGCAACGCTTGCACGAAAAGGCAAGTGTTTCCAACGCTTTGCTAAGACGAGACGGTAATGACACCTACCCGTCGTCTTGCGTTCTACACCTTATCAGCTCCGAGACAGGCGCGCACGCCGAGCGCTTCGTTTTCCAAAATAACCGCCAGATAGCGCTCATGTCTCTCGTGTGACGTCACTCGGTGCACTCGTTCACGTCCGCTGCACGCTCGAGACACTCTCACGCAGCACCTTCAGAAGACAATTCACTGATTCCGCTTGCGCAGAAAATCAAATAAACGTGTTTTTTTTTCACTCTCTCCAGACGCAGGACTATCGTCTTTCGACGACATTTCCAGTGTAACATGCTGATACGGGGCCAATTTGTTTTTATTGTCTCTGCGAAAACACATGCCAGAAGCTCTGAAATTAAGTCGATTTTTTTTCTCGGCCTACGAATGCAGTGTGAAATGTATGCGCATTACTTTCCAGCGCGCTCGACATATCTCGATTTGCGAGTCTAAACAACGTAGAAATTCGGAAAGTCTTCTGTGACACACCAGTCGAGCAGTTACAGTTCGTGTTTATTTCATCTATCTATCTATCTATCTATCTATCTATCTATCTATCTATCTATCTATCTATCTATCTATCTATCTATCTATCTATCCTTCTTATTACCTTCGTTACGGTTTACATTGTTCTGCCATTTTTCTCAACCGTTACCTTTTTATACATTGCGCTGCTTGCCCGAAGGTTGCGGCATCGAATGCCGGCGGCAGCAGCATTATTTATAAATGTGCAACTCTAAAGGATTGCGTGCTTTGTTTTAGGTGCACATTAATGTGTCCCAGCTAATCGAAATTTTTGGAAACCTCCACTGAGGCGTCTCTCATAATCTCGTGGTTGTCTCAGGCCGTGAAACGCCAACAATTATTAATACATTTTATACATTTCAAAACACGACCGGTTCCCTTTGCACACTTCCTGTCCATCCCCGCTTTTCTACCAAAAAGAGTTACGGAAGGAACGTAACTGTTATCAACACTGTCGCGTTCTTTAAATCATATTTATAATACCTGGGGCTTTAGGTCTACGCCCCAGAACCACGATTTGATTATGAGAGACACCGTAGTGTATGGCTCCAAAAATTTCGAACATCTGGTGTTCTTTATTTAACGTGCACTCACATCGCACAGTACACATCGGTGTTTATATACCGTTTCGTCTCCATCTGAATGTGACCACTGCAGCTGGGATCGAGCCCGCGACCTTCTGAACAGCAGCCGAGCATCCTAGCCACTCATCCGCAGAGGTGGACGCGTTCTTTAAATCTGAACGTGCTTTGCATTTGCCGGCAGAGTCTCGTTCACTGTCGCTTCTTTGCCAGATGTATTTCTGGATATAGTTCGACAACTAAATACAGTAGTTCACTTCATTCCTGTCTTTGGACTGACCAATATTCTTTTCGGCATACGTTCGGTGTTCGCCACCTTTCTTCCTTCGACAGACATCACCCTCTTTGTCCTCATGACGTCTCACGCGGTTTGAGTTATGAGTGATGTAGCGCCTGAGTGTCGACGTTGCCTCGCATTGAAGTCCGTAATGAAACGACGTACCAAGGTGGCGCTATATTCGATGTTGTTTACAAGTTTACTGGTAACTGCTCAAGCATCGTACCTTATTTTATACCGTGCAGTAAACGCCGCACGAAGGCTTCGCTTGGCTCAGATTGGATTTCTACATTCCTTACGCTTTTCCTGCTTACTTTTTAGCCCAAGTATTTTCTTTTTTATTTATTTATTTTTGGTTTCACAACTTCAAAAGAGACGACACACGCTTGACTCGGTGTTTCTCGTCTCTTTTCTGTCCAGCGGCATCCACGTCAGTGCTCTTTTTTTTCTTGTCTTTTTGTTTTCTTTTTTTCTCGCGTAATCACGATTTCTTCACCACCCGCGTTCTTTCCCGAGGCGAACTGCGCCTGGTGAGCTTCGTGCAGTGCGGCGAAGACTACAAAAGTCGAGTCGGGAATTGCACAGACTCCGCTCTTTGCCCCCCGTCGCTGTAATCCCACAGCACGTGCGACAGCTATCTTGAATAGATGGATGAATGAGACGAGAGAAGGATTAGAGAAGTGCGAGGCGTAGTCCGAGGGTTCTTCCTAAATAACTCCGATTCTACATACACATAGCTAGACCATACGTGCTCGTCCATTATGGCGCCGACGGGAGCTGTTATGCTTCCGCTGCAGTGCGCAGAGTTGATAGGTTATACGAAGCGTGAGCGAAGGAAGCACATGCTATATATAAGTGCTCCTTAACGTAACTGCCGGTGTGACGGAGTTTTCTTTCTTTTTTTCTTTATAGCTATCTCTTCTGTTCGGCTCAGCTCTTCGGCAGCACTGCTTGAGAGCACGGCTTCCGCGTGGTGGTGGCGTTTATATTTATAACTTCCTTTTTTGTTTGTTTCCTAATGGCGGAAGAAGGGCCTCGTTAGAGCACCATTGTCTGCGAAAGCGCAGGGGGCCTCTCGATTTTTTCGTGTGTGCGCTTGGTTGGTGGTGGCGATGGCAGTGACGGCCGCTTTCTGGAACACTTACTGCGATATATACCAGGTTGTGATAACGATGATTATTTCTATCAGTTATCCGCTACGAAACAAGTAGGCGCGAGAAAATAATAATCGCCCAGTTAGCTTCCGCTAATGAAGTATTAGTTACATCTAATGCAGTGTCGTAATTAGTTTTTTTTATATCGTTTCTTCGTCTCTGAAAACATTGTATATTTACAAGGTGGGCGCAAGAAAAAACTTATAAAAATTGCGTATAACCGTTGCAAGACTTTACTAATTTTAGTGAAACAAATGTATCGCTTACAGTAGGAAAATTGTTACGCGTTGCCGAAAATTTCGCGTAAGCATCCGCATTACTGAATTTATTTTTCGTAAATGACTAGACACGTTTGCGACATACTTCTGCAGATATTCGTGCGGTGCATTTGCGAAAATTTGCTCAATTGGCTCCTCGAATTTAACAAAAAAAAACGATTTTCGAGTAAACTGGGTGTCAGCACTCCTCTTTGCGGGCCATTTTCGGGCTCCGCGACGCTTCGACCAGCTTCGATCCTGGCAAATGTAGACCGAATAACGCATGTGCCCACAAATCTCGTTCCTGCAGGTCATGCCTCTGCTACCTTCAGTGACATTAACGAGGTATGTAATAAATTATCCACTGTAAGGACCAATTTTTCGTTTTTAAATAATATTGGCTAGGTATTATGCAAATTAAAGTAAGCTCCTAATAACGCGTTACTTTTCGCCATACATACATATTGTGAAGTTACTCACTGGTGCAACGTGATTTCTTCGTTTTTGTTTATCTTCATCAGATATGTACTCTAAACTACTCTGCGTATCTCCACGGGGAACTTGCCGACGCTTCCGTATATGTTTAACCACAGCGCATTTATTGAACATGGTCGTCTCATAAATAAGAATGCATGTATACTACGAGCCCTGCTGGGTGCATTGTGCACATTCCACGGTGATGCGTTCAATCGTATCCGGATTTTTTTTTTTGTTTCAACAGGCCAGAGCATATAAGCTCAGACTGAACTCGTTGGCTTTTTTCTAATAAATTCACTCTCTCTGCATAATACTTTCCCTTTCAGCTTCTGTGTCTGTGGTAATTTTTGTTTACATCCTGTGAATTAAATTTACAGTATATACTCCTATTTCTCTGTATTTTTTGTGACTCTGGTTTATCAATCAACTGCTTCGATTACACCATACTTCGATGTCAAACTTCCTCACCTCTCCTTTCGTTATCGTGTACACGCCTTCGGTCTGCGCATGCGTATTTGCACGCTGCATCTGCATATTTATTTTTTATCTATGTTCTCTCATACGTCTCATCGTAGACCTTATTTTTGCTCAGCGCTTACCGTGTGTGTGAATGTGTGCTTGGCAAAATAAAATATGGGAAGGTAGGCTACGTTAGAGCCGGCGAAATTACGATAAATTAAGAACATAAGAAGAAAAAACTAATCAGAGGCAGTATGTATAATATATACACCGTACGGCTTATAGCACGTGAATAAGCACAGTATGTATGGGCGTAGTCCAGCTCATATATTGTCATTACATTGCGGATACAGTCCGTACAAATAGTGGCAAAGTATAATATGAAGTAAAGACAGTTAATTGAATTCGTGTTCAGTAAAAAATCACGGAGGTCGCTAACTGCGCGCCTTTGATTATATCGAAATGTGCCCACGGTCTAAGTATTTTTCCAGTCGTAAATGGTCGTCAGTCGAGTTGGTTCAAGCGCGTGTTTCACTGCTTTATTTGAGTCGGTATTGTCGGGCAACATACACTGAAATTCGCCTATCAATCTGTTCGTTCAGCGGTCGCAGCCGTCTTCCGTTAACTAAGTGGCATTTAATTACACAACTCTACTGCGTTGTACGCAACACGATTTCCGTTTTCGTTCGTCGACTTCCGCGCACGTTATTGCGCGCGCCACGGAACAAGCGGGCGACGGGGCTAAATATATGTACCTTCGAGAATTAGCCGGCCAATTTATTGGGTATGGCGGACGTCCAATTGATACGCTGTCGCTGTACGTCTCCCCCGTGTGCACGTTTGCTAAAATTGTCCCGACCTGTTAAGAACACGCTTCTTCTCCTTGCTGGCTTACTGCGCGCCTCTCATGGTCGCTCTTTTCTGAAAAAAAAAAAATTATTGTTTTGTTTGCACAATATGTTATACCCTCCTACCGTTTGACCGGTCTGCGTATACAGCATATACTAACAGCAACTACAGTTGATTGATTTGTGGGGTTTAACGTCCCAAAACCACCATATGATTATGAGAGACGCCGTAGTGGAGGGCTCCGGAAATTTCGACCACCTGGGGTTCTTTAACGTGCACCCAACTCTGAGCACACGGGCCTACGACATTTCCGCCTCCATCGGAAATGCAGCCACCGCAGCCGGGATTCGAACCCGCGTCCTGCGGGTCAGCAGCCGAGTACCTTAGCCACTAGACCACCGCGGCGGGGCAACAGCAACTACAGTGACACCAATAATAATAGTAATAATAATAATAATAATAATAATAATAATAATAATAATAATAATAATAATAATAATAATAATAATAATAATAATAATAATAATAATAATAATAATATAGATACAGAAGCCACTTTGAAAAAGCTTCTCCACAATCCAAGAAATTTAAAATACTATCAGTTTCTTGCCGGCGTACTTAAGTGTTCTGTTAACCACGCGAAAGAAGAATACGACAGTCAGACATTACGAACTTTCCAGATTCTTCGCTTCCTTTTGTATTGCTGACGACTGCACACTTGCATGATCAGGGCCTCCCGGTACATCCTTGGATATACGGTTTTGTTTGCGTTGTGTCTACCTCCTCGTAACAAATGAGCAACGGGTCGATTTTGATTATTCTCGTCTTCGAACCATATGCATCCGACAAAAACCTGGAAAGTCTACCCGAAGTAGACTCTCTCTAATTCCTGTCCCATTACCGGCGGTCGGTGCAATAACCGAACATATATATATATATATAACCTGATCACGGCTGGTTATTTTTTTTCACCCTCTTTTCTTTCTTCTTATTTACATTCCATTTGTTCTAATAACTTCCCCTATACATTCCTTCGCTTTATTGTCTGTAAGATCTCATTAATACTGTGTCAAAACACGGAAAAACGAGCCCTTATGTACACACTTCCTTCTGTTATTCATATATATATATATATATATATATATATATATATATATATATATATATATATATATATATATATATATATATACGTCGCGGTCAACGTCTGAGCAACGACGCAGTGACGTTGGCATTCACGCATGACACAGAATTGAAAATGTTACTTCGGGACTTCTTGCGATCGTTTCGCTTCGAGCGACACGAAAAAAAAAAATAATGGTAGCAACTTTCTCACGTCAACGTATAAGACTAGACACACACGTGTGTGCACAGCTCTCCCCTTTAGGGCAGCCCCTTCTATATCGATGACGCAAAAGCAAAGAGCTGTGACGTCAGCCGCCTTGTGTAGCGGATTGGTGTTTTCATTGCGGAGTAAGCCGCGATGAAAAGATGAACGACGTGATCGTCTCACGACGCCCTTTGATTGTATTGGCTGTCAGCCAGCTCAGTCGCAACGTCAAGCAGCTCAGAGCTGGCGGACACACGAGCGCTCGAAGTAGTAGCTCTTTTACGACGTGTCTTCCGCAAACGACCTATCCTTGCTCGTTATCACATGGAGATTCCGTAATCCACCATGTATATGGCTCCAGAATCGATAAGGCAACATCCCAAAAAGACACTCGGTTGCAGTTCGCTGTGGGGAAACTGTGGAAGCTACGAACAATTTGTGATCCACCCGCTGGTGTAAAGAATAGATACGGGTCACCGGGTTATTCGGAATGTCATTGAACATTTTTGAGAGGCAGCCAAAATGACACATCCCGAAAACGGCGTGATTAATAGGGGTGTTTGAAGAGCTGGTGATGAACAAAAAATTAGCGGCTGATGAAAAACTACGCGACAAACTCAATCGTGGGTTCTCTTCGCGCGTAATGTCAGAGGCTGGCTCAAAATGAGTCACAAGTATACCCTGCTTAAGCATTGTTTGATTTATTGGTATACCAAAGGAACGCGGACGCTATAGGAGATATCCCGATATAGTACTCCCGAATATTTTATGGAGAATAGAAGTCTCGAATTTGTTTTACAAAATTCTGGGACTTGGCGTGTCTCGACTATACTATTTGATTAGGCGCTTCCTGTGTGGAGAAAATTCGGATTTGCAGTAGCGCACCTGACGGGGGGAATTCACCAAGATGACCACGTCACGAAATAACAAGAAAAATGCTCGCTAACTGCAGGGAACGTGAATGGAATTCCCGGGAGATATAGAATACTAATTCACTGCATTACACCTCGGCTTATCTCATGTCACCCCCTTCGGAACGGTAAAATCTTATCGACATATAGCCGTGCGCATGGGGGGGGGGGGGGTACAGGGAAGAGAGGGAGCCGCTAAGCCAGTCCCATACATTTACATAATAGGAAGGGGTGCACCTTGACCACGGAGGGAGGCTGCGACAAACTTTCACCCCCCCCCCTCCTTCCCCCCAACCCGTCCTGAATGGGAACTCTGCGCACGCTTATGCACGTCGGTCGACTATAATTTCCCTAAAGTAGTGTTCTAACAAAAAGCAACTGTTACTATATATACATTCACGTGTATATACAATGTCCCGAATGTTGTGGACTCAAATTTCTCTGCCTGTTTTACGTAATAGCTAACAACGTAACGTTATTCACGCAAGCCGTATGCAATGCCTTGCGTGGTTCTTTGCGTGTGCTGCGCTGAAACCGCAAGTGTGCCAACTTACTCACGCTTCCCTCTTTGTGTTTTTTTTTTTTTCTCGATAGATTCGTCAGCGCTCTGCGGGTTTCGCGACACGCATTCGCTCATATGTGTCCTCATGGAATGGACTTCAGATCTTTACATGCGTGCAAATATGTATACGCTTAGAAGAAATGCGATTGCGAAGCACGATGTGCAGCTCAAACGAATAGTTGCCATTCCGCACTGGGAACGTTACACCTTCATTTTAGTTTTTCTTTTATTTTCATTAGAATTTCCGGCATTTATGGCATTTACAAGACACGTGGAATGAGCCACGCGACCTCCTTTGGAAGAAATCGCGGCTTCAGAGACTGTTCTCCCGAAGTACGTAATGATGCCGATCGCGAAGCCTCACGCTTCTATATATAGATACGAAACAGCCGGAAGCGATTACAGGAGCGGAAAACGCGTCGTGGTCGCCATGTTGTTGTTGTTATCTTTTTTTTTTTTAGCACCACGCAGTCTGGATTAGGTAGGGATACTGGTATCTAGATATGGAGCGGAATTTTCCAAATAACTTGAAGAGATAAACAAACAAAAATGACGCGTTGAAGATAACGATGCCTGTGCTGTCGTTAAACGTGTGCAGGTAAGCAATTAAGATAAAGCGTTATATGGCAAATTGAGACCTCATGTAGGAAAAACAAGGACCGCTCTATCGCGCTTCGAGCGGTCCTTGTGAGAAAGCGGAAGGCATATAAATGAAGTTTCTCTGACCAACGTTGATAGTTATATACAATCCTTACCAGACATCGTTCTTTTGTCAATCTCTTTAACGACCATGACCACTAACGCTCCTCCAGAAGGGTAGAAGGTTTAAAGTTATTGGATACCTTAGGCGATGTACGGGCTTCTGTGAGTTTAAACAGGCCTTTAACAAGGGAGGAAATCTATCGCATCTATGATGGCCAATAAATTCATTTTCGGAGTCGTTAAGCTACTCATTGAAGAATAGAATTGTTACCGTCGTTACCGCTGACGTTACGGTTATAAGCTTATGAGGAAACTATATATGACACCAAGCTTATATAATCACGTTGCATTATGGAACGTAGACACGGATTACAGAAAGAAACTTGCGTGGCTGAATGCTTACTCCATCGGGCCAGCGCCTCCTCTATTTCTTTAGAGGAGGCGCTGATCGGGCCTATTTGCTGGACTAGGACATTCCGACTCTAACGGGTACGAAAATGTACAGTGTACGACACGGGAGAGATAAGGAAAATGAGACGTACGCCAATAAAGCTGAAAGCGAAAGAAACACGCACTCATATCAGTATCCGCAATGCAGGCACCGCCGCAACCTACGCCACCACGAATGCGCGCGCGCTCTGAGAGATTCCGTTTTACCATAGCCTGACAGGCAATCAGTTAGCAATGATATGCCTGCAAATACGCTGCCTGGATATTTCGAAACGTGAGAGCAACAACATCTGCAGCGTAGCGCCATGACAGGTCTCTATAGTCTGCGCAATACATCGGCATGCGTCCACTCGGATGAAGCTTACGTCGTTGCAGAATGACACGCGTGCGAGAGAGAGAGGGAAAGAGAGAGAGAAAAAAAGAAAACTTTGACACGATGCGCTGTCGACCGAACGCTGCGCTTCTAGCCAGCGGACGTCCTCCACTGGAACAGTCAGTCCCGCTGCTCCAGCCAAGTTCTCCGACGATCGAACAAAGCAGCGTAAAAGAAAAGAGCAGTCCCGAAAAAAGAACTTCGCAAAAACGCGAGAACGACGCGCGCGAGCGCAACTTCGCAAGCGCAACCGTGCGACGATAAACCACGTGCCACAAAACTCCGGACGTGACGTAACCTGCGTCGTAGTCCACAGAGAGGAAGTTCCGGCGTCCACGTGGTGACGCCACGTCCAATGGCCGTAATCCACATGAACTTTGTTGAGTGTGTTCGCCTGTCATCTGCACCGCGCCACGGAAACTTAAGCAGGACTGACTACAGCATTTAAATGGTACGATGGTACGTACGAACATTCTTTAGAGGTGCACATTATACTCTGTGACCGTTTTGCCATCGATTCCGAGCTCTTCGAGCCCCTTGTTCGCCGTGCGCCGCAGCCGAAACCTTGAATGGTGCGACGCCGGCACTTGCGGATGAATTGTCTAGGCCTAAAACGCTGTGCACGGGGGCTTCCCTTTCGGAGTGCCTCTTTTTTTTATTGCCGTTCCCACCTCGTTATCGCCAGTTTTTGTGGCCGTGTAACGTTCATTCAGTATTAAGGATGTAGTTTAGTGCATGCTCGCCGTGTATAGATTCGACAAAAAGTATTTGCTCGGACAGACATCGCGACTTCTGAAAGTCATCGTTAAGATTCCTTCGGCGACTCGTGCGTAGCTACGGGTACATTTTTTCTGGCTTGCCCTGCGAAGAGAATCTACAGATTTGCATACAGGTCGTGATGTTCTTTGGAGCGTTGACCGGCCGTGCGCTTTTGAGTTTTGTGCATGGATTTGTGCGAGCGCTAGCTAGAGAGGGGGAAAAAAAGTACAAAACTCGATTCTCGCACTCGGCGAACGAGCGAGTCTCAACGGGATTACGATCGTCGTTCCTAGGTCGTCAATATTTCACCACGGTGTCGTCTCGTGACTCGTGCTGGGTTTTTTTTTTTCGTCATTAGTTTGTTTCCCCCGTCTTCCGCCTGCTCGGTTGTGCGAATGCCAGCAACGAGCTTGAGCGCCCTATAGCTCGATGAGAGCGCAAAACGTTGGCTATATTTCGTCGTGTCTTTCGGACTCGGCTGTCCCTGGTGGCTTGCGCGACATTTCGACTGATCATTCCGGAGAACTCGCTCGTTCGCTCTGTAGCAGGTTGACCAACCGCGTGGTTTAGAACATTCTCGTGATACAGTCGCGGTGTGCAGTTCGTTCACCCGACCGACAGGAGAGGCTGACCCTCGGCGTGCGGACAAAAAGAAAAAAAAAAAAACGAAACTTAAAAGGCGTGTGTGGCGAACGGACGTAAAGAGCTCCTCGCATTTTACACGCGACCTGACGCAAACGACCCGAGTGACGCAAACGCTGACGTCATGCTTACGAGAAGGAACATTTTAATTAAAAAAGTCATGCTCGCGCAGCGTTGGTCATGCGCCAAAGGAACGGAATGGAGAATAAGATAGGCGGATATTTCTGGTAGCTTATTGCGTTTTCATGGCCGCTAAAGGACAGCCGCACGACGGCGAAAAGAAGAAATCATGATCGATCAATTGTTTACTTTCCCGAACCTTCGATGGCGCGACGACGACGAGTTGAGGTAGCGACGTACCAGAGAAAACGGCTCACGGCCGCCTTTTTCCTTTATTTTTTTTTTGCCTTCGTTACGCCGCCGGAGACAATGGTTCCTGGGGACGTCAATGAGGAAGTCGCTTAATGCGATTTGTGGACCCGTCCTGAGCGCACTGTGGACAGTTTCACTTATCACTGCTTTTTCACTTATTTAACTGACAGTCGGGGGCGCGTTCGCCAGCTCCGGTTTACTAAGTTCGGCTCGAGAATTGCACGCTCTGTGATTAGAGGTGCCCGAAAGGTTTATGGCGCATATCTTTCAGAAATTGTACGCGCGACATTTTAAGCCATAAACGAAAGCAAAGGCACACACACTCAGGACTGTTTGGTGGCAGCTCGATAATCGTGTAGATTATTATTGCAGAAGGTGAGTGTTCGTATTCAAACCAGAAAGATGCCACCCTGTGTCTCTGCACGTAGAAAGCAAGAAACAGCTCTCTTAATAGTCTAACCACCTCGTCAGCTGCCTGAAACTCTGATGCAATGTTTCACCGCAGCTTGCCCAGACTGTGCAAACTCTCATAAATAGTGGATTAGAATTGGCTTGCTATATGTGGCAAAGCTCTGCACGTGAGTAGTGTTATTTGTCTTTTGAAGCAATTGACCAAGGTACGTCCATAGAGAGTCTCGGGTCTGAAACTAGGGTGAAATCGAAAACGGGGCCGTCAACAGCCATATCTATGAGCAGGTGGTTCTGGGTGCGAGACTAGATGTATTCTTTTGCACCTGTTATTTCACAAAGCAGTTGGTGCTCCGTTTTTGAGAGCCGTGCGCGACTGAAAGCAAGCCTTCACGTTTGTTTGCATAGTATCCCTGCTTCCAGAGAACTTTCGCATGTGCACCATGACAGCGTAACAGTGATTACTGGCAGTGTCATGTTGTAGTACTTTGCTTAACCGAAATTATAAAACCAGTCTCCTTACTGCTCTCCGAGTGTTCTAACTGAAGAGAGGTTTAAAAACGCTGCTCAAAATATTTGCCAGAGACAAGGTAGCTACTGCCATAGAGTTTCCTAAAGTTAACTAGAGGGGACTCTGACGCTGTGATTGGTCGGCCACTATGGGAATGATAGGTAGTACACAAATTTGCCCAGTCTTTTTGCTTGCAGGCTTTGAGTGCGTTTGTGGCTTTGCTTAATATTGTGCTTTGCTTTTGTTGAATATAAGAACGCACCATTGTGAACTTCGGCACCCCCATCTAATTGGTGAGCCTAAAAGGTTAAGGCGGTGAAGTGCAACCGCTGAACATTTGCCGATTATCGTCTCCTGACAAAGCAGCTCCAATCCACGCGAAGCCGAAGCCAAAAGTAGGGAGATTTAGACAAGTTAGTGTACAACCCATCATTCTCATTCTGGCTGAAGCATGGCACAATGCAGCTCCCCTAGATGCTAGCACCGGACTTCCCTCTAGTGTATTTAAAAGCAACAATGTCGTTAATGCAATAATGTTTTTTTTTTTTTCTATGTGGGCTCTGCATCGCAAGGTGGCACCACCACCCTATCTGCTATGCAGAAACTTGAAAAAGTTTG
The DNA here is from genome assembly GCA_013436015.1 of Rhipicephalus annulatus. NCBI lineage: Eukaryota > Metazoa > Arthropoda > Arachnida > Ixodida > Ixodidae > Rhipicephalus > Rhipicephalus annulatus. The sequence goes on along the minus strand of WOVY01010548.1, from coordinate 136,513 downwards.
CAGCATAACTAAGAACTCCCTTAACTGTGTATCAGCTTTGCCTTGCGCCGCGCTAGAGTTTGTGGGTGTTTGTACCGAGTACCGATGTGCGCCTCCTCCGCTCTCCTTCCACAGTATTGACAGCAGAGGGGGCCGCAGACGGGCGGGCAGCAGCAGCCAGTAGAGGCCAGCACTTGAGCAGCGGGGCCCGGCTGAGGAGGAGCGGGCACCATGGAGCAGGCACACACCAAGACCACCAAGGAGGTGCTGGACTACTTCGGCACAGACCCGGAGCGGGGCCTCACAGAGTCCCAGGTCAAAAAACTACAGGACAAGTATGGTCCCAACGGTGAGCTTGTTTCTTCCATGCATTCGTATAACAGTTAATTTTCTTCAGTAGAGCGACTTGTTGGGCGAATTGGTTCATTGTTACGATAGCTGTTTGCGTGAAATGAAGGCGAGAGCCAGTAGCTATTTGCACTTGTCCGTCTCTTGTCTTTATTTCGTGCAAATAGCTACCATAATAACATTTTTCCTCAATTACGTTATTGTAGAATACCTATTGAATACCCCCCCCCCAATGATTGCCTGGAGACATTCATTAGGGGGGGGGGGGTTACATTGAAATCAGAAGTAAGCTAGTAATGAACAACACTACAGTGCACATTAATAGTAACGACAAAATACTTCCTAAGAAAATGAGGAATGTAATCATTATTAACAAGACACAAAGAGCAGATTACAGCACGTTAACCAAAAGAATGTGCAACACTTCGCTTTATAAAAGATCTTAAAGTTAAACAATAAATAAAAAGAAATCTTGCATCACTATACCGAGAAAATGTATATAAAGCTTGCGTCGAAATGTGCTGGGGTCACTTTCAGAGGTGGTATCATCCAGAAGATCATTTTCCATACGGAATGCTTGAAAACGAATGCATTCACTGGGTTGTCAGTAATAATGGGAGAGTCGTGTGCCATTATGTTGGAGTTTAATCTGTATTTAAACACTTTCGGTGTACATAATTTAACATTTTCTCCTTTATATGGGAATTAATTTAATGCTCGTGTTTGCTTTTTGCTTACTCGCACAGCCTGTGACATGCTGAGGCAATATGTACGTGTTCTGTACCTAAGTGTGCTGTACATAAGTGACCCAGAAACATGCTGTGATTAGATTTTTAGGGAAGCTAAAGTAATGTTTAGCAGATGACACGTTTCTCTAGGGATACATTTGCCATGCAATGCTGCTTGTTGGCAGAACTTGTTTATGCCCCATTGTCTTAGAAAATGGCGTGTTACAATGTAGCCCTTTCGTTCTGTCGTATTTCTTCGTGGTTTTGCATTTTTTAAGTGTTTATTGGCATTTACGAAATTATATGCTAGGGGGATACATCACATGTCGCAACAATTTATGCTGATCTTGCAGCAGACTTGCTCGGTACATTATACGAGATTACTATTGAAGGTGTGGCGAACAATACATGAGAGTCAGCAGGGACATTTTTTTTTTTTTACTTTGCAGGCTTTCTTAGAAACACCTAAATGATACTTTGGGAAAAAAGACCATCAGTGCTTCATAGTACTTCTTTATTACTGCTTTTACTACCATGTTCTACTGCTCAAGAAACTAGTATTGTGCAGTACTATTTGCCCAAGAGGAATATTCTCTCTTTGAAAATACATTTGAGTTAGCAGATTAGCCTTCTAATTACATGCCAGAAAACACAAGGCAATGTGTACAACTAGGAATCTTATTCCTACAGTCACGATTACCCATAGGGCACCGATTTTCTTGGTTCGAGTCGCGTGAAAAGATTGGCTATACCTAAGACCGCACAGAGTGACATGTGGCATGCACTTCCCTGAAAACACTTTCTCTTCGCCCGCGGGCAGACTTCGGTGGTGTACAAAGGCTGGCCACGTTGAGAGCTACGTAAGTGCGACAAAAAGCCCGACAGGAGGCGCACGTTACCACCACAACACACGCCTTCTCTGTGCACACGTGCATGTGCACCGTCACGACTTTTTTGGCGGGGGTACGTTGCGGAAGGAGGAGGTCACAAAAAAACTTTGTAGCTGGCTGAGGCACGTACACACTCTTAGACACCCACAAACCACCACACTGCTTGTCGTAGGGCATGCGTTTCTGAGATTCAGTGCAGTTTCGTCCACCTTATGTCCTGTGCTGTCTCAGTAGTGCTTTTATTTATTTATTGTTTGGTCGAGTAAGATGGAATTGTAACGGTATGATGGCTGAACTGCATTTAACTATTGTTTTAAGCTAAACTTTGCTGAGAAATGTTAGTCTACCTAAAGGTTGGTTACTAGAAGCGTAAGTGCAGCGTTTTGTTTAAGGGAAACGTTGGTGTCTTCGTAATGATAAACTGATATGGCCATTTTAAAGTGATATCCATAGTCCTGTGATAAATGGGGTGGTTCAGTTTGCATTGTGATTCGTCAGCAATGTTTCATAACCAAAAAAAGGGGGATGGGTCGAAATTTAAACGTGTATGGGTAGCTGCTTCATGCAATGTCTGCTGTGACGTGCCAGCTTGCTCTACTGTAATGCTGACACCGTACATACGGTACTGGCACGAGAAAAAGAGAAACTGACAATAAAATTTGACCATGTGAAGAGCTGTGCCAGCTTTTCAAAACCTTACAATGGCAATTTCTATGGTGAATTGGGCAAGAGATGATCGCCATGTGATTTGACTGGCTGCTCTGCGAGTTTGCAACGCAGGACATGTCATAAACACAGGGTGGTCTACATGTATGATGAAGGAACTCGCCGGAAGTCCTTAAAATTTGTTCTCGTGGGAACTAGATGACTTGCAATTGTACAGTTTGGTAAAGATTACATAGAAAATGGGATAGGAAAGTGGATCGAAAGTTTTATTGCCCTTGAGTGGACGTAAAAAAAATGCTGAAATGGTCCTTTAAGACGTTATTGCGTGTGTATAGCGTAACCGATATGCAGATTTATGGGCATAAGAACCGCTTTTCTTGCCATATTTTATTTTTTAGATATTGTTAAGGGTTATCACTTTTGTATAGTGCAAAATTTAGAGTTGCTCTAACCTCTTAGTGTAAAAAAAATGTCATCGTGAAATTCAGTTCACTATTGCTTCTGTCCATGTTTTTATTAGATTAACATGGCGATAGTAAAACTTTCCCAACTTTCATATTCCAACATTTGTCAATCAAAAAACAGGCTTTCAACGTGTAGCTAATTTAGTTCTCACATCATGTTTCAATCTCGGAAAGCATGCTGCTAGGCTGCTTAGGTGCTGGCAGTATGACTGTGCATGGATTAGTGGCTCTTGCAAGTGATGGCAGCGAGGGACAGTCTGCTTTTTTTTTTTAAGGGCGCACAACTCTGTTTCCGTTGTGTATACTCTCCAGCTCTCTTTTCCTGTAAGTCAGTTATGCAACTTGTCACGTGGTAATTGTCAGTGCAGTTGAGACGTTACTGCATATTACTAAAGACCATCTTGGGAATTGTTTTTGTGCATTATTATGTGTTACAAAAAAGTGAATTTTTATATTATTGACTGTTGTTTAATTTTATGGTGCATTTCTTTTCACCATTGCAGAACTACCTGCAGAAGAGGGTGAGTTTTTGTCTTTCCTAATAGCATTTAGTATTTGTGCAATTTATTTCTTTTTTCTTTAAATAGTTACTCTGCATATTCATTTGAAGCACTAATATTTCATTTACTTTGATACTTTTACACATATTCATTGAAAGCTCGCAAGTTGGTTTGTTATTGATTACTGTTGACTAATCATCATTTAGGGGAAAAGGATAGGCACATATTTTCATGTCTAGTTAGACATGTTGAGAATGAACTCCATAAATTTTGATAGTTCATTAGCCTGAACAGAGCTGCGATGGCATTTGAGTCTACAGCGTTCCTGTTGTGAATTTCGCTTGCCAGATGTGGTGTGGGCTAATGCTTTGCCTTTTTTCCCCCTTCTCTTTCATTCAGGAAAGCCCCTGTGGCAACTTATACTCGAACAGTTTGACGACCTTCTAGTGAAGATTTTATTATTAGCTGCTGTTATTTCATTTGTAAGTGGTCAACGCTTTCTCTTTTTCACTTGATTTCCCAGTAGGCGTACGCCTCTCCGCTGTGCAGTACCACGTAGTTGATACTGCAACCAGTGTGCAAGATGCTAAGGTGTTTCATATAAGTGACTGGTTTCGTGTTGTGAAGGTGCACTTGCGGGGCAGAGAGATGATAAAGAAGGAATGGCAGGCAGGTTTACCAGTCCAGCACAACCGGTTCGCGACTGCACTCGCGGGAATGTGTGCCGAGCAGTCGTAATGAGTGCCGGTAAAGCTGGAGGCTGAGCCTCACAGTGGTGCACTCCATCAGATCTGGTGTAGCCGCTTACCTGCTGAAATTTGCAGGCAGTAGTGTGTTTAGGAAAAAAATTTTCACCTAGATACAAAACAGCCTTTGAGATATCGACTTGGGAGGGAAGCAACGTAAAACACGTAAAACAGCATAAGAAGCAAGGTGTCACTTTTACTGCACATCCTGTTGCACGAGTAAAAGACAGGCAAGCTATATATACATTTCCAAGTTTTTTAAACAATTTCATAAAAAAAAATTTCCCCTTAGCTTTGAGCAGAATATGCTTATTGGATTAACAGCTTTAATCAAATCAATGATTTGATTGAAACATGTCAACTATATGTCGCTCAGTAATTTTTTGCCGGCTGCATGTTGATGGTCCACACGTGTCTATAAATATACCCTGTGCATGTGCTGTTGATCGCTTGACTTAAATATCTTTTTATGGCCTTACTTGGTGATCTTCATAATAGCATGAGCAATTTTTCCTAGTTTACAATTGGGGTAGGGGCCAAATCTGCCTATGTCACAAACCTAAAAGGCCTAATTCTGGACTTCGGCTTGTGTAATTATCCGCACACAAAGTCATCAAAAGCACTTTTTTCTTCGTTCCGTGAAGCAAAAAGCAAGCTCTCCTTAGGACTTTGCTGCTTACATCTGAACCCCACAACAAGTTTGGAAGGACAAAATCAATAGCGGAACCTGAATGAATGCAGGGTCTTGAAGTGTACGCATTGATTATTGCCCTTGTTTAGCTATCTTGCAGGTGGGCTCAGGTTTGTGTGTACGATTCTCCCATTGTGTTCCCGCAGGTGTTGGCGCTATTTGAGGAGCATGAAGACTCCATCACAGCCTTTGTTGAACCTTTTGTCATCTTGCTCATTTTGATTGCCAATGCCGTTGTCGGCGTGTGGCAGGTGAGTGGGGTGCTCTCATCAAATGTTTACGTCATTTTAGGGCGATAACGAGAGATGCACATGCTTGTTAAGGTCGTGAAGATGGATTATGGGATTTTCATTTTTCGCCTGAAAAGCGAGCGCAACGTTACTATGTTCTGGGGCAGTTCTTTGAAGCTTGAATGTAAGCTGCCGTGCTGCAGCACATGTGTGCCATGTGTGCCATTTCATGGTAGCACGCTTATGTGCACTTTGGTTTCTGATGGACAAGTGCATGGAGAGTTGTCCATGATCAGCGGTTATTGAAAACTCGCATTCTGGAAATCTTATAGTAGCCAAACTTAAGGAAGTTAATTATTATATGCTTGTTAACTTCATTGTAATGTTTGTCATAATAGATAATGTAACTGCTCACTGATGTTTAACCATCAGTTTGAAATGAACTGCCTTCAATATCTGTGTAAATCTCCACAGTTGTGAAGTATTTTGTTGTTGCCATTATCTCCAAAAGATCGTGTTTTAGTGTCTGGTGCTGCATAATTCATCAAAAGCATCGTGCTACAAATTCAGACAGGTTGTGTCCACACTTCATGTTCTTATGAACCTTGCACCTGCCTAACAGTTCTCTGTGATTTTCTTGTCTGCAGGAACGTAATGCGGAGAGCGCGATAGAAGCGCTCAAAGAATACGAGCCCGAGATGGGCAAAGTTATACGGGCCAACAAACAGGGTGTCCAAAAAATTCGTGCCAAGGAAATCGTCCCTGGAGATCTTGTGGAGGTGTCCGGTGAGCAGCACTCAATGCTTTTTTTTTCTCTCTCTCTTCTCGGCTTTTCTGTATTAGTTCGTCAAATTTTGAGTGCCATTCTTTTCACAATTCATTGAGTTTGTTTCTCGCATCTATGTATAGATGTTTTATCAACTTTTTAAAGATCTTTTCTAAACACTGGAAAACACTGGCTTTGAAAGTGTCCTTTGTAAACAGTTTATATTGGTTTATTGCTTTGAAGGTCATTGCCAATTTCGTTTTGATTGCAAGCATTGTTTAAAACATTTGTGGTGCTGTTTACCAATAGGCTACGATCACCTGAAAGTTGGGTGAGCAGATGATACCAAGAAGTTATCAGGTATATTGGGGCAGTAGAAAGCACATGACCAGGGTGATTGGCAGAACATGGGAGAGGTCTTTGCCCTGCAGTGGGTGTAATCAGGATGATGAGCATGATGATAATTATCAGTTATCAATTGTTGGCGAGGATCTGTGTTTTGGTACATGTTAGGCTCGCAGAATGATAGAAGGTTGCTGAACCTGGAAGGCCAACTACTTCTCATCAACATTGTGCATACGTGTGCCAGCAGTGAATGTAAAGATACTTATGCAGTCATCAGGATGTACACCTAGGATGACTTCAGAGCTGATGTAACTTTCATGTCTATTCCTGCAAAAACAGTTGGTGACAAGGTCCCTGCCGATATCCGGTTGATGAAGATTCATTCGACGACCTTACGAGTGGACCAGTCCATCCTGACAGGAGAGTCTGTCTCGGTCATCAAACACACAGACGCGATTCCAGACCCCCGTGCTGTCAACCAGGACAAGAAGAACATTCTTTTTTCGGTGAGTGGTTGCCTTTTTGCGCTGTGCATACCTTTTTCGTGCATCTCTTCTTCCTACTGCTCTGAAGGCAGAAGGTGTTCACTGCATGTAAAGGTACTGTACTTGCGGATTGTAACAGGACAATGTAGAGTTGAGTAACACATATAATTCATTTCCACCGTTCTTACTTAGAGCCATATGGCATAATATCGACTCGAATGGGCAAATTGAAGCCATCCTTATCTTGGTAGACCAGATTGGTTGCGACCATAATCTGCTTATCGTGAGCAGTTGCGCATACCAGTCATACTAAAAAATTTGGATGTGTCGTTTTGCCCCCGAGCACGATCTCAAGTAGTGAAGCATGCACGAAGAAAGCACAAACGTGCGCGAACATAGGACTGCAAACGAACTGGCTTGCGGTGGCAAGAGCCGAGTAAGCGACGTGCTGTGCGCAACTAGCCAGGGTTGATTAGTTCGACGTGGCAGCACCAAGCTTCAGTGGAATGGCGCAAGTTCATTGCGAATGTGGTTGAATTCATTCGTGAACGAACAGGTGTCGTTTAACACGCAAAAAGGCCCAACTTGTCAGCGGAGGGGTTGTGCGCACTTCAACAAAATAATACAGGAAAAATTATAAAAAGAGACACTTTTCGCGTCTATGTGAATGTTTTTATGGGTAGGTCTATATAATACGAACTACTGATATAGCGACTTTTATCGCGGCACTTTCGTTGCGATTTTCACTGTTGCTTGTTAAATTACATTCACTCAACAATTTTTTTTGAGTGCCCCGAGTATAAACGTATGCTGGTTTATGACCCATGTGTGCCGTCACTTTTATTTAGGAAAAGAACACAACAGAAAGGGGTTAGAGATTGGTCGTATGCCCTTTAGTCTTCTTTTCTCTCTGGTGGTTAAATTTGCTGCTAACGTCATCTCGCGGCATTTCAGCTCTCTTGGAAAGCTTGCAGCTTTTAATGTGCAGAATTAACATCGTAAAACACCAGGGTTTTTGATGCCTTGTAGATGATGGCTGTGCCAACATTGTACAAGGCAAGATGCCATGACTCCAGCTAGCTTTCTTGGTCGAAGTACATTGCGCACTTATTTTGCACACATTGGATGCTCTCGTTGAAGCTTTAGCATAGAGTAGCTGTCGTGATGCTATGTAAGCAAGTGAATTTGTGTTCACGTACTGTACGGGCGTGTGAAAAAGCTGCATGTATACAGGGTGCCTCACCTATCTTGAGCCAGAATTTAAAAACATGCCGACACACAATTATAATGCGATTAAATGCATAATGTTGATCGTTGCCTGGAGTTAGTGTCACTATATTTTGTGTTCTAAAATATTGTTTAATTAGATCTGTTTAATTAATGAACATTAAAATGAACAAAAATGGATAAAAAGTTTGAATAAGAAAGTTGTAGATCGGTTTGCAGAATGTCCAATTAGACAGTTTTGAACTTTATATCAGTTGATTATTAGTGTTTTTCTGCTAACTACAAATACGAATGCCAGCCAAATACAAAAAAATACCACATGACAAACCCACTGGAGCTCCTACGCGTGCCTTGAGTCTGGTGCTGTCTAACGTTTCGCGCACGAACAATATACACGTCTCTCGCACTGGGTCATCACAGCGATAAGCAGTCGCAGCAGTTATCGCTTTTGTGGCCGATAGCAAAACATGTTCGTTGCAAAGCCACCACCACTGTTGTGGCCCCGTCGAGACAGCACAATCGGGCAAATGCTAGGGTTGTTTGTACGTGGAACGTTAGAAAGCACTAGAATCATCGCGCGCACTGGCGCGCAATGATTGTCACGTGTTATTTTTTGTATTTTACAGGCATCTGTATTTAGCAGTGCCGCCGAATTGGGCTGTTAATCTTTGTGTCTTGATTTTTTAACGACTAAACAAACAGTGTTACGACAGTCGCATATGCATGAAAACGGTTGGGTTGATATGTGCGATTTTTAATGGTCTGAATAATTCACGTTGCGCTAATACAAAAAGAAGAAAACATCAGCTTAGTAGCGCGGCATGTAACGGTGCCCAGGTTTCTTGCAGAAAGTAGTCTATAGGACTTTGCAGAAGCTTCAGTAGTGTCGTAAATGTATGGGATGAAGCGCACCACAGTGGCTGAACAGTTGAACCTTGAAGGGTGTCGTGACTGGGGGAATTTGTCGGGCCCGGAGCCATCCAAGGGTCAGGGCGAAGACGGGCCGAGGAGCCGGAGCTGATAACTTGAACGATTTATTTACACTATTTTACATGATGTTGAAGGTAGCGTGTTACATGGAGTAAGCATCATACTAGATGATGGAAGGAAGCTCTCTCTCCGAGCGTCTTGCGCTCGCGTTTTTATGCCCCCGAAGGGAGAAAGTCACACCGCCTCCTTTCCAACCCAGGAAGGGAGGAGAGGCCCGCCCAGTTCGCTGCCCGGCGAGGGTGTAACACACACAATACACGACACCACTGGCACAGTGCGAGAACGGGGAGTCGTACGCGCCGAGATGACTCTTCGAGGAGACATCGCTCGGGAAAGGCGCCATGGAACGTGAGGAATGTCCCCGAAGATGGATACAAAGCGCTCGGCTCATTGTCCGCTGAATGTTGACGACCCAAGCAATGACCACTCCTTCTAGGCAGCCCAGACAGCGAACAGCCCCCCCTTGGTAATCCGTCGGTCGTGCGTGCCCAAAGGGCTTTTGGCAAGACGAGCCGACGACTCTAAGGAATTCGCAGTACTACTGCTGTGCTGTTGCCGATTCTGGACGTCTCAGGACGCGCTGCGAAGCCGGAACCATTCCACGCGTCCAAGCGGCGCCCAGACATGGGGGCCGATCACAACAGCTCGTCCGCCGCCGGGAAAAGGACTCGTAGATGGGCAGCCCAACGCTGCACCTTGAAGAGGCCTGGCAGCGCAGCAGCTCTGGAACGGCTGCGGCTCAGGTTTTCTCTCTCGCTCAAGTGGGGTCAGCAGGTCCGTAAGTAGTGCTTCTCCGTCGAAGGGGCCCCCGCAGGTCGAAGGCTGGGACTGACATTAGTGATCAAATCCGCACAGTACCCAAGCAGCGACAAGGCGGTACACCACCCCTCCCGAGATATGCCAGGCTACTGAACTCTTAGCCCGTTGTCGGCATAAAAGCAGCCACACTAGAACATTGCTCGGAACGTCCCTAAACAAAGCAATATGGCAACGCTCCTAAAGTTTTGAAGAATTTACCTTAAATAAATTGCACTCAAGCCGCAAGTCGCATAGCTTTGAGGCAAATGGCGAGTGAGAAGTGAGAAGGTCGGGAAACTCAACTAACAAATTATATCCCTTTCTCAACGTCTGGCCTTGGCAGGCAGACTAAGTAACAGGTTCACCATGCAGTAAAGGTTAAAAAAAAAAAAAAAAAATCCAAAACGAAAAACGAAAAGATACACGGAATGACATAACAAAATAAAAACACTGGCTGTCGTAACTCAATCGGAATGCGCTTGCTCCTTATCACAGGAAGCCTCGGCTGAGAGCATCGGCATTTCCATTATCCCGCCCCTTTTTGTAGCGGATCTCAAAATTATGTTCTTGCAGTGCCAAACTCCATCTCAGTAGGCGGCCATTTTTAGGCGACATATTCCGAAGCCATGACAAGGGACAGTGATCTGTCTCGACAAGAAAGGGCGAGCCGGCCAAGTAGCACCGAAGCTTGTGAATAGCCCATACTAAGCATGCACACTCTTTCTCTGAGGTGCTATAAGCCTCCTCACGTGTTGAAAGCTTACGACTAATGAAAAGCACGGGGTGCTCCTCTCTACTTTCATCTCGCTGACTCAGAACAGCCCCAAGACCCCTTTCACTAGCGTCGCACTGAAGTACAAAAGGTCGGTTATAATCCGGAGCTCGTAAAATCGGTTGAGACGTCAGTGCTGCTTTCAAAGCCTGGAACGAACTTTCCCTTAACTCGTCCCACTGGACCTTAACGGGCTCTCCCTTCCTTAAACTGTCGGTCAGAGGACTGGCGATCTGTGAATAGTTGGGGATATAGTGTTGGTAATATCCAGTGAGGCCTAGAAAGGCCCTGATATCAGTTTTAGTGACAGGTCGGGGATAGTTCTCGATGGCAGCAAGTTTTACCTCGTGGGGCCGCCGGCATCCTCGCCCAACAATGTGCCCTAGATACTCTACTTCCGCCTGTCCCAATTGACACTTTTCTGCTTTAACAGTGAGGCCCGCGTTCCTTAAGCGCGTCAAGACGTCCCGCAAGTGGCTCAGGTGTTTTTCCCAGCTGTCCGAAAACACTGCAATGTCATCTAGATAAGGAACAGCGTAGTTCTCTGCTCCCGCCAGCACACGATCCATGAGCCGTGAAAAGCAAAAGGGCGCGTTTTTGAGCCCAAAACTCATGACCAGGGGTCGGAAAGTGCCCAAGGGGGAGATAAACGCTGCGTATTTACTGGCTCGTTCGGTCATAGGCACCTGCCAGTAGCCGCGTGTGAGGTCTAGCGTGGAGACGTACTGAGCCCTGCTGACAGTTTCCACTCTCTCCTCTACGTTGGGAATAGGGTACAGCTGGTCTCGCGTGACAGCATTCAATTTCCGATAATCGATGCAGGGTCTCGGTTCCTTCCCGGGTGCTTCCACCAGTATTAGAGGGGAGGTGTACTCACTCTCCGACGGGACGATGACACCAATTTCCAACATTCTTTGAATCTCGCGTGCGAGAATTTCCCTTTGCCTGGGTGACACGCGATAAGGCCGTGAAAGAATGGGTTCCCTAGAAGTTAGTTCAATGTCGTGCTCAACTAAATCGGTTCTTCCTGGCCTGTCGACGAAAGCTCCCTCAAACTCGCGCAGTAGGTTCTCCAGTTCTCTTTTCTGTTCTGCATTCAAATTCGAGTTACTGGTGACCGTGTCTAGCAAGATGTCGAGGGACTGAGAATTAGAAGCCTGCCCGGGAAAAGGAAAATCTGTCTCTAATTCTTCCGGAACGTTAAGCGCGAGTTGAACTACTGCTGACCGCTGGTGGTAAGGTTTCATCAAGTTTGAATGGTAAATCTTTACCTCTTTCCGCCTTCCCGGTAGTTTGACCACATAATTGGTGTCCGACAACTTCTGCATAACCTTCGCAGGGCCCTCCCACTGAACCGCGAGCTTGTTCGCTTTAGATGATGCTAAAAGCATCACCTGATCTCCTTCTGAAAACGAACGTTGACGTGCGTTCTTATCGTACAGACGTTTTGCTTTAAGCTGCGCTATTGTCATGTTCGCCTCAACGAGTTCTCTGCAGGTCTGAAGTCGCCCGAGTAAGCCCAACACATACTCGATCACAGTGGGATCCTCACCTCTCCCTTCCCAAGATTCTCGCAGCATGCGAAGTGGGGTCCTTAGAGATCTCCCATATACTAGCTCAGCGGGACTAAAGCCGGTGGCCTCGTGCGGCACAGACCTCAGGGCAAACATGGTGGCTGGCAAGCATGCTTCCCAATCTTTCCGATTCTCGTAGCACAATGCCCGTAAGACCCTTTTGAGAACCGAGTGCCATGCTTCTACTGAATTGCTCTGAGGGTGTCTGACGGAACTGTGTATTATCCTAATGCCACACCTCTCCAAGAATGTGGTAGTTAGTGCGCTAGTAAACACACTGCCCTGGTCGCTCTGTAACTCTGACGGGAAGCCTACTCTCGAAAACACTGAAAGCAAAGCATCCACTATTTCTACAGATGACTGCTCCTTCAAGGGAACCGCCTCCGGGAATTTTGTGGCAGGACATATCAAGGTTAAGATGTAGCGGTACCCTGACTTTGTCACAGGCAGGGGGCCCACAACGTCCACGACAAGGCGGCGGAAAGGTTCACTAATGAGTGGCACCAACTTTAAGGGCGCTTTCTGCTGGTCGTGTGCTTTGCCTATTCTTTGGCACACATCGCAGGATTGCACATACCTCTCGGTATCCTTGAAACAATTAGGCCAATAAAACTCCCTAAGTAGACGAGTCTTCGTTTTCTTTTTGCCAAGATGGCCCGACCACCCGCCACCGTGACACAGCTCCAGTACTTGGGCTCGATATTTCTGTGGAACCACTAATTGATCATAGTGCACCCCCTTCGAGTCTTTGTACTGACGGTACAAAATTCCGGCGCGGCGGTGCAAAAAGACGTTCTTCCGCGCCAACCCCTCCTCCACCATATCGCTCAACTTTTGCAGCGTTTTATCCTCGGCCTGTTCCGCAGCGATAACCTCCGGGCTTACTTTCGATAGCTCCAAGAACCCGCCCATGCAAGGTGGCACGGAAAGAAGGTTAACTTCCTCGCTGGCCTCACTGGAACTCTTAAAGCTGCTTTCGCCATCGCTCGGGACGTTCTCCTGATTCGCGTCTGCCCTTGTTTCGTCGGGGCCCTGTGCCTCTCTATTTTGGGAACTGCCGAGCTCCTTTGCGATCTCCTTTGCCTTAGACCGCGTTAGAGCATGTACAGTGTGTTCTCCAAAGCTCAGACCTTTCTTTCTTAACAGGTCCTCCGAGTGGTTAGAAAAAAGGTAACCGTACTGCTTCGGCAAACTTTGTGACACGGCAGCCTCTGTTTCCAGTTCTCCGAAGGGACCCTTGATGAGGACTTTGGCCACTGGCAGACACACACTGTCTTCCTGCGCTACCTGTCTGATCCACGCGCAGTCTCCGGTGAACCCATCCGCGGGCACGTAAGATGGGTGTATTACATCCATAGTGGCCGCGGAATCGCGTAGAACCCGGCAATTTTGCCCATTGACAGTCATCTCTCTTAAGTACGGTTCAAGTAACCTCATGTTCTCATCAGTATGGTTAAAAAGGGAGAAAACGAGTTTTTCCTTACGGCAACCCACTGCTAAGTGCCCCGGTTCATTACATCGATAGCACACAATGGGTTTCTTTGCCTCAAATGCTCTGTCGCGATTCTTATCCTGTTCTTTCTCTTTGCCAGCGCGTCCACTCATGGTCGATTCCCCGTGCGTGTCTTTTTCATTCGTCCCTCCTGGTGCAATAGGGGCATAACTGTTGCGCTCAGACTGCTTAAAATTCTCACGGTACGGTTTCTTTGTGGGTTTGTTGCGCTCTCTTATTTCCTCACGCCTCATGGTGTACTCTTCAGCCAGTTCTGCGGTACGCTCCAAATTCTTTTCCCCGGGCTGATCTAATACCCATAAGCGTGCTTCGTCACTTAGAACGTTCAGGAATTGCTCCGTGCAAATCAACTCGACTACCTTGTCATGGTCTCCAAAAGCTCCCTCGCCCTTAAGCCACTCAGTGAGATTGCACCTCAGACTGTATGCAAAATCGGCAAATGATTCACTGCTACGTTTGCTACTATTTCTGAAACGTCGTCGGAAAGCTTCAGCAGACAGCCGATACCTCTTTAGTAGCGCACGCTTTACAATATCGTAGTCATTCGCCTCCTCTCGCGGCAAACGAGCCAGTACATCCGCTGCCTCGCATGGAAGCACGGTCAAGAGCATTTGTGCCCATAACTCACGCTCAAACTTGCCTTCGCAACTTCTCTCAAAATTGACCAAAAATAACCCGATATCCTCTCCCATCTTAAAAGGATTCAGGAGGTCTTTTATTTTTGGTGCCTTACTTACTGGAGCATTGAGTGTTGCGCCTCCTGAGGTAGTTGCCCGAGCTATTTCTAAGTCTAGGCGCTTTTTCTCCAGTTCGTGCTTGCGCTCGCGCTCGCGCACGCGTTCCTGCTCTTCTTTATGGCGCTCTTCCCTTTGGCGCTCGTGCTCGCGCTCCTGATCTTCCCTTTTTTTTTTTATATCCTCCCACAACTCCACGATCTCCTCGTCATCTCTGCTTGCCTCCATAGCCCTGATGACTTCCGCCTTTTTAAGATGTTTCCCGCAATCAATCCCGAATTCCCCGCATATCACGTCTAGGTCCGATCTGTGCAACTTTCTCCAAGCCATGGCCGCTACTTTTCTGCCGACAAGTTTCTCAAGGGAAAGCGTTGAAGCAAGGTTCCCGTGAACAGGCTTCCAACACTCTTGTTACCAGGAAGAACTAATTTAAGCCTGGCAACTCTCAAGGAGAAAAGGTCGTGCACTCACCAAGCCGGAGTCGAATTCCTGCGCAGATCATCCCACCGCTGCCATCCACTGTCGTGACTGGGGGAATTTGTCGGGCCCGGAGCCATCCAAGGGTCAGGGCGAAGACGGGCCGAGGAGCCGGAGCTGATAACTTGAACGATTTATTTACACTATTTTACATGATGTTGAAGGTAGCGTGTTACATGGAGTAAGCATCATACTAGATGATGGAAGGAAGCTCTCTCTCCGAGCGTCTTGCGCTCGCGTTTTTATGCCCCCGAAGGGAGAAAGTCACACCGCCTCCTTTCCAACCCAGGAAGGGAGGAGAGGCCCGCCCAGTTCGCTGCCCGGCGAGGGTGTAACACACACAATACACGACACCACTGGCACAGTGCGAGAACGGGGAGTCGTACGCGCCGAGATGACTCTTCGAGGAGACATCGCTCGGGAAAGGCGCCATGGAACGTGAGGAATGTCCCCGAAGATGGATACAAAGCGCTCGGCTCATTGTCCGCTGAATGTTGACGACCCAAGCAATGACCACTCCTTCTAGGCAGCCCAGACAGCGAACAGCCCCCCCTTGGTAATCCGTCGGTCGTGCGTGCCCAAAGGGCTTTTGGCAAGACGAGCCGACGACTCTAAGGAATTCGCAGTACTACTGCTGTGCTGTTGCCGATTCTGGACGTCTCAGGACGCGCTGCGAAGCCGGAACCATTCCACGCGTCCAAGCGGCGCCCAGACATGGGGGCCGATCACAACAAGGGATACTGAACAGCGAAAGTTTTTTTTTTTTTTTTGCATTAGTAAAGTACTCTATCGCAGTACCGAAAACTCCACGCTAGCTACGATAAATGCTTGGTAAGCGAAAAAACATTAAAAAAAAGAAAATGTAGGTGGGGGTGAGGTCACCTTAAATTTCCCGCACAATTCGCCGTGACATCATATATTTTGATGGCGCCTATTAATGCCTACGTAGTTCTTGAAGGGCCAGTGAACAACCCAGAAGTCCAAAAATCGTTATGAAGTAAAATATGTGCTCTTTTGCTTTCTGAACATGCTGCGGCAAGAATTTTGCAAATGCGTGCTATATCAAGAAAGTTACAAAGGTTAAAAATCGGTTTCAGCTAGTTTCAAATTTTTGCCCGGCCTCTCCACTTTTCTCCCCCACAAGGATGGTAAGGCGTAGTCTGTCGTCGTAACTGGCTTAGACTAAACGACGAGCTGCCCGCTACGGCAAGTCGCGGATCAGTGAGTTCGCTTCACTGCGTGTGAAAGGAGGATTGCTCAGGCGTAGGAAAGGAGTGCGGAAATTGTTTTTCGAAATTGAGGCTCTGAGCGGCGTGCAGCACTCTGATATTCAGAAAATGTGATCGCCTTTGTCTACTCTACGAATCGCCGAGCTTCTTTGGGGTGTGTAACAAAAATGTCAGAGCTTGCTGACTGGCCCTTTAATCAGTGAAAATGAAGTACATGGCCTTCGGAGACAGTCCTAGACATAGCAAGTTTGAGAAAATTTTATAAAGCCAATGGTGCCAAATTAGGATAATTACTATTTCAAATTCGTGACAATACGCGTGAAGATCTTGGTCTTTTCTTGTTTATGAAAAACATGATGATAAAGTAAACATCTTTGGAAGTTTCACAGTATAATCTATAAATATAAACTGATTCATTATCTTAGGTGTCTCTTAAAGGTAGCAAGTGCAGTACTGGCATAACACATCTATATAATGTAACATAGCCGTGACTGATGTTAGTAAGACTGTCAGTAACATCTGGATAAGGTCTTTTCTTTCAGGCTTTAAATTTTTATGTTATCTTGCTATCAAGTAAATGGGCATGTAAAGGACAGTTGTGGCCGAATAACTTGCAATTAGTGTTTTTCTGTGTTGTAATGAAAATCTTCACGTTCTCACATTTACAAATTTTCTTTATTGCAATTATCTGCTGAATCTTTTGTGGGGCCTATGTTAAACCACTCCTAACTTCTTTCTCTGCAGGGTACCAACATTGCATCAGGAAAGGCTATTGGCATTGTCGTTGGCACTGGCCTTGAAACTGCCATTGGTACGTGTTATCTCTTGGTGTTGTACAGATTTCTAGGACAGTGCCTGTAAAACAGTATTAGTGTGTGAAAAAGTATAGTTACGATGTCGGCATGCTTTTGAGAGGTAGTTTTGTGTTATAATCAAGGTGTTCTCTCCCGATTTAGTGGATGGGTACACTGAAAACACATTTAACCAGTGGGCGTTTTCAGCATTTGTTTTTTCAGTTTGAGAATCGAGATGGCACAACACAGGCAACTTGTAGCATAACTGTTTGTAGTGTGGGATGAGATATAATCTTTTCTTCTCCACCCGCCTCGTTGGTCTAGTGGCTAGGGCACTCGGATGCTGACCCGCAGGTCGTGGGATCGAATCTCGGCTGCAGCGGCCATGTTCTCAATGAAGGCGAAAATGCTTGAAGCCCGTGTGCTTAGATTTAGGTGCATGTTAAAAAACACCTGATGGTCAAAATTTACAGAGCCCTCCACTACAGCATCTCTCATAATCATATGGTGGTTTTAAGACGTTAAACCACAATAATAATAATAATAATAATAATAATAATAATAATAATAATAATAATACAATGGAACCCCGCTACGCCACTTCAATTAAATTCCCGCTACAACGAAAAATTCATGGTTCCCCGTCAGCAGTCCATAGGAGTCGATGCATAAATATTGTCACCACAATGAACGCTTTTTTTTTCTGATGTCCCGCTTCAATGAAATTTCTTGATGCGATTCCAGGCTCAGATATTTATTGCTATACAGTAATCCCAATCTTTAACATTTTGATGCCTTTTCAGAATCTGAAAATATGTCGACGAAGTCTAAAACACGCGTTGGCACCACCAGAAACCTCCACTGTTCAGCAAGCATGGGTGCCGCCATTGCTCGATAGCGATGGCAATGAGACTGCCATGCTTTTGTCACTGGCAAAAGCCGAGGTCTCATTGCCATCACTATCGAGCAATGGTGGCGCCCGTGCTCGCTGAACAGCGCTGGTTTCTGATGGTGCCAACGCGTGTTTTAGACTTCGTCGACGTATTTTCAGGTTCTGAAAATGCATCAATATGTTTAAGATTGTGTTTAGTGTATAGTTGCAGACGATCTGAAGCTGAAGCTCAATTGGTTAGTTCATGGTTTCCTTCGCGCAGCTGCTGGGTCAATCTGCGGAACGATGCATTTGCAGATTCCAATGCTTATCATTTTGTTGGTAACTAACTAATTGATTAGTGTGGTAACTAATCAGAGTGGCTGTTCGTCCGCATTATCAACAAAATCAGCTAGCTGCGAGTGATGGATGATAAGAGTGGCATAAAATAAGGCAAAAGTCACCGCTCCACGATACCCTGCTGCCATCTCGGTGTTTTGACGGCGGACAGCTGCTGGTGTTAATGTGTTAATGCAACTGTTTGGTTCGTTCACGAAAGCGGTTGTAGTCATTGTTTCAGCGTGCTTTTCACCATGGCCTCGCTATGCATGGGTGAGAATCGCACCGCGACGCTGCTGTGATAGAATAAAAGCAGCGGACAGTTTTTGAATTTTGAGAATAAACGTTCCTTTGTTTTGCTAGTTCAGATCGGCTATGTTTTTTCGATTTTGCCACAACGAAATTTTTGCTTCAACAAAATTTTTTTGGCGCCCCTTCAGTTTCGTTGTAGCGGGGTTAGACTGTAATAAAAATCTTCCCTTCTCCGGCTGCTAATTGTCTGATAGTATATTTCACCAGTGTACTCTTATGCTAATACTCATGGTACTCGTAGAGATGTTAGCACTATCGCTGAACATTTCCTACTCCACTCCCAGGTAAAATCCGGACAGAAATGACTGAGACGGAAGAAGTGAAGACCCCACTGCAGCAGAAGTTGGACGAATTTGGAGAGCAGCTTTCCAAGGTTTGTGAGTTTTTTTTTGTATACATGTACTATCCAGGCGTTGCCTGTGCGAGCCTCTACACCATCTTTTACTATGTTTGCTCCCCATTTTCAGTTCGTTTGGATAAGAGGATTTCAATATTGCACAGGACCTGCATTTTTACATTCAACAGATTTGTTCAAAGCTCATGATTAAAGATTTTGCAGTGGGGTGCACGTTAAAGAACCCCAGGTGGTCTAAATTTCCGGAGCCCTCCACTACGGCGTCTCTCATAATCATATAGTGGTTTTGGGACGTTAAACCCCACATATCAATCAAAGATTTTGCAGTGCATCAGCTAGGACCGTTGCAGGCTACTAAGCAAATGTAGAATCTATCAGCTTTGCTAACACCAGTGTGCTGTGCATTCTCAGGAACATTCAATTTTTAACTTTGCTCTCAGCACTGCACTTTCATTGTGCTGACCTCTTCGTTCTTGTATGTCTCTCCACAGGTGATCTCTGTGATTTGCGTGGCGGTGTGGGCCATCAACATCGGACACTTCAATGACCCTGCTCATGGTGGCTCGTGGATCAAGGGGGCCGTTGTACTACTTCAAGATTGCCGTTTGCGCTAGCCGTGGCCGCCATCCCCGAGGGCTTGCCCGCCGTCATCACCACTTGCCTGGCACTGGGCACGCGGCGCATGGCCAAGAAGAATGCCATCGTGCGCTCCCTGCCCTCAGTCGAGACCCTCGGCTGCACATCGGTCATCTGCTCCGACAAGACGGGCACCCTCACCACCAACCAGATGTCGGTGAGTGCAGCTGCGATGTTGCAGCAGCCAAGCTTACAGCGACCGAGTTTTTGTGGTGCCAATTTGTGTGTTTCATCAAAGAGGATTAACAGAGAATACGAATGACTGGATCTGCCCACGATAGGTGTTCATCACACTCTCTTGCAGTAGATGCTGTTCATTTTGTTTCGTTATGTTTTGCACTGGATGAACAAAATTGTGCTGTCAATCAATCTCAGCACTACACTCTGTAACCCAGTAGCTTTGCTGTTGCTTTTTGATGTACCTCATTTCCCAAAGCCTGTTGGATTATTCTGCTGTAGGGTATCCTCTATTGGTAAACTATCTATGGTACATCCTCAGGTACAGTGCAAGTTTTTCAATTTTTTTATCTTGGCCTTGCTTATATCTTTACATTACTTCATAACATCTTGTGGGCCTTACTTTCGTTAGGTCTGTTTTATGACACGACTGTATGCCTGTACGTGCGCAGTGTCCTGCATTAATACAGCCGTGTATTTCCCGATTTGTTTTTGAAAAGTTTACTTTGAGTAGCTGCACCAGACTGTTTGGGATGTTGGCAGCAGTGATTTCAGAAAAGTGCTTTCTTTTTACCTCCCATGCAAATGATACGGGAAAGAGGAAGATCTTGTTTATGATGGTAGGGGTGGTGATTTACCGGGTGCAAGACTTTAATTAAAGGTACAGTAAAGGCAGATATTAAGTCGATGTTGATTGTTAAAACTGCGGTCCAGAAACCTTGTAGTCCTACTTTGTGCCAAGAAAGTGCTGATTCTGAAATAAAATCACGTTTTAGTGCTCTGCATCGCGTTAGTGCAATTCAAATCGCCCACCTGAAAGCAGTCTTGACGTCACTGTTGCCGTGCCCAACATTGCCCGCTTTTACTGCACAGCGGCTGACACCTGTAGCAGCAGAGAAAAAGTAGCAGGAGCCTCAGTAGCGCAACTGCCATTGAACTATTTTCTGCAATCTTGGATGCCGTGGTTCTGCTTGCTAGGTTCAACTGGACCTCACTAGATGACACCACTTATCCAGCCTAAAACGGAACACTTGAACCACTCGCGCCATGCCCTATAATAATTCCAAGTGTTTTTTTTTTCCTTTAAATCTAACAAAAACGGACAAGGAGCAATTTATTACGTCTCTTGATATACGGAAGATTATTTTTTTATTGCAGCTAGTTTGATTACCAGTGATAAATTTTACTCTCTTAGGTCATCGGTATCATTTCACAAATTTCCCACTCGTGGTGCACGTCGTGTGATCATTTAGCTTAATTCCTTGGCAATTAAGGTACGGCTTTTGATCATATTGTCATTTAAAACCTTGTCATACATTGAGCTTTGACTTTACCATAAATTGTCATTTGCCTTTGATGTCCCTATAAGATTCCTCGCAAAATCTGACAAATACCTCTAGTTCGCATGAAAATAATCTCATTTGCATTGACTCATACGATCCCCACAGGCTATTTGGCAGACATTCTCTTGTGTTTCCACAGTATATAAACTATTACATTCTCTCTATTGACATTCAGGTAAGCCGCTTCTTCATCCTCGACAAGGCTGACCCTGGCGACATCAGCTTCCACGAGTTTGAGGTAACTGGCTCGACATATGAGCCCATTGGTGAGGTCTTCAAGAACGGCGCCAAGGCCAACTGCGCAAACTACGAGGCCCTACACGAGCTGACCACCATTTGCTGCATGTGCAATGACTCCAGCATTGACTTCAATGAGGTGAGCACTTGCCTGTTCGTACCTCACTTTTTTCTTAATTGACTGTAAAAATGACCTTGAGTAATACGATTCTAGTAGGCTTGTGCGAATAGTGAATTTTAGGTTCGAAGCAAATAGTGATTTTGGTCGAATAATTTCGAATCGAATTGGAATTGTGTGCGTGTGTGTGTGTGTGTGTGTGTGTGTGTGTGTGTGTGTGTGTGAGAGAGAGAGAGAGAGAGAGAGAAACCTGCACAATATTTTTTTAATTGAAATAAGGCCTCTGTGTAAATGCAAATTTTTTTTTCGTTTAAAGGAAGTTAAAAAAACTATGAGAAGTAGCAGGATTTGACTTTGGGTGGATGTAAGTGATAACCTGTCAAATACATATCATCTTAAAATTTATTATACTTAAAGCATATAAGCTGGCATAACAAGCTTTAAAGAATGATGGATTGATTTGAGGGTAATATGTTCTTTTAAAGGGGCCCTGCAATACCTCTTTGAACAGCTATGGATTGGATTCACTATAGAAGCTTATTGCCTCACGAATTAACCGCCGTAAGAAATATTAGAATCCATACAGTACGAGCGGAATTGCAAAGATTAGTCGCTCTGCAAGTGCGTTCTCTCATGTCTCGACGAAAGAGCTGGAAAATAAGCAGGGATAGACGGCATGGGTCAAGAAAATGAGTCACGCGACCTAGGGACAGCTCTCTTTCTCACTTCTTCTTTCTTCGAATACGCCGCTTTTTAGTGTGATCGCACGTATGCATGGACAAGTGGCAGCCTCTCGTGGCAGCCCCAGTAATGACCGAGCGCGCCGTGCTCCAATGAGCCTATGGCTGATACAATGGCTACGACGAGGGATTTTTGAGGTTGTGGCATCATTTTCCGAGAGGAGAGTAGTTGTCAGCCAACTTTGAAAATTCATTGTGAATTGCAGGTCGTGTGCTGCACTACATATTTGGCTCGCATGTTCTCGGTGGCCTAGACCACCTATTGGCAGCATTTTCTGACCATTCTCCAAAGTGTTGCAGGGGCTCTTTAAATTTAACGTGAGGCTTCGCGGCAGAACAGATTTTTTTAAAGACGATAGTCTTTCTTGGGGACCTTCAAGGCAAAAATTTCGGTCCGGCTGTCTGTCTGTACATTTGTCTGTCTGTTCACTCTTACTGGCATCGGGTACTTGAAATGGCCGACCCCATCCGCAGCGACCACCAATGTTGCTCAAGGTTGAGCGTTCATGCTTTTGCAATTGTCAATTAAAAAGCAATTATTGCGCATGTCTGGGGCACCATAACAACATGCATATATTCTGCATATGCATCTCTTACTAGAAAATGCATAAGTAATTTTAAGGACCGTAGCGCTTATCACGCTGCGCTTACCATGCAACGCTTGCACGGAACGGGGAGTGTTTCCAACGCTTTGTTAAGATGAGATGGTGGTGGCACCTACCCTTCGCCTCGCTTTGTAGAGCTTATCACCTCTGAGACGGGCGCGCACTGCCATGCGCCTCACGTGTGACGTGACTTGATGCGCTCACGTGTGACGTGACTTGATGCGCTCGTTCGCTTCCGCTCGAGGCACTCTAATGCAGCGCCTGTGGAATACCATTCACTGATTTTCTTGCACACGCAGAACATCAAATAAATGTTTTGTTCACTCTCTCCACACGCGACTATCGTCTTTCGACGACGTTTGGAGGTTACATGGAGATACGGGGCCAATTTTTTTGGATAGGTGCTTTCACAGCTTAGAACCCCTACACTGCAGTGAAATCACCTTTATGAGTGGCTATATGCGCACTAGTATACTGTACACCTATTCATTCACTGCGGATACTTCAAAACTTTCGATAATTTAGATTCAAATTGAAGTGAATTCGAATACTCTACTATTCCAAATATTCAAAGCATTCAAATATTTGCACAAGCCTAGATTTGAAAGAATATCTAAATTCGCTCTTCCAGAATTACACATTTATTGAAAGCAAAAACTGTGCTTACTTTCATAATGATTGCGCTAGCGTAACTATTACATTCTTGAATTTTGGCATCAGAACTTTATTTTTTTTCTTCTCATGTCATGATTGCTCTTCGAAGTTGCTGTGGAGCCGTACCGTCTTAGGGATGGCATCCATGATGGCATACATTCATTGTTGTGCAAGACAGCCACTGCACTAAACAGTGTTGTGGTAGTATACGCGGCACTGTCCCGTGTAGTTTTATGGTGACCTTAGACGGACCCGATATCTTCTTGAAGCAGGGTATACTTTGCAAGAACTGGTAGCCATGTGGTGAGGTACAGAAACATGCACCATCTACTCTCACCATTGACATTTCCACACTTAATGCATGGCTCAACTAGACTAGATGTTGCCATCGCTAAATTTCGTACCCAGTATTGAATTACACGGTGCATTTGACTTCTTCATTCCTATGCAATCGCCAGCTCATATGAACCTTGTCATCCGCTTTTGCCTCAGCCTATTCGAATAAAAGTTACACCTCACTCTTTTTACTTGATTCAACTTTCGAACTTTCCAAAAATTTGTTTCTGTTTATTTAATATTAAGCATTGTTTGTGGAGCATTTCATGTTTCTACATGTATGCACTACTATTTGGTGCCCACTGTACTTCTTATCAACAGTGAATTCTTTACAAAAACAATCTATAGACTGCCTTAATAAATTTCAGTAAGAAGTGTGTTATGGCATCTACGAACCATGTGTAAGTGTGCTTGTGTCTGCCTCTTTGCAGTACAAGCAAGCTTTTGAAAAAGTGGGGTGAGGCCACCGAGACTGCGCTGATTGTGCTGGCAGAGAAGATGAACCCCTTTGGATTCGACAAGAGTGGCAAGTCCAGGCGTGACGCAGCGTTGACTGTCAACCACGGTGTGCAGGCAATGTGGAAAAAGGAGTTTACTCTCGAATTCTCCCGGGATCGCAAGTCTATGAGCTCCTACTGTGCTCCAACGAGGGCTGCTGCCAACACCAAGCTTGGAACTGGACCCAAGATGTTTGTGAAGGTGGGTCCATAGAACGGCCATTTTTTAGTCTGACGGGGATGTGCCCTACCTACGGCTAATGAAGTCTAGCTAATGTTCCAGCCGCACACAGTCTTACCGTGCACAAATAACGTCCCCTTCTCGTAGCTCGAGTCGTCTCAGCTACAGGGGTTCAAGTGAATAAGGCAACAGGTGAGGTCAACAAAATAACACTTTATGGCTACGTTAGCAATAACACTTAAATGTCGCATAGAGGGATTGTCCACTCTAAAAAGATAACAAAGCGTATACGCTTACACCTTTTGTCGTCGATCGCCATGGCTCACAGGGAAAAGCGGAGGCTATCGTGCCAGTTCGGTGGCTGGTGCCTGCAAGCTTGTGGTTTCCCGGTTTCCCTCTTCCCAATGAGCCGGTGGGCGTGCGTTATCGCGAGGTGACCGGTCCCTTCAAAAGAGACTTCATTGTCTTGTTTCTTGAAGCGATAGACATGTCCTCGCAACTAGGCTGCTGAGCTACGGAAAGGAACCACGTGCGCACGTGCTTCCCCACAAGTCCTTTAGCTCAGACTTGTGTAGGCGTCTTCTGGCAACAAGCACATAGCCCTTTGGTAAAAGCAATAAATCTGGCATGACTTCATTATAACTTCCGGCATAGACAGGGGGTACAATGCACACAATGAGACAGATATCCAAATGGGCCTTTCGTTTTGCAAATCCGCATCTAAAACAATTTACTGCCATTTCTTGCTGAACTATTCGATTTACAGCAGACTCCCTTTAAGACGAATCCCAAGAGACCACGATCATTTGTCCGTCTTATCCGGAGTTCATCCTATCAGAAGTGCCCCGCAAAACTAAATGCTAACATGCCAAGTACACCCAAATATGTTGCTTGAAAACACTGAATGGACTATACTTACAATGGGAAGGAAACGAACATGGAAAAGCATTTGGCTCAGCTTGATAAGAACTTTGCTTTCAAGTAGAGTACTCAGACTAATCTAAGGAGTACTCGATTTTGCGAGTTCATAATAAACATGCTTATGAATAAATTGCTACCACACTTCAACAATTAACCTCTAGCGCAGCCATGTATTGACGATTAGAAAAAGATAAAAAGGGAAAAACAAGCGCAGTTTTGCTTCAAAGAATGGAAAATTTATTCTTCTGGCTGTTCTCTTTCTGAGAGGCTGTCTTTTATTGGCTTTGCAACTACTTTTGGATATGCCTTCACTGCATACCTTTACCTTTACAAAGCCAATATACGCCATGGCAGGGAAAAAGCCAAAGCCATGGCACGGAAAAAGTAACTCAGGCGGTTATGTATGTCGATGTCCCGGCAGAAGCAGGAGAACAACGAAAGAGCACTCTCGTCAGACTGTGTGGCGCAATGCTTGCAACCAGTGGCAGGGCTCCGATCGCACCATGCGACTTCAAAGGCCCAGTCGTCACGCTAGAATGCAGTGGGGAAACGATTTCTTTTCCTAGCATTTTCAGCTAGAATGCCGCGCTTCCAAAGCGGGCTCTGGAATAAGAGGGTTAGGCTTACACACCCGTGAAATTTCAAGAGCCGGGGTTGCCGCAGAGCGATGTCCCGTGTGCGCGAAAATTGGGTAATTTCGCACTTTTGCAATCCATCACAAGTACTTTTGTATTTTTCTATAAATTCTACTTGGTTCTCAGCTTTGATTTTTTATACATTAAGGAAAACGCTTGGAGGAATACAAAACATGAAATGGCCTTTTTCGAAAAAAATTACGGTTTTTCAACCCGCATCTCCCCTTAAAGGAGGCAGACTAGTCGTAGACATTTTTTTTTGTTTATTTCTCCAGTGAACTTGATCAAACTGCTCAGGAATATGCAGTTTTTTCTGCTGAATTCAAATATTTTATTAGTTTTCCTCTAACTTATTCTATTTTCGAGATAAGTTCACCCCCTCTTGTTTAAGGCGGCCATAGAAAAAAAAGTGATTAATTAAAAGTGATGTTTAAGATATGCCAACATAGACTAATCACTACAGATTGAAAGTATGCAAGAGTTTTTTTAGGCCTTTCTTGGTTATTTCACAGCAAAATGAACTATTCATTTTCAAAAGCAGTTGGAATTGTTTTACAATTTTGATGAGTTATTAGGCTTGGGCTCTAAATTCTGCTTTTATACTTAGATTCTACACACATACAGGTTTCTCTTGCAAAAAGAATTATTGTTGTACCAGCCCTAGGTGCAGTGATATTGAGGCCTCAAATTGCCCCGCAGGTCGCGGGATCGAATCTCGGCTGCGGCGGCTGCATTTCCGATGGAGGCGGAAATGTTGTAGGCCCGTGTTCTCTGATTTGGTTGCATTTTAAAGAACCCCAGGTGGTCGAAATTTCCAAAGCCCTCCACTACGGCGTCTCTCATAATCATATGGTGGTTTTGGGTCTTTAAACCCCAGATATCAATCGAGGCCTCTAAATTGAACTGTCGTAAATTCAATTTTTTGAGAAAAATGGAAAAAAGTGAAAACACACAGCTTCTTCAAAAAACAACAATCATGGTGCGCATGTTTTGCAATCCTCATAAAGATGCTCATAAATTCGTAGCAGAGCTTCTAACACAGGTGCCGGCAAATTATAAAGAATCGTCAAAGTTGGTTCCCCATTTTTTTGCAGGTTCTGCATGTTAACAGCACCAAGAATCTGGACAGTTAGAATGATATTAAAGAACTACCACTTGAAAATCTGCAGAGAAATAAACATACTTGCAGAAACCAAATGTGCAATATTAAAAATGAATTTTTTGTCACTTTTTGGTCCCAAGAACCAGTCTGCCCCCTTAAGCAATTTTTTTTTTTTGCATTAAATTTATGGGAAACCATACAAACATTCCCATGTTGTGCTTAAGCTAGAATTCGTCTTAACGGGAGTTTACGCTATTATAAAAGAGTTTGACTACCATACAAACAACTTCTCACTTTATTCTCCAGCGTGCACTTCCCGGCGCATTCACAATGCACGTAGTTTCATGCGCATTCATGGTCACACGCAGGCATTTAACTTAAAATCACTACCTCGAGCCATTGCATATTGGAACGATCTTCCGAATCATGTTGTATCCATTTCTAACCGTGAAACTTTTCGTGATAACCTGATTTCGTTGCACTCTAATATTGTATAACGCTGTTGCACCTTAATTTTTGTAATCTTTATATATATATATATATATATATATATATATATATATATATATATATATTTTTTTTTTTCGTCTGCTTTTCTCCTTTATTGTTATTTCGTTTGTATACTGATGCCCCTCTTACTCAATGCCCTTCTGTGGGCCTGGAAGTTATTTTGAATAAATTAATAAACATTCCCATGTGGTTCTTTTTAACAAGAATTCGTTTTAACGGGAGTTTACTATATTATAAAAGAGTTTGACGGTATTTTTCTGCTTTATCGCATGCTGCCAGACACGCCAACAGTGCAAGATGTAGCCCACGCATACTTGTACGGCACTTATTGTGTTTCCAAACTCAAGTGAATGGCTTTTGTCTTGTGCAGGGAGCTCCTGAGGGTGTTCTTGAGCGATGCACACACTGCAGGGTCGGCGACAAGAAGATGGCCATGTCCGGAGCTGTGAAACAGCGCATCTTGGACCTTACGCGTACCTATGGCACCGGTCGTGACACGCTGCGGTGCCTGGCCCTTGCCACCTTGGACAACCCACCCAAGCCTGAAGAGATGGACCTCGGTGACTCCACGAAGTTTGCCAGCTATGAGGTGCGTTTCTGCATGCATGTGTGCTGTGACTGGTGTGGTATATCGACTTTTCTTGCATCGATGTCCTTGCCTAGTTGTCCCTGTTCTAGCTATTGCATGCATCTTCATTTAGACAATTTATGAATTCTCAAATGTTATGAAGTCAATCCTCGATTTGGTTGGTCAGGCTTTATGTAGTTTTCTGCCGCTGTAATGGGATAGGTTGTCTTACTTGCAGATTGGATTTAAAAACAATGCAAAAATGTAGACAAAGACGGAAAAAGAGAAGACACGGCAGTCTTAGTTGCAGAATTGAATTTCGTATGCACCATGTCTGCCTAATTGGTTGTGGACTTGAGGTGTTTGCAACAGCTGCTAACCTGATTGTTTTTGCGTGTTTGCCACAGGTGAACCTGACCTTCGTCGGAGTGGTGGGCATGCTGGACCCTCCCCGGAAAGAAGTGTACGACTCCATCATGCGCTGCCGAGCTGCTGGCATTCGAGTCATCGTCATCACGGGCGACAACAAGGGCACGGCCGAGGCCATCTGCCGCCGTATTGGCATCTTCGAGGAGGACGAGGACCCCACGGGCATGTCTTACTCCGGCCGAGAGTTTGATGACTTACCGTTAGAGGAACAGCGACGAGCCGTCCAGAGGGCGCGGTTGTTCTCGAGAGTGGAACCCGCCCACAAAAGCAAGATCGTCGAGTTCCTCCAAGCTGATGGTGAGATCTCTGCCATGACCGGTGACGGTGTGAACGACGCTCCTGCTCTCAAAAAGGCTGAGATTGGCATTGCCATGGGTTCGGGCACGGCGGTGGCCAAGTCTGCCTCGGAGATGGTGCTGGCTGACGACAACTTCTCAAGCATCGTGTCTGCTGTGGAAGAAGGTCGTGCCATCTACAACAACATGAAGCAGTTCATTCGTTACCTGATCTCGTCCAACATTGGTGAGGTGGTGAGCATCTTCCTGACGGCTGCACTGGGTCTGCCCGAGGCCTTGATCCCCGTCCAGCTGCTGTGGGTGAACCTCGTGACGGACGGCCTGCCCGCCACTGCTCTGGGCTTCAACCCACCCGACCTGGACATCATGGAGCGACCTCCTCGCAAGGCGGATGAGTCTCTAATCTCAGGTCAGGGCTTCCCACTAGTTACGACAAAGTATGGTCAACGAACTGTCGTTCGTTAGGTTGAAGTGTCACAAGCAAACGAGTGCAGCACATGAATTGCTTGTTAAGGATGGTCTCTGCAAAGTATTGAATTGCTGCGTTGCTGCTGAACTATTTTAATTCAAAATTTATGACTGTCCGTCCTTCAAAAAAAAAAGCAGTGTTTCAAGTAAGACTGAAAGTCAACTGCACGCGTGCGCTGTGTGCAATAGCTACTGCTTTCGAACATCACTGACTTGATTCAGTTAGTCATCCAGTTCAAAGAGGGAGAGCTTGTTTGAAAACAATGGCTTTTCTCTTGTGGTGGCTAATATATACCACAGTTGAACCTGCTTGTAACTTTTCTCTTGTGGTGGCTAATATATACTACGGTTAAACCTGCTTATAACGAACTGCAATATAAGGAATTCCTGGATATAACCAAGTTTTTTTATTCCCCGCCTTCGCTCCATAGGAGCACATGTATTTGCGACTTCGGTGCTTGCGTTTGCTCTTCTCACATAGCCCTTCGCATTAAAGCCGCACTTATACTCGCCAAGATAGCAAACACGCCAGCGATCACGATGGCCCTTAAAATCCAAGTTTATTATTGCTACTTGAGCGATTCCTTCACCCCTTCCCCACGTTGTTTCATGCTCGTTTAAGACGGGTGGTTTACTTTCTGTTTGAGCATTCGATGGCAGTTCTAACACGCGGGAAAGGTTATGCACTTTCCAGATGATAGGGATAGGCCAACTCATGTGATCTCAGCTTCAGCAGCGCTCGCGCGCTTTTACCTGCTTGTGAAAGTTACAATGCGCAGGGGCATTTTGTCAATTTAAACTTGTTTCGGAACATTGCGGTGATAGCAAGGACCCGCCGAGAGGGTCCATATAATTTCTATCGCAATAATAATGCAGTTCTTTACTGTAAAATGAGTGTTTGGGGTTAGCTCTGCCTTCAGTCCACCTTTTGTTTGGTTTGCACGTTTATTTTCAGAATTTTCGTACCGAACCTGGGTATAACTTAAACCTTTCTATAACGAATTTTTCGGGGAATTTATCAATTTCGTTATATCCAGGTTTAACTGCACTGTAACTGCAGAGCATTACTTACTGACTGAATCTGTACTACAGTCGAAACCCGCAATAACAAAACCCCGCAAGTACGAAATTCCCGCGGCAACGAAATATTTCTGGGTTCCCGGCGAACGTCCATAAAACGCCCATGTATTACGTATCTCGCGGCAGCAAAATGTTTTTGGACAGCGATCCCACATCAACGAATTTTCTTCTACCACGGTGCGGGCCTTATTTTACCTTCCCGCCAAAGGTTAACTGTCCAAAATATGCTCGTATGCGTGTTATGCGCACTCAAAATTTGTAAATGTCTGCTTTTGCCGCGCTAACGGGGGTATTGCCATTTTTGTTTACTTAAATCAGCAATGGGGTCTGTGTCCGGCAACATGCCTGGCCACACTGCAGCAGGCGGTGGCAAATGATCCTGCTGGAGTGCATATGGCGCCATCGGACGAGCTATCCCTGACCATCGCCTGGGGGGGAACTTCGAGCCATCGGCATCGACATCCCAGATGAACCCACCGTTGATGCGTTCGTTCACGTCGATGACGACGTAAGGCTGGTGCACACCGGCGACTTGCAGCGGTCGCGCGACCATTTGCGACTGGCGACTAAAAAGCGACTGATGTTCACACCGGCAGAGGCTGCATGCGAGAGACCGGAAGTCGCAAAACTGGAGAGTCACGTCCGGATCTTGTTATCAACGAAAACGATCGCCGCCAGACGAGTGAATGGAGCGAACCGAGTGCGCCGCATTTATTGTTTTCGTCCGTTCTCGCACAGCGTTGAAAAAAACAAAAATTGAGCATCGCTGATTGGTTCCAGCAGCTTTGCGACTGTAGTCGCGCGACTGAAAAATCGGTCATCAAGGCTGGTGCGCACCGGCCACTAGCAGCGGTCGCGCGACCATTTGCGACTGGTCGCAAACAGTCGCAAATGGTCGCAAGGCGCCTTATTTGGCTAGTCGCTTCCTGACCGATTTTTGTCCACTGATTGGTTCCAGCATCGCTGCTGGAACCAATCAGCGATGCTCAATTTTTTGTTTTTGTTTTTTTTTTCACCGCTGTGCAAGAACGTGCGAAAACAATAAATGCGGCACGCTTGGTTCGCTCCATTCACTCGGCTGGCGGCGATCAGCTGATCAGCACCGGTCTCCAGAGTTTTCGCTAATAACGAGATCTGGACGTGACTCTCCAGTTTTGCGACTTCCGGTCCCTCGCATGCAGCCTCTGGCGGTGTGAACATCACTCGCTTTTTAGTCGCCAGTCGCGAATGATCGCGCGACCGCTGCAAGTCGCCGGTGTGCACCAGCCTGTAGTCGTGCACGAGGAAGTGACCGACAAGGCCATTATCGAAAGCATGCGCGAAGCTGACACCGAGGACTAAGAAGAGATGCACACGGAGAAACCCAACCCGCGGGTTGTTTTGGATGCACTAGCCACCCCTCGCTCCTTCATCGGCGCACATGACGACGACGTAGCAATGGACCACTTTTTCCAGTGCGAAGGGAGAGCTTTTAAAGTCGTTGCATGGCAAGGGTCGGCAAAGTAAGTTGACCGACTTCTGGCAATAAATTTTTGTTCTGCTGGCCGTATCACTGTTTTTATGTCTCATACTCGCGGCATTGAAATTTTCGGTTTCTCCGGCGATTTCGTTATTGCGGGTTTCGACTGTATAAGTCTTGGCTATGAGTGCCATTCCCGAAGCCAGTTATCGCTTCTGTTATATAAGTGCTTCTGTTTACTTGAAAGGCGTTGCACAAGCCTAAATACAGAGAAGAGAGAGAAAGAGTGGCAACTCACAACTAAGTTTATTTTCCTGAAGCATTGGCTTTTTATAAAGGCTCTTGTAGGTCATGCGC
This sequence comes from Rhipicephalus annulatus, assembly GCA_013436015.1. NCBI lineage: Eukaryota > Metazoa > Arthropoda > Arachnida > Ixodida > Ixodidae > Rhipicephalus > Rhipicephalus annulatus. Next base: position 104,341 of record WOVY01010548.1, on the reverse strand, counting down.
CGAACTATTTCACCGATTGCACATGCAGAAAAGAACATGCAAGGCATCAAAAGTCTTAATAAAAGCCAATGCTTCAGGAAAATAAATCGGTTGTGAGCTGGCATTTTTTCTGTTTCTTGTCGCTCTCGGTTTTTAAGCTTGCGCCACGCCTTTCAAGTAAGGGTGCACCAGGTGGCCCAACGTTGTGTACTGTAGTGCTTCTGTTTAATTTAGGCGTGTCGTGATGAGACTGTACTGATAATGAGCATGCATGCACCGTGTTTTGCTGCAGGCTGGCTGTTCTTCCGGTACATGGCCATTGGGGGCTACGTGGGTGCAGCGACTGTGGGTGCGGCAGCCTGGTGGTACATGGTGAGCCCAACGGGTCCTCATCTCAACTACTACCAGCTGACGCACCACCTGTCCTGCGTCACGGACAAGGTGAACTTTCGTGGCGTCGAATGCGAGGTCTTCCACGACCCACACCCGATGACCATGGCCTTGTCCGTGCTCGTCACCATTGAGATGCTCAACGCCCTCAACAGGTATGCATGTTGGTGTGCTGACGTTTTCGGTAAGTCGAAGCAAGGTTTCTCTTGTGGAAAGGCAATGAAGCAGTTGCCAATGAACTACACTAATCATTGAAAGATAACTGAAATTGCTTTTCGTTGTTTCCTTTACGACGTGAAATAAACTTAGATAAGGCTTAATTCTTTTCCTTGGTGTAGAACTGTAGCAGCACAAGAGTTAGAAAAAAAAAAAAAAGATTGCTCTATGACTACTACTGTGCAAATACAGGAAATGAGGCCACCTGATTGTATTAAAATGTTTGTCGTAGTCGTCATAGTTTCCTACAATACTATTCAGTCAAATCTTGATACTGTGAATGTCTAGGGTCCGCTAAAAATCATTATTTTAAAATGTCATGAAAGAATAAAAAGATTGTTCTAGAGACATAAATGCAAGCAAGTGAGTCTCCCATATGTTCTCGATATACATCTGCAATCGCTTTATTCTCAAATAAGGGCCAAATAAACTTAACACAAAGTGTGACGGATTTAGTGCACATCTTATTTGAGCAAGAGCGTGGTGTTTGCCTGGTGGGGGCTGCCAGATTAAGTGCTCATCCTTCTTTTGCACTATGAAGAATCGGCATTAGGCACATATTCTTTGCATTGCTTCACACACGTCATTTCAACTTTATCTTTCTCCTATTTCCGTTGTTCTTATCATGACAAATTGTATAGGTATTATCAGTCATCAGTTCAGCCAACATGCATATTTCGTCAATGCGCTCTGCGTAGCGTTCAAAGGTCAGTAAAGCATCTACGAGTAATCTTCGGCAACTTCATCCCATTGTTCACTCGCGTCGCATTTCTAACGTGTTGCCACATTCTTTTCGTGCCGCTTCTAAAGCTCATTATGAAAGGGCAACCACCAAGTTAACAGTGAAAAAAGCAGGTGCGAAACAAGCGTGCAAGCAGAGCCGCTTCACAAAACAAAGGCAACGAGGCAAAGCTAGACGTGGAAAGCAAGTACAAGCAATGGTGATGGGGATAGGGCTGTTGCAGATTTGAATAGAGCAGGCGCATAGAAAAATGCGCAGGCATTCTGATAATAACGATGATGGCATGTATGGAGCTGGGCGTTGTTTACACTGCAGCGAGTAGCTTTTTAGAAATTGGCTGTTAGTGATTTTGAAGTGTTGGGGAAAGACAAGGACGATAGAATTCTCTACATTACTCTGAAACATTCAGTATTTTAAAATTCATAGTAGCGAAATATTTTGACACAAAACCAATGGACATTTGAAGGGGTTTTTTCGAAAAACTGTTAATCTGAGGTTTGCTGTAATGACATTTGACCTTCGAAGGAAATGTGACTCTGCGACTGCTCAGCCACCATTGGAATGACTGGTAGTGCGTGGATTTGCCCAGTCTTTACGCTTGCGGCTTTGTTTATAGTTGGTCTAGCTTTTCTTTTAGATAAAAGAACAACTTGAAATGTCGTGAGCCTATGTGCATTGGTGAGTCCAAAAGACCAATATGGTGAAGCGGGAACGTTTCGAACAATTATTTGTTTTAAAAGCAGGAGACCCACACGAAGCCGAAACAACAAAGGTTAGACACATCAATGTGCTACGCATCATTTCCATGCTGGCCGAAGTGCCATGTGTTGCAGCTCTTATAGACACTAGCGTTATATTTCCCTCTAGTGTATTATGAAACTCTATGGTAGTTGGAACAATCTGAGCCACGGTAATCATGGGCCCATTTCTCTTTTATTCAGCATTTTTGCCTGGAGTGTTGTGTTCATTCATTAGCTGCCCTAACGACATTGCTGCCAACTTACTGGTGACGCCACCCACTGTGCAGCTTGTCCGAAAACCAGTCTCTCCTGGTGATGCCTCCCTGGACCAACTTCTGGCTGGTGGCAGCCATGACTCTTTCCATGACACTTCACTTCGTTGTGCTGTACTGCGACATCCTCAACGTGAGTCGTGTGCCCTCTCCTACGTTGCTGTGTGCCAGAGTTTAACTGGGAAGTAACGCTGTTTAATTGTATGCATGGCCTTTTATTGCACAAGTATATTCTAAATGCTGATGGAACGTCTGAAAAAAAAAAAAAAAGCTCAATATTCACAAGGCAGCAATATATATATGTATCAATAAAAGCTCGTGTTTAGATGTATGCAGACTTTTTTTTTTTCATTTAATGAAAGATAAGTGTTTTATCAATTGATTGTTGGCAGCAAAGGCAAATTGCCGAGAGGTTTAGGTTCGGATCCACTTAGTAGTTGCATCATGCTGTATGCTTTCATTTTGGCGCAACAAAGTAATTACAGTCGAACCCCTCTATAAGAGACCGTGATGTAAGAGACAAATGAGTATAACAGACACCAGTGTGCCTACAGTAAAATACGGCTTGATAAGAAAATGCGTATGAGATACCTAACTCATAAGAGACATCTCATATAAAAGACAAGAATTTCTGCCTGGAGCATGCTTATTATAAAGGGGTTTAGCTGTGTGAATCATTTCACACCATAGCAATGTAATCGGAAGACCGGCCTGTGACAGTTCTTTTAAAATGTGTGAGTAAATTACCGACATTGGTGCGCAAGAAATGCATGCACGTTACATCTCGTATATTGTTTCGTGTTGCATTTCATGTGCCCGGTGGTATCTGGCTTTGAAGGAATTTAATTTATTGCAGTACAAGTGACTGTAATTACCATATTTCTTTGCTCAATGAATCCACTCTTTCTTCAGAAAAGTTGGCACCAATTCGGGGAGAGTGTTCATTGTGTGGGAGCGAAAATGTCACCGTAGATATAACAGCAAACATTTCGCATGACGGTATTGAGAAACTCGTCCAACTGCTGCTGGCTTTCAATTCAGTGGCAGGACTACAGAGCTTCTAAACGAAAACTTTGCTCTCAGCAAGAGGAACCTGTCCTTGTTTTGGGCTGCGAAATGCGCGACGAACCTTTGTTTGTAGCCCAAAACTCTTGTTTGCTGAGGTGTTGTTTATCCGCTTGGTTCTCATGCTCCAACATGTGCTTGAACAACTTTAGGTTTAAAACTGGCTGTGTAGCTAGCGTAACGGCTGATTGTGCTTTGCGCAGCAGGTGTTCATCGAAGTTTACTGCAACAAACGCAACAAAGATGCAGCACCGCACGTTGCGGGTGCAGGTCATTCGCATTGTTTTCGCGCCACTGTGCTTGCATGGTGCTATAAGCAAAGAGGCTTTTTCTGCATTCGACAGATGCTGCTTTGTCGCCAAAGGCGTGACTTTTAAATTTTGATTGACTCCTTTTGCTCTGCTCAGCATAGTCATAAGCTATAGCCAAGTGCAGTTGGCCAGTGTGCGCAACTTTTTCGTTTGCCACTCTCGCTATGAACTGCATGTGCAGCCATTTTTACTGACCAATGCTTTCCCTCTGGTTGTGCAGACGGTGTTCTCGGTGTGCCCGCTGTCTGTGGCCGAGTGGTTTGCTGTCCTCAAGATGTCCATTCCGGTCATCATCCTCGACGAGACGATGAAGTTCATCGCCCGCAAGTTCATCGATGGTACACAGTATTACTTTGAACTCTCCATCCTGATGGGAACCTGGGTGGGATTCCTGGCCATTGTCCTCTGCTGCCCAATCTGAGCAAAAATAAACTCCTTCTCGTCGCAGACTGGAGGGAGGAGGAAAGGGCCCGGCCTTTCTTTTTCTCTCTCCCTCCTTAACTGCTCTCCCATCTATACCACCACCCTATCCTCCTTTTTCCCCTCGGAACGCCTCCAGCTGGATTGTTGTGGTTCTGATCACTTAATTTCCTCTTGCTCTCTCCCACCCCTCATGAACTTCATTGAATACCTTGATTTCTCCTTGCTCTCCCTGTGATGCATTTGGGACTGCTGCTGCCGCTCCTCAGCCAGACTACCATCTCTGAACTGACCTTTCCCGCCTATTCTCTTTCCCTCGTGCTCGTTTTTTTTTTTTCCCTCTTAGTTGACGGTTTTGAATGCTTCCCTTCCTCGTACTACCGAATGTCTTGGCAAGTGCCCATCGTGTGTTGTGATCCCACCCTTCTGGTGGCAGCTGCAATGTCATTCTGCAAAACGGGCATTTCTGTATTTTTTTTGTTTAGGAGCTGTGTTTCCTGATGTTCGGGAATCGGCAACACCCTAAAATGCATTTGCCTCGTGTCGATGCAATTTAAGCATCATGCGCTCATTGCGCTAGGAACTTGTGTTAAACGTGCGCTCCGAAACAATGTGTGTTCTCCATGGCTGTGCAGCTGCCACCTGAAATCGGCTGGATGACGAGGGGCCTCGCTACTGGTGTGACTGGTCTCGTTCATAGCACAAGTTGGTTGGCAGTTGTTTGTGCGACAGAACACTTCCAGGGAGGAGGGGAGCGATGCTGCCGCTCATGCGGCATGCAGTCTTTCGTTGTCTCTTTTCATCTCTCTCTCACTCCGGAGCATTCTATCTGTGTCCTAGTGGCTAGCCTTAAAGTGAGTCTTGAAACGCTATCTAGGCAGCGCAGGAACTTCATTTTCAGATTCAGCGGTCAGGTGGATTGCCTTTGAGGTCGCAACATGGGCTACGGATTTGTCCCTTGTTGTCCGGCTTGCCTTGTAAATAGCCGACAGATGCTGGTCATTGCTTGTTTCAGAGGCCAGTATGTACACTGTCACAGCCATCTCTTTCTCTCTCTGCGCTAACCTGCATATCCTAGCTGTGCGTTTTGCTGCAAGATTTGTGTGGTTTTATCCTGGGCTCATTAGTCTATTGTTTCTTTAAGTTTATTTTCTCTGACTGTAGTTGCGCGACGAAGACAGGAGGAAAATCTTAGGCCGTGCGTCAGGTTGTAGAGTGATCTGGTCTTGTTGGCGTCACCGTTTGATTGTTTGCAGCGAGACGGCTTTTCCGCGCTCTGGTTGGCTACGTTTATTTGTTGAGTCTAACGGATTCCGAGATCGTGCGTCGGTTTTTTCATTGTTGATCGCTGGTGCTGCTGCTGCTGTCGTGATGGAAAGGACGGGAAGTGGTGGCAGCGTTTGTGTACAGAAGTGTTTGTTCTGTGTGCCGCATTGTCAAGAAGCAGTCAGCTCTTTTTCGTTGGTCTTGTCTTCGCTTTGTGGCATCGTGTAGCGGCTGCGCCGAGTCTTGTTTCGTCAACCTCGCTGTTTGTCGGATTTTTTTTATCTTTGTTTTTGTGAAAGTGCCGCAGATGCAGAGACACTGTGTGGAGTGCTTTCTTTTTTTGTAATGACACAACAGAGTGGGGGAAGAAGTGAATGGGCGGGCTTGAAGAGAGGAGTCAAGTGTCATGAATAAAACTGAGCTGAAGAAGAAAAAAGAAGTACTTTTCCTCACCTTCTTGTTGTCTTTGTTGACTTTCTTTTTCTGTGGGACGCTTGCTGCTAAAAAAACAGTGTGGGCAGACTTGATCCTCGCATAGTTTGGCTAGCCTCGCGCCAGCAAAGGGTCTGTGCAGACAGGTGTGCAGTCGGCATTGTTTTTGTGCCTCTTTACAAAGTGCGTGTGTGTTGTGGTCTTATTGCCAGTTGTGAGGGGAAATGGTTCTTGGCACTGTTGTTGACTGCATGCTGTTGTGGCATGTCGTCTTCCGGGCTATTCCACTCTCTGGGCATTGCTTTGGGGGTCTTTTTTTTTTTCTGCCTCATTTCTGGTCTTCCCTTCAATTTACTCCTTTTGTTTTTTTCTGTATATGTGGGTCTGTGTGTGAGTGCATGCAGCGTAGTAACTTAGTGGTAGTGCCCAAAGACCACGTTACTTATTACTGATTGAAGTGGGCATGCGTAATTTCGTGAACTGTTACCCAAAACATTGTCTGTAGCATAAGGGCAGCTTACTACTTGATATACTATATAGCATACAGAAATGTGATGCAAGACCTTCATTTGCGACCGTATTTACACGATTGTAAGTTGACTCGAATGTATGTCAACCCCCCAAAGATGGCACAGCATTGAAAAAAGAGAGAGAGGAGCACGAGCACATTTTGTTATAAAAAAAATTTTTAGCTCATCGAAATGCCACCGATGTGCGAAGGTGGCTTTACGGCAGTACTTGAAAGCTGCGCAGGAAAGCTAGCTTCGCGGAAATACGGCGAGATTGTTTTAAAAAAGATTTCACAACCAAAACTCGTGATTGATTCTAGGTTAAACCCCAACATTAGATTGTCAAAACTGAAAAAATTGGTCTACCTACAATCATGTAAATACGGTACATTACGAGGACGAAATGTAGTAATGTGCTACAGTTAAATCCCACTCATATAAAGTTCAGGCAGTTGGGAGCAAAAAATCTCTCAGCTTCACATCTAAACTGTCTAAATAAAAAAAGTATGAGTGCATGATGCGAAAAAATGGAAACAAACAACACACTTTATCCACAGAAATGAGTATTGACTGCCTGTATATATATTGGACTAAAATGCAGTGAGGGGATGCATTGTTGTAATTTGCTTTGGTAGTGTCTTTTTATTATGTGACATCACATGATGTGAAGAACTTACAGGTTCTTTAATGTCCTTGCTGTGTTACCTTGGATTTTGATGTGGTGGGATTTGGCTGTGCACAGACTTTACCTAAATTTACATTTATTGGAACTAGAATGTCAATTATATCAACATGTTGGTAGGGATATGTCGTGAATGTATGCAGTGATGGTTAGCTCAGATTGGTTGCATTAAAAATTAGTAAGTTGAGGAGTAGCAGTATGCTTCGACATATTAGGGCTGACAAAGGTGAGTACTGTAGCGCTGGGGCAGGTGCCAGGCACTAGTATTGGAAAACGCATGCTCCCAACGCACTGATCTAGGAGTTCTTGAACTGTAATGATTTCATGCATGAGGAATGTTTGTTTGCTTATTTCATTCCGTTGTCCGAGTTCTTTCAAAAGTTTACGGAACATGGTAGCCATGACAATGAAGCCATATGCTTGCAGCTAGTGTTGTCTAAATGTGCATTTTTCACTTGTGTTAGTTACATTTTGGTGAATTTTAGTTCAGGTTGCAGCTTCCGAAGTGATTGTTGGCTTCAAGTTATACATGTGTAGTCATAAATGCATCATCTTAGTAACGTGCAAACGTGTTCGGTCTTATGCAAAGAAAATATCGGAAAGTAGTTCTTGGGATTCTGAAGTGCTTGTAAAAATGAAGCTACATGCAAAACGTTATGCTCTAAAGGGGCCCTGCGGCACTTTTCCAAGTAACCATTGAATGTCTTCTTGAAAGGTGTTAATTGCCTCTACAATCGACCACTGCAGAAATTTTTGGAATCCATCAAGTATGAGCAAAGTTGAAATTTGTGGCACGCTGTAATTGCTTTCTTGTTGCAATGAGTGCACTGGAAGCTAAGCAGGAAGTGGCGGCAAAGCGTAAAGAAGTTTAGTGAAGTGCACGTCATGAGCTTGAGCTTCTATTTACTTCGAACATGTGCTTGCTGTTAGTGTGATCACTAGAGCGGGCTTCACGCAGGGACCAAAGTAACTATGCAGCTCGCAATGCTCAAATGAGCCAATGGCTTTAAATATGGGTATATAGCGAGTTTGTTCATTTAGGTATGTGGCATCATTTGTAGAAAAAAAAAACTAACGATTTCTAGCCGACTTGTAGAACTGTCAATTTGATGCCGCGTGCTACACTATAGTGTTTGACTTGCACATTTTTCACTAGCCTAGACTACCGATCAGCAGAATTTTCCACTCATACTTAAAAAGTGTTGCAAGGCCCTCTGATCATTTTTACTGCAAGTAATAAATTGTACAAAGTACCATATCTACTCGGGTAATGAACCCAATTATTTTTTAGAAAAGTTGACGCCAATTTGGGGCAAACGTTCATTACGCGGGAGAAAAACTTAAGGGAGTTACAGCAGCGAAAATTTCGCGTGACGACTTTGCCTGTTTTGGCCCGTGAAATGAGCGACTTTTTGTGGCGCGAAGTTATTTTTGCTTCCTCCCGTAACGAAAGCGAATGGATCGACGCCAAAGTGTCGTCCAACCGCTCGGTTCCAACGCTCTCCAGTGCATGCTGTTTGTGACCAGCCCTGTAGCTAGCGTACTGGCCGAATTCACCCTGCACAACAGGTGTCGCAACCAAGTTCACAACGACCAACCCGACAACAAAAATGCAGCATTAGATGGCAGCGCACAAACGATGCGGCACACGTTGAGTCTGCATGACGTGGTGGGTGTGGTTGCACTTTTTTTGCATGGCCTCCGAGATGGTGGGCGCGCTGTCTACGCTGCATGCTCGCCATTTCAAATGTCAGGCGCTTTGTTTTTGTGCCGCTGTGCTTGCGTGGCGCTATCAGCGAAGAGGTTTCTCCTGCATTCGACAGATGGCGCTCTTCCCCAAAAGGCGCGACTTTCAAATTTTGATTGATGTCGTCCGCGCTCGCGCTGCTCGCAACTGTTTAGCATGGTTGTAAAACTATGTTTTGACTTTTATTGTTTCGATCGTCAACGCCACTGGCTATCATACCGAAATAGAATGAACAGATACATTACTTTTTTTTTCCCCTTTTTTCAAGGACCAAGGTGGGGGGTAGTTTCATTATGCAAGTGAGCTCATTACGTGAGTAAATACGGTATATAGCTCCTGCTCTACAACACCTTGTGCCATTTTTCGAACAACTGATATAGTTCTTCATGGCTTCCACGTTGCGAAAACTTGCATAGGTGGTTTGGTGGTTGGGTAGCGGTTTATGTGTAATTCAAGCAGATTTTAGCAGTGTGGCCTGATGTAATGCATTGTTTTTTGCCTGTCTTTTGCAGTATATTCTTTATCGTTAAGATTGCTTGCATTTTGTGGGAAGTACTAACGTGGCGTTTGCTGGTGCATGTGGTGAACTTGTGTGCGCTTGATGTAGAAATGCTTTTCAGTGGCACGTGGCAGCAGCTTCTTTTCGACCAAATGCCGTGGCCGACAAAGCTGCGAGGTTTTTGTTAACATTAATTGCGATGCACGTACTAAAAGCCTGCTAAACTCCATAATGCTGTGAAAGCTTGTGCATCTAGTGAAAGGAGGACCGAAGTGCAATATGATTGTTCCCGGCTTAGGCTAAATTTTAACGAACTGTCGACCTTTGTTGCTGGTGACGTAGAATTTGTAATAATTTTGTGAGAGCATATAAGCAGTCCTTGCGTTTTACGAATTTTCATCTATGGACGCAAGAAAATACTGACCCATGGACACTGGTGCTGTGATGGTAACATGGAAAATTCGATGGCTGCCTGAATCGTGCCTAATATTTCCTAGCTGTTCTTGGTCGAGCACTTTCTTGAAATGTTTCATGATGATAATAAGACTATACCTTAACTCTTGTAGTGTAAATAATGTGCCTCTTAAAAGGCATATTCATTATTTGTAGTTATATTCTTTGAGTGAGATGCATAAGTTTTCCATTGTGGAGGGTACACTTCTCTCGCAAAAGTGGCCTTCTTTCATCGGCAACGTTGGTCGAGAAGAAGTAGTTGCCAGGACCTTGTGAGTGGTGTGCCTTGACAGCTGCTCGTGAATCACCTGGGTGGTTCTGGTTTTTTTGCCCGTTTGTTCTAACAGCATCCGATCAGAGTGCATATCGCACTCGTCCTGCTATGCCTCCTCCGAGGAAGAAATGCATGACCGATCCAGGTACAGCCGATAGTTTATCCCAGTTTGCCCTTTTAAGAATCTTGGCACCCTACACTTCCCCTATACTTCCCTCTCAACACTGGCCAATCTGTCTCTCAACTTCCAGAGTTGTTTGTGCTATGCTGTTTCTGCACTTGTTTATAGTCTTTAGGCTGCTTTTAATGAGAGGCCACATGCAGCTTGTGTGGGCTACCCATCAATGCGATGACAATTCTAAAGATTTGTCTCTCATAGGGGCCCGTTAACCTAGCATCACTATGCAATAACTGAATATGTCATTTGTCCTCTGGGTTTTTATGGATGCATGGAGCCACAATGATGGTGCAAGCAGAGCCGCAGCTCTAGTAAAGAATTTGGTGCCTTCCTCATGTCCAGCTAGCAGTTGTCACATGTTGATTGCTGAATGTTGAGGGTAGCCCACTCAATACTGTTGCATGCTGACTTTTAAAGAGAAACTCAAAACGAAAAGTAGCCAGGGCTAACGGTTCATATTGTAGAAGCCTCGAGTACGCATAGGTTTCTAAGGCGTGATAACCATGGTTAGGCTGTATCCCTTGCAGCCTGTTGCAGTTTTGTGACGTAAAATTTGAGCACACATTGTTAACTATGGTAACTGCATATTTTAGTGATTTCAAGGTTTCAAGAGAGTGGGCTGCAACTTAGCTGCAATTAACATGTCTTGTAGTTTACTCTGTTGAACCTGATTATAATGAACTTTTATGCTAAAATTCGATATAACCAAGCTTGTCAATACTGAACCTTTGTTATTTGTGAATGCTATCAACCTAAACAGGAGAAAGGATGAAGTAGTTTAGGAACAAGACTTATTTTAGTGTGATGCAGCACTGTCGCCACTGTGATGCACTGTTTCTTAGAGGCGCAAAGAACATCACTGCCATTGGGCGAAATGTAGGGAACCGTTTTCACGCGAGTCAATGTGAAAACTGAACAGACTCAATACAGAGGCAACTCTCGCGAATCGCAATTCGTTGAGGGACGGTCATTGCACACGAGTAACGGTGAATTTCGCGTGTTCGCTATAACGAATGATTCGCTTTCTCAGAGAACGTTATTATCATCGGGCGGTTGTGTGCAACCCTTATATAGCAAACGTGCGGGTCTCAACGGCCGTGTTGTTGCTGCTAAAGGTAAGACGCGCGGTGTTGCCTTCGACGGTTATACACGTGCATAATAAGTTACGCACTCGTGCAGGCGCCCGCATGAGCAATCGCGCGCGACGAACGGCGCTAGTGGCGATCGCGATAGCGGTGCGCTACGCAGCGCAGCAACGAAGTGCGAGCTAGTCGACTTCAAACTGTGATAGCCGAGGTACGTTGCTTTTTTTTTCCCCCTCTGCTCGACAGGCAAACTGCGGATTTTACGACGACCAAGCTTACGTCGGCTCGAAGCGAACGCGGCAAGTAGGTGTAGACTCCAACCGCCGCTACATACGGTAGCTGACGTTTTAGATGGTAAGGTGTCGCCGCGTTGCGGAGGAACCTCGCATCAGAGTTGCTCGAACTGCGGATGACTCGCGGCTGTTTGAAAGCGCGGAGTGTCTCACGGTAACTATTTTTGCTTGCACAATGCGTTGTCCGCCCAGGATAGCTGCGCAACTGTGCCGCGGATCCGCCATGCTGATTTGAAGATTGAAACGCATTCGTTTGGGAAATTGGAACGCACGCGTTGAGCAGCCGCCATGTCGCGATTCGCATGTGCACGTGCGTGCCCTTTCGGCTCAACACAGATTGGCGTGAGTTGAACAATATGTATGTTTGTGTGTGTGTGATACCGTGTACCTAACTATATTCGTAATGCATAAGCTACTTTGATTTACGGGTTTAAACTCTTGAATTGTTCGGCGCCTGCACGCAACTCACCCGCAAAGTGCGTGAAGATAAATGCGAACCATATTTCGTACGCGCAGCTGGCGCGAGCGACATCGCGGAGCGATTTTCGTCGCGTGTTTTGAACGACGTGCCGTGAGCTGACGTCGGCGCTATACGGAGAGCGCTGTCGCCACCGTACGTGTGATGCGCGTGTACTCCTACAGGAGAGGGTATTTGCTTTCACTTGTCGTCGCGCACGATGGATGAGCCTGCGATGCCGTCGGCGACTCCACGCTGAATAATACATGCGCCGTAGATACGCGCTTCATATAGGTTTGCGGAGCCGATCGAGTTGTAAGGCGCCAGGCAGGCAAGTGACCTTGTTTCTTTGGTTTTGGACAAGATTAAACTTAATTTTTTAGAGCAGGTTTTTTTTTTTCTCCTTGTCGCTACTGCAGTAGAACAAGACACGACACGCACAATTGCGCTTATATAGTTGAACGTGGGACAACGCTGCCGCAGTAAGTCTTTAAAAAAAAAAAAAATGGAAACCTTGATTGCAGCTGAAAAAGCGTTAATCTATCAGGAATATAAACACGTACCAGCGTTTCCAAGTTGTTGACAGTTTTCTTCGGGTCCTGATTTAATTTGTCCTGGCCGCGTTCAACTTCAGCTGTGAGTTGGCGCTTGCTTCTGTTGTTTCTGGTCGGAGCGTCGCGCCGAAAAGTAAAAAAAAAATATAGAAACAATAAGTTGGCGCTTGTTTCTGTTGTTTCTGGTCGGAGCGTCGCGCCGAAAAGTAAAAAAAAAAATAGAAACAATGAATTGCTAGACGCGCTCTCAGACCATGTATCAAGCCCCGTGGAATGATACACCGTGGTGTGCGACAAGGTAGCATTTACCCGAAAGGAAAAGTTTTCTCTGTCTGCACTGTACTTCTTTTTCCTTATTTTGCCGACTTTAGATTTCTTTCCCTTCTTTCTCTCTCTGTTGCGCATGCAGTTCACCTGCTGTTAGCAGTTTTGAGTTTGTATAGTTTTTTTTGTTTCTTTGGTTTTTGTGTTTTATTTTTGTGTTTCTTCTTTTCCCCCTCCCGTTTCTTTCCCACCCTTGCTCACCCCCCTCTACAGTCGCCCCCGAAGTTCACAAGAAGAAGAACTAGGCGGAATGGGGGCGAAAAAATCAAAGCCAACGAAACAAACAAACAAAAAATGGTGCGCGCCCGCCCGCCCCCTACACCTTTTGCACGAACTGTTGTTTTTTGGGCGATTGTGAGAAGACTCCAGCCGTGCGGAGAGAAGAAGACAAACAAAAAACCATCTTCGTTAGGGAATTGTGTGACCTCAGAAACTTGTAGTAGTGCATGTTTCTCTCGTTAGCGGTGAATTCAATTTTTTTTTTCCTCTCTCGTCCTCCTCTCAATTTTTTTCCTCCATACTTTCCCGCACTTTTTTTTTCTTTCCCGTGTGGTCTCGGAGCTGTTTTAACGGTTCGTGACGTTATTACGAGGCGCGTTTTACGTATTCGAATACAAAAATTGCAACCTTTTTTTTTTTTTCATCCCAACATGTTAACGCTCGCACATACCTTCGTTTATTTTTTTTTTTCTCGCGGGTTTTACGGTCCCTGAGCCCCGTGTTCCGAAACTCCGCTTTTCTTTTCTCTTTTTTTTTCGTTCCCGGCTATGTATACTAAGAGCTAATGTAAGGATCTTAAGGCAAGATGCGAAACTAGCCGACAGCGGCGGTGTCGGCCGTGCGCGCGCCGGGGCGTTTTCCTTTTTTCGTCTGCTATGCGTGGGCGTCTGCTAGTTGCGCGCTGGCCGCACCCACCCATTCCAAGAATAAACAAACGCGAGTGAGAACAAGCAAAAAGCGAGCAGCGCTGCCAAGAATTGCCTACGACGTTGACCGGAAAGATAGATGGGCGTCGTGCGAGCTGTGCTGGGGAATTAAAGAAAAAACAACAAAGAAACGTGGTCTTCGGAACGCGCAACCATCACGTTACGTGTACCATCTCATTCCCAGTTCCTGTGTTTTTTTTTTTTTTTGCTCGCCCATGTGTGTGTGTGTGTGCACCCGGCACTTATTATGTTAATTTAAAACCGAGAGAGCGGCATTTTCGGTGAAGATATACGGTTCGTGTAGCATTCTACCGCACGCGTTGTGTGTTTCTCAACGTAGGGATGTTCGAAATGACCTCCTCATTTTGTCTTCTTAATCTCTCTTGCTCACTTCTGTTGTATAGTTAAGCCTCTCTTTCGTGGTCGCGTCGTCTGTTTTTTTTTTTCTTCGCTGCTTGATCGTGTGTACATGACATAGATCTTGCGTATTATTCGAGTGTTGATGAGCTACTGTGCGTGAAAGGAACAAAACGGATAATTAGTCTTCATCAGAAGTGCATAACCGAACAAGTGCATCGCCAGCGAAGGCAGTGTGACGCCGGACCTAGTCTTGGGATAGAGGGCGTTGGGGAACGGGGAAATTTTATTGAAGTAGTGAACGCACCCTGACTTAAGCTCACCGCAAATGAGAAAAAGTTGTGTGACAGTCTTCCGTGCCGCACATCTCTGAGGCTTCTGAGCAGACAATTTTAGTATTGCCCGCGATTCGCTGTAGATGGCGCTCGCCGCGCCTGGTTCCCTTATAGGAGCTGGTGCGGTAACTAGTGTTCGATATGAGGGCATGACTGCAATAGATCGGGTGAAGAGGGCGTGTGGATCTTTCAATCGCCGCACAGTTATTACATGCACATGGTGTTCGCGCCTAATGTTGTTCGGTGCTCTTTGTTTCGCGATAGGGTTAAGAACGGAACCCCAAAGGAGGAGGGAAAAAGGGAAGACTGCCAGCGCCACGCGACAGATGGCGCCACGCAATAACGGGCTTCCTGCGTCGCGTAGCGTCACATAATATGCACTTCCTTCGTTGCCCCGCGGACTTTTTTTTTTTTGTTCACTCGTCTCTCGACCACTTGTGATATATGTTAGTTCTGTGTGTCGTCCCACCGCCACTATATACCCACCCCTGTTTACCACCACCACCACTACACATTTGCTCCGCCCTCCTTGCACCCCCTCCTCCTCAATCGGAATGGGAAAAGAGACCGTTTTGTACAGACCGGTGTGGACGGAGGTCAAACCGTGTACCATACTATAGAGAAAATAAAACACGACTCCTCTACGAACGTCTCAGTGTGCTTCACTGCGTCGCTTGTGTGTGCAAGGAAAAACCTGCTTTTCAGGCGTCATCGACAGTTAGCCATTCACACATTGAAGTGGTATCAAAGGAATTAGTAACTTGCGTAATGCGGAAGACGCTACTTCAGTACCTGAAAGTATAAAATAAAAACTTTGGAGCCTTCACTTTGAATGTTCAAAAAAAAATGTGCCGTGAGATAGTCGGACTGCTTTTTCCAAGTAATATTTCCTGATGGATCACGATACTCAAGTCACACATATTAGAGCAGGTTATTTCCTTGTGGTGCATATACAAATCCTCGCAAGTCGAACAGCAGGATGTATACTTCCATTTATCACAGTGCACACGCAGAAAATGAAACATGTAATCCATCATGCGATGAAGTTATAGGTTGCTTGCTAATATGTGCACTACACGTGCAAGAGCCATACAGTAAGCTCTGACAACATAAGCCACAATCTTTCAAATGTGTTGTTCAGTGGACCAGACAATATTGACGCACATGCACACACGATTCTCAAACATTTGGCAAGCGTTCGTGTTGCTTCATAATTCCTTGTTACATCAGCTGTTGCTAGAATTTGTCCAAGAAATTTTAAGGCAGCGACACGTGATGTGACTTCTTGACAAAGCGATCAGAAATTTTTACGTAAAAAAAAATCGGGTTTACTAGAAAGGTCAAGTAGCGAATGCAATAGCGACACATTGCAATAATATATGCAGTAAAAATATTTAACAACGTATGGGGCAAACTGAATTGTACAAATCATTGGCGCAAATCATAGGAAGGTTGGATGGTCTGAGCCCCTTGTGTTCATGCTGGAAGGTGGGGGGGGGGTGGACATTCTTTTCATGTGGCAATCCTTGGGATTAGTCTTTCAAATGTCATATTTGAATTTCTTGTCGCCGCCATGTTCCTAACAAGTCCGGACTGATAAATTGCCCCCGCGCATCGTAACTCTTACGAAGAGGCTGTGAAAAAGGAGCACTTCTCTCTGGAGCGGCCGAACTTGCTTACACGAGATTTTTGTAGGAGTTCCGCGATATCCGGTCCAAAAGAGTCGGCTGCCAGCGTTACCTCGTATAACGTTACAATTTGTTGCTAAGGTATTCATTGCATTGCATTCCACGCGCCGTCGTGTTGTTGCTAGAGTTAACTGGCGCGACGCAAAGGCTACGGTCCCGCGAACTCGCGGCGCGCTACGAGTCGACCTCCGAAGATCCGTCGTCCTCTCCGAGAGTCTCCGTCAGCGCCTAATCTGCCATCCCCTCGGTAGGGACGACATCGTTGTCCGCATTAAAAAAAGAAGAAAAAAAAGCAAGGCTAAACGTCGTTGGATGTTACACATGCGCGCGCACGGCATCGAAAACAAAGAGCGAACAACACTCGTAGCACGGAAAATCTACTCGGTAAAACGCCCCCCCCCATGTGCAGCGCGGCTACAGTTACAATGTACTTGCGCGGCCGCACATAACTGACCCTAACTGTAGTTTTCCCTTCTTTTTTTTGGGGGGGGGGAGGGGGAGGGCACATCCTTGCATGCGCTCATGGCGGCAATAACGGCGGCAACGCCGGCTCGTGAAGTGCAGGCCTGCCTGCCCGCCTCGAGCTCGCTTTCGCCTGGAAGTCACCGGAGCTACGAGCGCGCCGTCGGCGGAACCACGGAAGATGCATGCACGCTCGTGCCAAAATGACAGAATCCGGGGCAAAGCTTCTAGACTGTCCGTGGCGAAAATTCGTCATGGGCCTCTCCGGCTGTTACTTTGTTGCATAGAGGTCGCAGATAGATGTGCTTCTATGGAGTAAGGATGGGGAGTAGAAAAGCTTTGTCATATCGAAGAATTCGTTATACGGAGGTTCGTTGTAAGCAGGTCTAACTGTATACGCAATGGAGAAATGGGAGCTCACGTTGCGGCACCATTTCGCAAACAAAACTGTGCCTTTACGCAATACTATGAAAATAGTACTGGTACTTTATTTCACGGTTTAGCCTGAATGGCATAGCTGGAAATATGCAAGAGCAGGCTGACAAGTTACACTTAGCAACCAACTTAGCCATGCAATTTACGCTTGTACGCTTATATTGGCTGCTCACGCTCGTTTGCATTTAGTTTTATTCGAGAGCATTATTTTATTTTTTTACATAATTAAAAACAAAACACATTTATAAATGCTAAATAACCACCATCACAAGGGGATTTTTTCTGGATTTACACCACGGGTACAAATCATGAGCCTGCTAAGAGGGCAGGTGTACTGCAAACACCAGACTTTTAAGGAGATGAACTCGATGGTCATGGCAAGCCGCGTGTAGAATGGTGGTGCTGATGATGAGAGGCTCGTTCCCATGACAAGAGCATTCAGGTTCGTCCACAGGGGCCTTCTTCCGCTGGAGTGGCCGCAGCAGTGAGCAGATTCACATTTGTATTGGTGATCGCTCGAATGTGAAGTGAGCAGTGAGAGGACATCACACAAGAAATTACCAGCCTTTGTTGGAATTACTTTTTAGCCTCAATTTAACAAACTTGAAAATAATGTATATCAGTTATAATGAAGTAAATGAAGTCTTTCTAAAGATACACAGTGTCATTAATATACCTTTATAACGAGCTTTCAGATATAATGAACTCATTTTCATACAAAATACAACTTTGTTATAATGAAGTATGAGAGTACAGTTTGCTCTACAGTGGACTAGAATAGAGGTACTTGGCTCAGACGCATGTGCCGCCTGAGGCACGTGGTGTTGCCTCCGAGTCATGGCGCCACAAGCATTTCCTCTGGAAAGTCAATGTGGTTTTACAAGTTTCGTGCCACTGCTAAGCGGGCATTGCGGGTTATTTTAGCGGCATGCGTTATATTGAAGCAGCTCGTACTTTCGATACGGTCAGAATCCTCTGCACTTGCATTTCTTGTTAAGAAATACAATAGAAACACGTTGCCGCTATGATCACAGCACTGGATCGGAGATATTGGCTGCCTTCCCGAGAGCCGCGATACAGTGATGGCTGGTCACCAAAGTAATAAGGTTACAATTCGGAGAAGCGCAGTTTTCGCACTATTTAGGCCTGGCTTTATCAGGCATTTTAAAATATTGTATGTGCCTTGAACGCATGCTCCACGCTTGCCAGGGTTTGACTGTAGGCCCAGCTCAACGAAACTCGCGAGTGAATTTGTGGAGGATAGTGCGATTTTCACATAAAAAAAAAATGATTTACATGCGTGTAAACCTCCATGTTTCCAGGTAAAAATAAAATGCATTCACAAAATTCATTTGATTTATAAAAAAAATTTGTATCTTTTTTTCAAAGCATTACTCTAGTTATTTAAGTCATAATAGTTACATTAGAGCACAGTTTCCATGTGGGTGGATGCATTGCCTTAAACCATATTTTCAAGTTTGTATTTTACTTTGTGCAATTTATTACAGATAGATTAGCATAAAAATTACACACAATGTATTCACCAACCACAATAATTCACTCTAAAAACTGTTTAAAATCCAGAGATATTGCAGTTTTATGTGCTCAGAAATGGTGTGGTCGTACATAACGTTACTTTTCATTCACCATATTTACATAACAACAATATATCTACACATCTTGGCTCCAACACAGAATTAAAAAACATCTTCAATTTTCAAAGGAGGCTTTCTGCATCTTCCTGTGAACGCAAATGTTGCTTAACAAGTTCATATGCACTTTGGAGCGGGTGTCACGAGGCCTGTTGCAGAAAAACATGACAACTTTTCCCGGCACACAGTTGCTTCTTCGCATAATGTCCAAGTGCAATCAAGTGCGTAACTATTCAGGAAAAAAATGTTTCGTCCAGCACTCGGAAGGTGTTTTGAAATGCAATAGAAAATTAAAATTGTTTCGTACATCTCGGCTGGCTGCTCCTTGTGATTCTACGCTAGCACATTACATATACAATCAGGCTGAGAGCTGGGCTAGTTAGTGACTGATCATTATACCGCATGGTGAATGAAGTAAGTGCACTTTTTACAGGGACAATAGGTACAAGATTGACACCACCTATGCTGACTCCGAGCGACAAAGATATGAAATAACAATCACTGAAAATTTCTCCAATATCAAATTTGGCACATTTAATAAAATGATTTCGGCATGTGTAGAAATGAGCTTAATGACATTTTTATCCACGAAACACATTTTGGCACATGCTCAGGCGATAAAAACAGTGCATGTGCAGCCTATACACTTCAAAGAAATAATAACATAAACCTAAAAAAATTTACAGTTCAGGGTAATTTGCAAGACGTTCAAATAAAACTTACACGCACTCAACACCAAATATTTTCTGAAATAAATTTAGCCACGAGTGTAGCAAGTGTCGTGTGTTTCTTGTTGCTGTTGTCACTGTAAAAAAAAACTTCGCTACTTTTAACCATACGGTATGACAATACGTATACCTCTGTCATTCGGTGGTGACTGGTCGTTCAGGTCATTTTCGAAGGATGGCACTTTCGAGGTTAGACTTCCGTTGTTGCTGATCGCCTGGTCACTTTATCGCTTTATTTTACTTCTGCGCTTGACAGTTAATTTGCTGAGGTACACAGTGGGATTTGGAAAAATTGTCAAAACAGCGCCTGCCAGAAGTGCCGATTTTCCACGAGGAATACTTACCTTTTTACCAGCAATGATGCGAGTGTAGTCCCTGATGACAAAATGCCGCCTAGGATGCCATTCCTCTTCTATAGGCTTCTTTATTTGTCTTGAGGGATGTTGAAAAGGGATGCTTTCAGCACACCTTTCATATGGCTCTAACCAGTCCGGCACCGCAACGCGAAAGTGATGGTGCCGCTCAGTAGGCATATTGGCTTATCATACCTTAGCATGAGCATGACAGCAGAGACAGTTGTTGACGCAAAACATGACAATCTCAATGACAAAAACCAGTCTACTTGCAGCCTCGTATAATACGCCCACACAGCAAGAGAGCGGCAGCTGGGAAAAAGCGGGCGTGCGAGGCTTCAAAAGGTAACTGTAGCAGCACCTCTAGTGGCTCCCTGTACCAGCGACGTAAGCGGCTTCAGAGAGCCTTACGGAGAGCATAGGGCAGAGAGCACGCTACCCCCTTATAGTACACTGTACTTCGCACACATTACTTCGAACGTCACTTTCAATATAAGGTAAGCATCTGCAATGCTGAAGTAATAAGTAACTTGGAGGCATAGAGTTTCATACAATATTAGCTAGAGGGGAATCTGGTGTTAGTGTCCACGGGGGCTGCTTCAGCGAAGCTTGTACCCCCATGGGAATTATTGGAAGTACAGGCTTCGAATCTGCTTCAGATGGATCAGGTTCTTCAGATTCGCGATGCTTATTTGCCCGAGTGTAAAACAAAGTAATATGAAGTTATATCTAATTGAAACTTGCTTCACTTTTTGTACGCAAACTTTATTGCAAGAGGTTTTTGTGACAGGGCAGTAAACATGAAACCTGGACAAATTTAACCACCAGGGTATACATTGCTTTGCCGTTGCATTCTAGATTTGGCATCAAGATGTAATGAATTATTCTTTACAACATTTGAAAATTAATATTCTCATTTTGCCCCAGAAAATATGCAACATATATTTATGGAAATAACCGCACAGTATTAAGTGACAAACACTTAACGTTTTGTCTGCTGCGATGCCAGGTGCGTCTGTTCAAGTGATCTGACCCCAACGTACCTTTCGTTTTGTTGTACAGTCGAGTCAGAAGAGCGTGGCAGTGCATCGCCATCGTTTTGCAGTTGATTTCAACAAGTTTTGGCGAGACGCACTAACAACAAACGTGAACTCGATGTAATATCCTGCACTGGCATGGCACACTATATCTAAGCGCAGTGGTGAGTGGACAACGCTTCGCTAGAACTGTCATACACGACTTATACTGCTCCAGTGTTGCAGTAAATTGAGAGGCCTAGCAGTTTTCAGCTTCTTTGAACAACAAAGGCGCAGCTTCAGTCCTTTGCACCCACTCCACTACCCACTCTATGCGAAGAACGAAGCTGAAACTGTAGAAAAAGATCTGCGGACTGTAGAAAACATCTGTTCACTGGCTAACGCGATCCAACTCGAAGCCTGCACTTCCCGTAATTCCCATAAGGGTACACGATCGCAGCGCCAGATTCCTCTCTAGGTAATATTGTATGAAACTCTATGCTTGGAGAATTTCACATTGTCACAACTAAAGAATGTCTATAAAATTAGATAGGTCACGAAGTGCACACATGAGCATGTATGGCCGAATTGTTTTAAGTTGGCACCCTGCAAAGGAGGGGTAGGTTAGGTAGCTTAGGTAAAACCTCCTTTAAAGCAATTTTTCTCAGTACACAACGTCGTGGCAAAGGCAAAAATGCACCACCTATGTAATTGCTATTGCAATAATAATGAAAAACACACACAAGCAGGAGCTGATCGCCACTTCATTTATTACCTCTCTCCTCGGCCAAAAATTCTTGCATTTACTCAGTATGAATAAAAAAAAAGGGTGGGAGAGAACAACATTGTTTTCAAAAAATTTGAATGGAATTCTCACATACGCACTGAATTGTTGCTCGTAGCGCTGCGATACCAAATTCACCGCAATGAACAAAAAAAAAGCACAGTCTGCTCACAGGCGTGCACAACAGAGGGCAGCACTGGCAAACAGGACTTGCTGTTCCTGAGAGTTCCTTTTTGCTGTGCAGCAGGTGTTGCATGGTGAGTGAGCTACTTGTTGGGCTTGTTTGGTGCGCTTCCGTAATGTGCTGTTAAATTGCACAGCTTCTCAGAAGAACAGCCCCCTGCCCATGCGTCGTCCCATGCCCTTTTAGAGGAAGGAAATCAAACAAGAAAAGATGCGTGAACTGATTGCAACATTCTGAACAAATTGAAATTCGACCAGCTCTGCTTCTCAAGCACCAATGAAAGAGTGAAACTGGTGGCATGTACTTCGCCAGGCTAATGCATTTCCACGTTTTGAAAGTCCGTCGGATATGTTGCATCATTGTTCTCCATTACACACTCTTCTTTTAATAATAATAAGCATTGTCTCTATCAATATTGTGGCCGCCGTGAATGGGACCTGCGAGTCAGTAGTTGATTGCCATAACCACCAGACGACCGCAGCGGGTAACTGCAAGCAGTCACAACGGAAGGCCACCAATAAATGCGTGACAAGTACCAGGTGTTTATAAATCACAGCCTTCTTTAGAATGACCTGGAATGACCAAGAATGAAGCGTGGAAGAACTTTCATGAACGCAAATGCCAGTGCAACAATAAAACAAGGCTACCATCTTTGTAGGAAATAGATTTGCCGCAAATATGTGTGATGTCAGTAGATGCAACATTTCTACACACATAAGACCAACTCTGTTAAGTTACCATGTCAAAATAATGACGTGCCCTGAACAAAGTACAGTAGCCTTTGTTAAACGGAACCCGAAGGGACTGAGAAAGCATGTTCTGTTTAAAAGGGGTTTCCTTTGCTGAGAGTGGAACACGGGTGTAGATACAAGAACGAGACCATTTTTGTCAGAAACACTTGTTTCGTATATGCCGCAGTTATGTTTACCGAGAGTTGATTGATTTGTGGGGTTTAACGTCCCAAAACCACCATATGATTATGAGAGACGCCGTAGTGGAGGGCTCCGGAAATTTTGACCACCTGGGGTTCTTTAACGTGCGCCCAAATCTGTGCACACGGGCCTACAACATTTCCGCCTCCATCGGAAATGCAGCCGCCGCAGCCGGGATTTGATCCCGCGACCTGCGGGTCAGCAGCCGAGTACCTTAGCCACTAGACCACCGCGGCGGGGCAAGTTTACCGAGAGTCTGCCATATAATAACCTTAGAGGT
This sequence comes from Rhipicephalus annulatus, assembly GCA_013436015.1. NCBI lineage: Eukaryota > Metazoa > Arthropoda > Arachnida > Ixodida > Ixodidae > Rhipicephalus > Rhipicephalus annulatus. The sequence goes on along the minus strand of WOVY01010548.1, from coordinate 81,321 downwards.
TTCGTACATAAGGCAATAAGTTGCAATTTTCAGTGACAGCACAGTAAAGAGTGCAGATCAAGGGATAATATAGGCCACAGAAATAAAAAAAAAGGGGGAGGAGGGGGGTAAATGTTCCGAAAAAATGTTCACACGACACAGTTCAACTTGCCACATACTCTAATATGCAGTGAAGCATATGGAGTATACTTTTTCAGTACAGACAAAGCAAAATGGTAGCTTCCGTCCAATGACGTATAATAGAAAAACTAGAGCTTGCAATTGAAAGTTGATATTAGAGTGAGCGGCACACAACAATGCGGTATTCTGACAGACAGTATTTTCCTATCAATGCAGTCAAGTGCACTGCAAAAAGATAGGTTTCTGTCTTAACTATTTAGTGTACAAGCTTAGGAACATTGGAGAAACATTGGAAGACATGTAGCGCAATAGAAGACGGGCACAAGTAAAGGCAACACATACGATGCGCAATCGTCAACAGGAACTGCACTACGTTTCTTGTGATGAAAGCAAACCAGGTGACCCAACTTCCTACTCTCGTAAAGGAGCTACCAAAGCCTTTTTCTCATGAGTAGCTCAAAGGGAATGGAGAGTAGGCGGGAATAAACGTACCTGTCGGTCGTAGAGGAGATTGAATTTGTTGACGAACTGGTTGATGGTGTTGCAGCCCTTGGTGAGGGTGCCCAGGTAAGTCATGAGGGCCACATCGTTGCACTGGTTGTAGAACTGGCCCTGGAAGCTGGGCGTGTGCAGCACGGGCAGCCGGTGGCAGAGACTGAATGCGTCTCGCAGCACCTCGTGATTGGCTGGCTGGGTGCCCGCAGACACTGCCTTCACGTATTCCAGCACCAGGCGCACCCGGCTGTGCAACATCTTGATGGCACTGTGCTGGGCCTGCGAACGCGTTACGCTGATGCTGACTAGAAGAGCTACGTAGTAGGTCGTTGTACACAATTACATGTAAAATGTGCAAGTGAACCCAGACGAACGCATGGAAGAGTCACACAAAAATGATACGTGTGAAAACTGAGAATTGATGTTTTGATGAGTGTGTCCTTTAGGGTGTTCTTGTTTGCCAACTCGGTTTACTATCTATTTTCTGTGGCTCAGCACCAACTCTGCTACGCAAACACACAATAAAAACGTGTTTTTTCTAGCCTCTACAACAACAACAGTAGTGGGGGTCACAGGCTCCTGAACCTGTAAACTAGCATTGCTTAGACATCACAACAATGGTAGCCGGCCTAAAGAGATCCATGAATTATCAGAATGGCTGAAAAATAACTATCGTCACTAGCTGCTGTAAAGCTTGCCTGCGTGTTTTCTTTTTGCAACCGCGTGCCTGAACTTTTAGGGCATTATGATCAGTACCATATTTGGGAGTTTGGAGCGAGATAGGTTGGTGATTCAGTGACAACTATGCCTTTGCACTTAGCTGCCGTTTGTGCAGGGTTTTTGTATACAATGTGCAGCCTGTGAGTGTTGGTGCCTGTTCACCGGCATTGGAGGCTATGGCGGGTAAGTGGTCGAAGATTATGTACAGTATGTCGCAAGGGAGTTGTTTTTCAGAAGATGGCGACTCTGGAATCTTGCCACCCTAATTTTCAACAAATAAAATGCTGTAAATGATTATGCTGATTAGGATAATATTGTAATTTATATAATTGAACACTGGAATCCATTGAATGAATTTTGGTTTTCTAAGCAATCCACACAGAAAGGGAGAACTGAGCTATCTTCTAGAGACAATATATATAAAAGCTGCACTTATGAACACAGCGTACAGAATGAATAGACAGAATTGGATAAGCCGTGGACACACAAGGAAAAGAAGGGTACACTAAGTCCAAGGCCTGTGGGCTTGTTCTTTTACATATGCTGATTCATATTCTTGTGCGCAATGTAACTTTCTCAAGAAATTCATTTAGCCTGGCACACTCTTGCTGAACAAAAAAGGCAAACAAACAAAACACTGCACCTGTAAGTGCTGGGCAACAAGGGAGCTTTCACCAGACTCGCCAGCAGCCGACATGCGCGCCATGTGATCGAGACCGATGCGCTCCGCCTCTTCAGTGGCCAGTGTATAGGGCAGTTCAACGAAGAGCATGGTGGCCTGCCCGTTGACCAGGTCGATGACTGACTCGTACATGGCGACGGGCAGCTGACTGTGACGTGCCTGTGGGTTCAGCTTGAGCAGCACGGGACTCTCGTTTATGCAGCATATCTGCCGGTGCACTTGGATGTCTGACTCGGTCGGGGCACCTCCTGTCGTGTACCAGCCGAGGAAGTCTAAGTCGCTGAATACCTGCAATGCGAGCATTCGGTTGAATGACGGCATATAACATTAGAATTCCATGTTCTTTCTTTTTTATTTAAATGTGAGAGAAATTTTTCGGGGTGAGTTTTCCTAACACGACATAAGTTCAGGTGTAGATGGAAGCTTGAGGTGATATAATAAATCATTGAATAGAAAATGTCGCTGAAGCTATGGGTGGGCACAGATGACCTGCCCTCCCTTAATTTTTTTATGTATAAGCGGAGTGTGAACGTTAATGCTCCAATGCACAGCTTTAGGTGCCCGCCTTCCCATAAGATGCCCCCTCTCCCTCACTGAAAAATTCTATGTCTACACATGGCTGAAGCCAATGTTTTGACAAAAATCTTCATCAGGGCAGTAACTGCCACCCCGATGAAGCTAACATTCTGCAACTAACATAAGAACAAAGTCTGTCATCTTCCTCATAGTTCTCATTTTCATGTGCTTTTATCAACATTCAACACAAACATAGTTTTCACTGACGTCACCGTGGTCGCCATGATGGGGTAGGGTTGAGATGCTTGCGGAGCAATAAACGGCGACATTAGGTTAGCACTGGTGCCCCCTCGTGTGCTTTTGTGTTCCCCCATGGCGCGGCTGTCGAATAGAACAAAGCGTGGAGCGAACGACTCTCTGTCCTCCCTTGCACTGACACTCTATAATAAGATGAATAGCCACTGTGGCTGCCACGTTAGAGTACACGCTACAGAGAACGTGTCTGTGACGTTACGTGAAGACTATGTGTATCATTGCAGTTGATGAAGAGTAATAGTCATGATCAAGAATAGGCTAGAGTGAGTAAATATCACCTTGCTTCTAGCTGAATTCTTACATTATATGGCAGCACTTGTCAGTGCTCCCATGCTTCGGTGTTCATACACCCATTATTTTTCAAAAGGCGTGGCAGTCCGTCCTCATAGTGAGTGGCACTACGTGTAGCTTTTAATTTTATGTGTTAGCTTTAAAGCTTGTAAAAGAAAACTACCTGAATGGCACTCACCTAGAAAATGTGTTTGAATCTATTCAGATTTCTGTGTTATAAAACGGATAAAAGTGACACTAAATTATGACAGATGTTAGAATTTTAGCTAATATGACAAATTAAGGTCCTATTTTTTCTTTCTTTACTGAATAAAATGGTATACGATATGGCACAAACCGTGAAGACAGTGCCTGATGTGTACTCCAAAAAATGGATGCAGACGTATCAGTTACACAACAAGAATGGATATGTAACCTTCATATGTCTGCAAAGATGAAAAGCAGGGAAGCACAGCAATAAAAATTTTTGGCAAAACCCATCTACAATTAGAGTGTGAGTCATGAGAGATCAGTTGCACAGTGCACATACCTTATTTAAATTTCGTTGCAGCCAATCAAATGAGGTGCGACAGCATGCCTGTTTTGATGCGTTGCTTTGGCAGCCCAACCCATTGTATATGTGTCTCTTAAGACGTAGTATGACCCAAGGAGCGACTTGCGCATGTGCATATATTTTGTGACAACACAATGGTATCAGTCAGTGCTCTTCAACTGTACAGTCAAACATGATCAGTGCTTTCGCCTGTGGTTGCGGCACTATAGGTGCTTGCTTGAACGGGCTACGCAATGATCTATGAGCACAACACGAGAACATATTAGCCACTACAAATGCGCCATTCAGTGCTTTTGGCGTCCGTTTGTGAATGTCCACTAACCGAACTGAATGGGTCCAAATGTACAAACATGCCCGGCTCAGATGTGGACATGTCTAGCAGACTGGCGCGGCAAGTAGTGTCATAAGTGTAACCACTGTTATGATTTACGAACATTGATTCAGGCCTGCGATTCAGTTGCCTGACCCGTCATCATCTCGAGTCTTTCAATTATGCGTACTCGCTACCCTATCAAGGCTCCGTTGATGGTTTCGAGCAACACCTTCGTTCTCGGTCGTTCATTACAATCACACACGCCGTCAATGCGTTGGTTAGAAGGAGGCCGGCACATGTTGTGGCGACAAACACATAGCGAGACCGCGGAAAGCTGTGGCGCGACAAAACAGAGCTGCGACACTTCCACGACACGTCGTTGCCGGGATTCGAAGCAGGTACCTGTTTGAACTGCTGCTCCTTGACGTTGTAGTAGTCGTTGTCAATCACAATGTTTCCCTCGATGGTGTTGAAGACGAGCTCGAACGAGTTCATGACTTCGATGTTGCGGCCTTTCTGCTTGCCGATGAGGGCACCGATCACCTGCTGCGCCTTGCCTTCCTGGGCCTTGATTCGCGTCCAGTGCTCGGAGATGTTCATAATCACGAGCGGATGCAAGGAGATGCACACACTGCCCGTGGTGCCCGATGCAGCCATCACGTTGGCCGGGCTTTCGTCCACCTCCATGTTTGAACGGCCTCGTCGACGTAGTCCCTCACCGATGGACGACGTTCCCAGCCCTTTTGTTTTGGACGACGGCTCCGCAAACTCCGAAGCGCGCGCAGAGCTTAACAACGCCTCGTTCACTCAAACCAGCTGCCGGAACCACATTGATCCTTTCTTTACGGGAGACTGTCCTTTTCAGCCAACGTCCAGTCATAGCATGCATAAGACACGTATGTGCATCAATTCAGGAACACCTCTTCAAACATTTATTTATACAAAATTTTTAAAGAACAAACGTTTGCGCTACCTGTAAACAAAAAAAAAAATTTTATGTGTTTGCAGTTTAATTCAAAAATAGCAAAACTAATTTATTTAATACTCCAAAGATGACGCAGCAGTTTGTAAATAACAAAAATGAGTCATGTTATTGATACGTTTTTAAAAACTAAGTTAGTTTGTAACAATTACTAAAATGTTTGTAAACTTTTTCAATGTTAGTTGTAAACGTAACAACTCTGCTAAACCTAGTTTTACATTTGCTACAAATAATACGAAAAATAGTTTTTAATGTTACATTAAAACACTGAACCGTAATAAATACCAGAAAACATTATTACTTTTTAACACACACAAAATAATTTTTTTGAATTAGTGGCGTAACTTTTTAAACACAGCAACATTGTGTAAAGCGTAAAAACGTAGAGTACATGCACTTTTATGTGCAAAAAAGTGGGCCGCTAGAAAAAAACGACTTCAAACATGGGCTTCGATTAAGTGTAGAGAGTTGCAGCACTATTCTTTATTGAACTAAGAGAACCGAATACATTTTTTTTTTTTCTGTGGTCGTCTGGCTGGAACTCGCCGTGTTGATGCTTCTGGCTGCGTTGGTGTCATGCCGCTCTCCTTAAAACGGGAATTCAGATATCGAAGTGTTCCAGAGTTGCGTGAACGAATTGCGGAAGGTGCCACTGCGCGATCCGCCGCCGGGTGCCAGGTACGGGCGTGAAACCGGTGTAGTTAGCGAGCCGACATGGCTAATGCGATGGGCATCGAGCTGGACGATGAGATTATCGTGGACGAAGAGACCCTCAACGCGTTTGTGAATTTTCCGCCCGAAGTTCAGGCTGCCATAGAGCAAGTGAGTTGAACGCTACAACCTGTATGGTGTAAGGGTCGTAGCTTGATGTTACAACCTTCAACTTGACAGGTGCCGGCTTCCTACTGACGATGTATCGCCGGTTCGTCTCCAGATCTTAGCTCTGTTTTTTTTTTTTTATAAATAACAGCTCCTCACCAGTAACGAAGAGGCATCGGCTAGTTATCCTGCCGTATCATCCAGCCTCGGCTGAGCGTTTGAATGCCTCTCGCTAGTTTAGGAACCAGTAGTATCTAACCGGTCTACGCAAGTAGAGATGTTCCAGCTGTGCGTGTTGTGTAACGAAATGATCCGAGTATGGAACATGCTTTGATGTAAGCGCACATTCATGTGAAGCTGAACACTGGCATCGCAGCTGGTAATTTTTCAAGATTGCGCGTAAAATATCTACTAAAGCAACCGGCAATCTCCTCACTAAATTTCTGATGCTTAATTACCGTTCATGGCATATGTACACGAGAGTTCGATAACACGTACGAGTACGTGCGCTAGTTGCGCCCAAAAATATCCGCTTACACGAAACAGACATAGTGTTGTGTTGGTACTTGACATACGTGTGTACCACAATTTTGCTTGGTACTGAGCATGTATCTTGCCTGCCTTGTTGTACTGCGCAGGTATTTCCCAGTACAGACCCACTGGACAGCCCAAACTTTAATCCAGTGGACTACATCAACACACTGTTCCCAACGGAACAATCGCTTGCCAATGTTGATGAAGTCATTGCACGAATGAAGACAAAAATCAGGTATTCAATGTTGTCTTGCTTCCCTTTTTTTTTTTCTTTGAAGCGGCTCTGTCATTGCATACACTGTAGCTTTGCAATGGCTCCTGTGAACATTCTGAGGCTTATGGTAAGAAAAAAAAAGGCTAGTTTTTTGTCATCTTAATTAATTCTGGGGTTGACGCCACACTTGTTGCCGATGGAAGCTAGCGTTTTCAGACGTTCTAGAAACGAGGAACTTGCACCCCATTTGTGAGGTCCCCGTTCATCTCTTGTGGATTGTTCATGTCTCACCTTGGTCGTTTGCCTAGTTGCATAGCTATGACTATTGGTTTCCCACAAGTTCACAAGTGTGGCTTTGTGTGCAGGCGCTTGGACGACCAGATCCGGACAGTCGTTCGCGGCCAGAGCAACCTTGGCTCTGATGGGCGGGCATCCTTGGAGGAGGCACAGCGTTCTATCCACCAGTTGTTTCTTTGCATCCGTGACATCAAGGAGAAAGCTGAGAAGTCTGAACACATGGTATGCATAAAGCTTGCGGACACTGAGATGCTGAAGATAAGTCGTACACTCGAATCGCACATGCAACCATCAGTCAAACTGACTTGGTCACAGTGTCCATTGCTGTCCTGCATGGCAAATTAAGTGTAATGTCTGGTTGTGCCACCATTAAACACAAGTTCAGCCTCTTTTGTAATTTATGAAGCTATCATACCTGCAACTGTCTGTATTTCATTAACACATTTATCTCTCTTCTTACTTTGGTGATTGGACACAGAGATTAAGAGGGACAGCATAGGTGGCTTTCCTGCTCGATCAGGGTGTGAAATCATCTTCAAGATTTGTGTGCCATGTACAAAGCTTTAGCAAAGCTTTTTCTTTTTTAATGTTCGTGGTTCATCTTATCTGTTTAACTCCCTTTATACGAGTGCAGGTTAAGGAGATCACACGAGACATCAAGCAGTTGGACAATGCCAAGCGTCACCTCACAGCATCCATAACAACGCTGAACCACCTTCACATGCTCGTGGAGGGTGTGGATGGCCTAAAGTATGTCGTATGTTCTCTTCCTGCTACGTTTCACAGCTCATCGCCTCAAGGCACTTTTTTTAGCACGGCTTTTAAGATGGATTAGTTGAGGCAGCACATTCTCAGTAGCATACCTGTACTGTGTTTAAGAAATAAAGCACATCAGTTAGGACCAAGTAATGCTCATACTTGCATGGATTTCAACTCATGTTGTATGAGCGCAGTATAGGCTAGTGCACTTACATCAAAGCCTCCACCACCTCTTTAATGGCTTAATCTGTAGCAACATGATGCGCTAATCTCAAGTAGTTGTCCACTTAACTTGTGCAGTTTTACATTGCATTTCATTTCATGAATGCTGTAGCATGTCAACGATAGTTTAACTGTGCTTTAATTTTACATTGCATTTCATTGCATGAATGCTGTAACATGTCAACGATAGTTTAACTCTGCTTTAATTCGGAGAATCACTTCTGCATCAATCGCATTTGACACTTTCTCATTGAGAAAGTTTGGAACAGTCCAGACAGTATGGTATAGTAACATTTAGGCATTGTAAGGGCAGGTGACTTAACCATCTGTGTAGCAACCGAATCTTGAAAAGAATAACTGGCTGTATATAGGTATCATTCGGTACTTCCTCTAGATGTTCATCATAAAAGGCATGACTGGTGTATCCTTATTGTTAGCTGTGCTAATCATGCCCGAGGTTGAGCTTTCCAAACACTGCTGCTGCCTGTTGATAGGCTGCATAGAACAGGTACTGTACTCCTTTATGAAGTGTGTTTTTACAAAACATTATACAAGAAAACTTTCAAAGTGATTTCCTGAATATAAGAGCTGGTGAAATGATTAACAATTGCTTTCTCTCTAAGCTTGAGTGTATGTACGCACAAGAGTGCATGCGCAACCACTGTTACAGGTAACATGGCACGCGCAGCTGCGCTCCTTGGACCACGAAGTGGGTGCTGCGCGAATTATTAAGACGCAAGTACTTGGAGCAAGCACAATCAGTACTGGAAGCATAGTTAGTTGTGCATCGCATTCTGCGGTTCCTCCCACTTCGCTGCGCATGCTCTGGTAAATCTGCGTGCACAATGTAACTTTCACAGCTCGAGGCGGAGTGGGAGAAACCGTAGCAGACAGCATACACCTGACTTCACCTCTGGCACTGTTACACGTGGCACCTATTGTGGCGCTCCGCTGAGTGCGGCTACCTGCTCCGTATTACTTGTAACAGTGGCCTGTACATTCTCCTTTGTATAACTGTACCGTTACGAGACAGATCTCTGCTTGACCTGTGCTGTCCAGTTCTCTCGAGTTTGCACGTCTAACCTTCTTTCATGATGACTCCTTGCCGACTAACTTCCCTTTTTGTTATCATAATGTGCTGCCCTCTCCTGTGCAGAAAGCTGACTCGCAAGCGCCAGTACGGAGAAGTGGCTAACCTTCTTCAAGGGGTAGTCAATGTGCTGGACCACTTTCAGCCCTACATGGCCATCCCTCAGATACGCAAGCTTGCCGATGAGTGAGCCAAAGATACATTCTCTCTTTCCTTTTTATTTTTTCATTCGGACATGGTGCAATACATCAGCAGCAACAGTGGTTGAGCCTGCATTTTGGAAAGGGGATTTGTCAGTTGTCTCTTGAAGAGAAGTTTTCTTGTCAAAATTTTTATGTTCAGCAACATTTCACGTTGGACTGCTGTTAGTCACTTCAAAGAGCTGTGTAACAAGGATCAGGTCTATGTTTCGACTCCGTAATGTGTCATTCTTGTGTAAACATCATTACCCTCCCTTGTTGCTTGGCACACCATTGCAGCACATCTCTGCAATACATTTTACCATTAACACTGTCTGCCGCTGCCAAGTGTGCGTGTCATAATTGCTGGGTATCGAAAATGAAATTTGTGAACGTTGAAAAATACCAGCAAAATTAGAGTGAAATCAAATTTACTTATATGTGAGTTTAATAGAAAAAGAATATCACACACGCCTACCCGCTGCCCTTCTTTACGAAAGCAAACAAGCAGAGCAGTTCTGGTCAAGAGTTTTGCTAATTTGAGATATCAAGCACATTGCAGCTCACTGAAGTATGTTGTACACATTTTCTTGTCAATCTGTTTGATGCTCTAGTTTTTAATGGTCTCAGATCTCATGTGAATTCATCATTCCTGTCGATGCTGCCAGATCTTGTCTTTCCTGCTGTATTATAGACCGCATCTTGTTGGTTTAGGAACTCTCTGTTACAGTTCGTTCAATACTATCCATTCCTTTAAAACTGTAAGTGATAAACAACACTTAACACAGCCTCATTAATGAAGTACAATTCTGCTGTAGGGTAGCCATAGTTCTTGCACAGGGAAATCGATTCCTGGGTCGATTTCGTGCAACAGATACCTTTTGCCCAATGATTTCTGTTAATTCTATAAATGGTGTCTTGCCTTTGGGTTGCCTCTTCATATATATATATATATTGGGGTGATGTTTTCACTCTAGCAAATGATTTGATTGTTTAATCAGCCTAACCCTAACTGCCTCTAATTAAAACAATACCATGCTTCTCTTTTACTGTAAACATAGATCTTATGCTGTGCAGGTGCAGCCGGCCCAATTTTTTTTTTTTTCACGTTACTGTTGCCATTATGGCAGGTCAAAAAGCAAGTGCACCTTGTTTATGGAGCTCCTAATTTATTGGCCATGTAGTTGCGAAAGGCATTGTACACAAGTATAAAGAAATGTAAATGACTGTTGCTTGTCGGCAGCATAAAAATTTGAGAACTGCTTTTAAGTTGTCATTTTATTTGGTAACAGTTATTCATGAAGTCACCTGTACAAGAAGCCATGTCTTTCTCGTGCGTGTTTCAGGGAGGAAATCGTCTATGCATGCCACGATAGGAGATATTAGCTGTGATAATTGTTCAGTAAAGAAATTCCGGATATTTTTCTTTATTAACATTTTCCACTGTGTTCTGGGCTTTTTACTGGCTATCGTCACTGATTTTATGTGCTGAATGAAGGCTGCTTGCATTTTTTTCATCAGCTAGCAAAAGAAAGATTCGTGGTGATTGACAGTACGGCCTTTGCTTCTTGTTTGAGATATGAAACAATTGGAGATTGCCTCACCCTTATTATTTTCTTTTTTTCAAGGGTGGCCTCCATTCAGTCTGACCTCGCACAGCAAATAACGGCCGATTTTCATGATGCCTTTACGGGGCCAAATGCAAAGGTTAGTTTGCCCAGATGATTTTGCATTGCATTTTCTATGCCAAGCGTAGCTGCTCAAGTTCTAAAATCAAACTGCTTCAGGGTCCTTCATGTGTCAACTATGTGCAATAAATATTGTCATCATTGAAATAAGTTACATCATTTGTGGAAAGGCAGAGATTTTAAGGTCGGTTGACATCTCCGCAGATGTTTGCAACTTGTCATGAAGCACAGTGATTGAGTTATAACACGGCATAGTGGCCAACTTTTGCTATTTATGAAAAAGCTGGGTTATCGGAGCTTATTAACGTTAACGGTTTTTACAATCGCTGTGAGTAACTTTTGTCATGGTTAATTTGCGTGCTACTTTGGGCCGAAGTATTTTCACAAGATCAAAAACACAGTCAATAAATTTTTTGGAGCCTGACTTTTCATATATCTCACAAGTTCAAATGTAAGTGCTTGTCAGTGACAATGTGTAATGGCTGTTTACCTTCCGCCTGCTATGCATGAATATGTGTCGACGAGCATTCATGTTGCATGCACTATATCTTATATGCTTTGTGTATAGATTGAAATAAACTTTGTATTGAATTTGTTAAGTTTCGTGCCAAATATTTGTGAGCTGTTTCTTGAACAGTGCTTTTTTTTTCTAGTTTTAAGGTTAACGGGTCTTCATACAGGGCTCTCCTCACATCATGTGTCAAGTGTAAATGAAGCAATTTGGTGTGTACAGATACAGACTTGTATATCTTGTTGATAGTAATGGGAAAACATCAAGGTTGTTTACTCTTTCCACTTTATTTCGTTAATAAATTATTGTTGCTTATCTAATTTCACAATGTAACTTTATAATTGATGCATTGCACGAAAGTTTTTGAGTTTAAGAAAATTTCTGAGGCATGCTATTTTTTTGTGTCTCTGCCTACATTTTGTCAAAGATGCTGTTCACAGTGTGCGAACTTCAGGTACAGTATGTGCATTGAGTTTATATTTCTTTGGTTTCACGTGTTTCCAGCGTTTTGGTACATCTCTTTTTGGAGGTTCATAAAACCGGTGATCTCAAATTGTGATACCTTCATTGTAAAAAATGCTTCTACCTCTGATGCTACTGTAATTGCCAGTGAATTTAATGATTACTTCAAATCTGTATTTGTCACAGATGATGGAAGCTCCCCTTTTTATAAAAAATTTAGTGATCTGCCCCCTATAGAAAATTTAGATGTATCAGAATCAGGGGTACTTAATTTGTTGTTAGACCTGAATATAAAAAAAAAAAGTCCTGGTCCAGATGAAATACCCAATGCGTTTTTAAAGCGGTACGCGTTATGGTGCGCCAAGTATCTTACATTAATTTATAACTTATCTCTGTCTACTGGTCTTTTACCTGATGACTGGAAGACGTCGATAGTTAAACCCCTACATAAGCAAGGCGATAAACACCTGATAGCCAATTACAGACCAATAGCCCTCACCTGCACATGCTGCAAACTATTGGAGCACGTAATTTACAAGCATGTTATGAAATTCTTGGAAGCCAACTCAGTTTTATCACCTGCACAGCATGGTTTCAGGCATGGGTTCTCCACCGTCACACAACTAGTTGAGGTAATTCATGACTTTGCTTCGGCGATCAACAATCATACTCAAATCGACGCTATTTTTCTGGATTTCACCAAGGCGTTCGATAAACTGTCGCACCCAAAACTACTACTTAAAGTTTCGCACATCTTAAAGAATAGTACAATTTGTAACTGGATAGAGTCTTACTTAACTTCTAGAAAACAGTGTGTCTCGTTTAATCAAGCTACTTCAACCATGCTTCCGGTTTCTTCAGGAGTACCCCAAGGATCGGTGTTAGGACCATTATTATTTTTACTCTACATCAATGATATTGCTGACAATTGTAATGTAAAAACTAGGTTGTATGCGGACGACTGTGTAATTTACTCCGTTATTAACTCTATTAATGATCAACTGCAACTGAACAAGGAACTTCATCAGCTTTTTCAATGGTGCAATACATGGCAAATGTCAGTAAATCTTAAGAAAAGTGTTGTCATGTCTATCGCAAATAAAACACATATACACTCATTTGACTACACAATTGACGGTACCATCCTATCTCGCGTCGAGCACTACAAGTACCTTGGTCTTCACATTCGTAGCGACCTGCGCTGGAATGATCATATAACAGAGATCTCTAACAAAGGAATGTCGAAACTGCATTACTTAAAACGCTCCCTTCGTCATTCTTCTTGTGATACTAAGCTTATAGCATTTAAAACACTTGTCTTACCTATTCTAGAGTACGCTAATATTATTTGGGACCCCTTTACCCAATCTAATATTAATAAGCTAGAAAGAGTCCAAAACAAAGCCGTAAGATTTATTTTCAATCGCTACGATAGGGTCTCGGTCTCAGGCTTAGTGGCTAAGGCTAACCTGAAGCACACTTCGGCGAGGAATAAAATTGCACGATTACGTTTTATGTTTAAAATAGTTAAAGGTCATCTCAACGGCAGTATATCCAATTATGTGCATTTTTCAACAGGTTATGATACCAGAATGCGACATTGTTTTTCAATCACTCCATATCAAACGGCTAATAATGTTTTTAAGTATTCTTTTTTTCCGCGAACGATCGTTGAGTGGAACGCCCTGGATGCACCCACCGTTGAGGCCAACAGTGTGGAATTGTTCGATTCATTGCTTGCCGGTTGATTGTGTGGAGTTCCTTTCTTATGCATTGCTTGCCTTTCGCCTTATATTTCGGCCTGAATGAGTGTCTGTTTTTGTTTTTGGTTTTTTCTTTATACATTGTGCGCCTGTTTACATTGTGCGCCTGTACATTATACATTGTGCGCCTGTTTTGTTTAACTAATTGTGTTGGTTCTTTGCTCTGTATTGTCTTCATTTTTTTATTGTAACCCCACTCTGCGGCGACTCCACCAGGAGTTAGCAGTATTGTCAAATAAATAAATAAAATCTTGTGAAGACGCTTCAGGCACAGAGGTAAAACCAAAAGTAAGAAGATTGCCCACTGCACCATGTGTGTGCTGTTACGTTTAGATTGTTTGGATGAAGGCAGACACGATCCTGTTTATAATACCTCCTGCAACGTGTAATCGCAGAATGTGTATCTGGAATAAGTCGGTAATGTCACTGGGCAATTAGATGAACGATACACTGATAAGCGTAAAACCTGAGATGTACTCAACTTTAGTTCACGAGATTCTCTCAGATCGTGTATGCAGTGCACGTTTGAGAACCCTAGGTGCTAAAAATTTACGGAGCCCTCCACACTAGCGTCCCTCACAATAATATAGTGGCTTTGGGACATTAGACACCGAGTTTGGTGGAAAAGAAATGCAGGCGAGCAGTGTGATGATTAGAATTTTATGGCAGAAAGACACCCTGAAAGGTACAGTTGTTTTTTTGGGGTGTATGTGATCTGCAGTACCATTTGTTTTATGCTGTTCGAAGAGTCACACCCTCGTTGACTGTGATCTCCGAGGCCCTCCTCATGACGACATGACTGCAGTGATGTGAGACCATTTATATTTCATACGTGCAGCATTCGGCTCCTACACAGCAACTTGCGGAGGCGTGCCTTGTGGTCTCGATTCTGGACAAGAAAGTGAAGTGAGTATTTGTGGACTCGCCGCTATTGCTTGTATTTGTTCGTTTCCCACCTGGGAAAAGTTATGCACGATCAAATTGCCTCCTGGTAGAGATTTAAGTCATGCTTCCAATTTGTAGTACAAAGCATTAACTGTTGACGTGAAGGAGAGGAAAGAAAACAGACTGGTCCTGAGTGTGTCGCATAGATTCTACAAGCCGTGTTTTCTCTCGCGTGTTCCAGGCAGGAGTTGCTGAAGTGGTTCGTGTCACTCCAGCTGGCCGAATACACGCACCTCTTCCAAGCAAACCAAGATGTAAGTCTCTCGCAATTTACAATAACAGAGTCCACCCTTTGTTGAAACATACACCTGTGCGATAACAGTGCAGTCAATATTCAATAGTTTCAAATTTTGTAATTCTGTGCTCCTTTGAGTTTGAGCACACAAAAGAGCGTCTTCAAGGATCACTAGCTGTTGAAGATAACAGTTCCTCGATTTCAAGGCACTTTCCACAGATATGATCATGTTTTTTGTGATCATTCCATTTTACATCATTTCTTCTTCATAGCAGGCACAGCTTGTTTTGTGTCTTATGTGTAAAGAGTTGTGAAACTACTGTGATGTCCTGCACAGCTAAAAGCAATGAATGTAGATGGCATTCAGTATTATGTTAAATTGTGCATTTTTGGTCTTGAACATTTCTCATTTGAACTATGCCGGGAATTGTAGACTTAATTATCCACTGTTGTTTATTTTTGAAGTTCAGTTAGCACTTTTTTGTCAATACAAGGTCTGTCTTGTTGATGTGGATTTCCACCTGGAAAACTTTTGATGAAGGAAAGCTTGCATACAGAGGATAAAGAAGGCATTTGTATGAGTGCATTATATAGTTTTTTTGTTTATTTTGGTCCAGAAATATTTACTTACTTCTGGCAAAAATGAGAAACATGTACTTTTTACTAAGATTGCTTTGTGACAAGATGGTAGTGGGCACCAGTGAGCAGTTGTTCTAATAACAGTTGTCAAATAGATGCCGTGTGCTCCATACTGTCACGCTGTTGGCCGCAAAAAACGTCGTATGAAAGGTGACAGAACATGGGGGAGAACAACCTTGTCGTAGAATAGAGAACGAAAAAAAGCTAGCTGCAATTGTGCGCACCCACATTTGTAACTGTCATTGATCCAAACTTCTTTAATACCCAAGTGAACCAGCTAGGCTACGAATGAATCTTGGAGAATGATGTGGCATTAGTGTCGTTTGTGGCTGCTGATGTGGCTTTCTGAATGTGCGCATTCTTTTTTTTTTTCTTTCCTTTAGGTGGCCTGGTTGGATCGTGTAGATAGGCGCTATGCTTGGCTCAAAAACCATCTTGTCAAGTTTGAGAGCAAGTTTGGTCAACTGTTCCCCGCTGACTGGGAAGTGAGCGAACGCATTGCAGTCGAGTTTTGCCACATTACCAGGTAGATGCCTTTTTCATTCGAGGCATTTTGTGTTTTTCCGTCTATTCAAATATCGGCGTCTCTCATAATCATTTGGTGGTTTTGGGACATTAAGCCCATTTATCTGTCTATCCACATATCAGTGGTTCCAAATTAAGGTGACAGCCTGTGGACCCAAATAGTTGTGCTGTGTGAGCAAACTTTAGATTGCCTATCCTTCACAAGCTTGATGAAATGTACATAGAAGATATGGTGAATGAAGAACAAAAAAAGGCAGACCAGAAAATTTTATGAAAATGTCAATTTGCCATCCATTGTGTAATAAGTACAATAAAGAAGAACAGAGTGTTTTTGTGCTAGCTAGTTCTATTTTAAGTAGGGGTGTGCGAATATGAAATTTTTCGAATACGAATTGAATACGAATATTCATGTTCGAATATCGAATCGAATATCGAATATCAAAGGACAAATGCCTTTACAGTAACAATAATTTAAGATGTATTTATCTAAAAAAATACACAACAGTCTGTCTGTTAACACAACATACACTGTTATTTTGAACACAATGCGAGTAATGACTAGCTGTTATCATGAAACATAATGACTACATGTTATCATGGAGGAATATGAGTTGCTCCACATGATCAGGCAGGAGGCGCTCCCTCCGAACAGAGACAACCTCCCCTGCCACTGAAAAGGCACGCTTGCTTGGAACTGAAGTGGCTGGTATGGGCAAGTACTTGGGGCAAAGCTTTGCCAGACTGGGGTATCTGAAGGTGCCCATAGTCCGCCACCAGTCACATGGGTCACTGTCTTTCTTCAGTACGGCTACTTCAGAATACGCTTTCATTTCCCATTCTGAAATAGACAGTGGTGTACTTGCTACTTGACTATTTGCAAGATTATCAAATGCACTCCAAACATCAGAGTGAACGCATAGTGAACGTGTGGTAGTGCAGCACGCTACGGCGGCATACGAAAAGCGTGCAATACGTTTACACGAACGTCAACTTTGCTGCTGATTGTTGAACGTCGCTGGCCGACATAGTGCCTCCGTGCACCTCTGACGCTTATCGCCCCTCTGGGCAACGTTTTAATACCTTTGAACCCAGCGGAAATATTAAAGAAGAGTTATTTTCCGCATGATGATCCAATCAAATATTCGATATTGTCGAATACACTTTTTTCGAATCGAATACGAATAGTGCGAATTTAATATTCGACGAATATTCGAAACTTTCGAATATTCGCACACCCCTAATTTTAAGCTTTCTTGAATGTAGCAGCCAAAAAAAGAGATAGAGAGAAGCAAGGGAAGGCAAGGATGGTAACGAGATTCTACCGTATTTGGTTAATTAGGTTGTATTTAGTATTAAAACCATCACTATGACATTTCATGGACCGTGTGCTTCTTCAGTATGCTAAGCCTGGTTGGGTCAGGTTATGTTAGGTCAGTTTGGTCAGTCAATCAAATGGAAGGTTACTGTCTTGGTTTGTTCTTCACGAACCAAATCTAATACAGAGATCAAGCTGCCGATTCGCAGATGCTTATTGAATTTCTGAATGTCTTTCGGTAGAGTGGAGAAAAGCGCTTTGACATAGTTCCAGCGGTTCTTATGGATGGTCATACTGTATTTCCTGATTGGGGGAAGTTCTGCTGAAAGGAATGGCCAGCAGATCATTGATGCATTGTATTCTGCACGGCCAGACACTGACCATGAAACTGATGTCTCTGATATGACAGGTAAAGCCAGGCAATAAATATTCAAGGAACAGCTTCTGCCTGCATCTCAGGACCCGCATTTTGTTTGCATGTCTTGGTTTGTGTCTTTTGCATATCAAGTCTATATCTTAGTTTGGTCTCTCTCCATTGTCTCGCGGTGACAGGCGTGAGCTGAGCCAGCTGATGAGCAGCCGAGTGCAAGACATGGAGGTGCGTCTGTTGCTCAGTGCCATCCAGAAGACGACGGGCTTCGAGGCGCTCCTGGGCCGGCGCTTCACGGGTGTCACTCTCGAGCGCACCAATGTGGTGTCTCCTCCAACACCGGCACCGCCAACTCCTTCTGCACACCCGTCACAGGTATTGCCTCAACTGTTGTGGACGTAACAATCTGACATTCATTACAAATGTACGTCTTCTTCTCTGAAACAGCAGTCTGGAAAATCGGTGTCATAATAATTTCGAGTTGAGTCCTAAAATACGCATGTGGTTTTTGTTTGAATAAGCTTCAAACTTCATTCTTAAAATTTGCTGTGAATTTTTCAAGACGCAACTGTTGTGATGTGCAAAGCATAATATAGAGTGAAACCAATGTAGAGTAGTAAAATTTATTATTTTAAGACATTTTTTTCAAGAGTGGTTTGCCAGTACATTATTAGCCAACAATTATCCAACACTTCTCAGTGTTGGTATTATGCAAATATTAGTAAACTAGGCTGTTCAAGCTACACATTTATCACAGTTACTTGATATCCTATTGAATATGTTCTCTTGGTTATAGTTTCATATATTAGCTTCTATATTGTACATTGTGCTGCTTGAGATTATTTTTGCACATTTACCTTAGAAAATGGCTTTTGTGATGCTGTTTAATAAACATTTTCTAACACTCCAGCTTACTTTATGTGGAATTGTGTTCACACTTAAAAACACGCTAGCATCCAGCTTGAACTATTTCTATATTGTTTGACCCTGACAAATTTTGCTGCATGCTCAGATTTTTGTTTTTTTCTCATACTGACGTATTCCAAAGCAATCTGGTTAGCAAAAGTTACGGGTCAGTAGGAGTTCCATGCAGCAATGTAAATTATGTTAAGGGTTAATAATAAAGCAGTTTTCCCTTGTTATAATTGATGTTAATATGGCAAATTATTGGTTATATTGAACTAAATACAAATCGCAGTTGATCAAATTTCATTTCAGAGACATCTGTTCTTTTTATAAAAAAAACCTAGAATGTGAGAGCAACTGTAGTGAAAAAATATTTGTTTATGGCTGTAATGAAGAAATATTTGTTTTGCGTGTATTCGGAACTCGAAAGGTAGCTTAAAGAGCAAAATACTTGATTGAAAGAGAATTTATATCCACATTATTTTTTTAATGCACAGTGCCATGAAAGGTCGGGAGACAAACATAACATAGGTTTTAAGATAAATGTTAATACAGGCCTGTTTTGTCAAATGAACTTTTTTCGTTGTAATTTAACCTTCTTATGTTCTGATCTATGTAGTTTGAGATGTGATGAGAAAACAGGTGAGATGATTAGATCGCTTATGGTGGGCTTGAAGCCCAGTATAATGCATTGTTTTATCTGCGATTTTTCACCAAGCTGGGTAGCTAATTTGTTTGAGCTAGTTCCGGCCGGCCGGTTTTTATCCCTGCTCTTTTGACAAATATCGGATATTTAAAAAAAACAATTTATGGTCTCAACGCTACTTCGTTCTAACGAAATTTTTCTGTATGACACTGAGAGTCCGTAATTTTTGCTCTGGGACGTATAATTCTTACTGATTGTAAGATAAGTGTTGCCTTTTGTATATACCTCATTCCGGCAGATGTCAAATAAACCTGATATGATTTTAAGCCTGCAATCTTAACATTTCGTTTCTCGCATTTCATTTTGCCAGCTCTGTGTTAGAGGAGCCACAATTTCAACGAACAGTAGAGTTTTCAAAGAATAGTCTGAAGTGCTATAGTGATCCGCTCCTGTCTGCGTAGCCAACACATAGCGGGGGGATGCTAATGAACCGTCTGCGAACTTGTTCAGCTTTGCTGCATATGGTTTTTCAGCGACCCGCAACAACATGCACGTGTGAAAAATTTCCTTCTTTGCATTTCTTTCTGTTCGCTGGGATTCAGGCTGAGAAAAGCACCAACCCTTTCGAGGAAGGAGGCGAGGAGAACAACCCTTTCGCCGAGGACATGGAGAAAGAAGAGAAGACGGCAGCTTCCCCGGCAGCGGCTGGCGCGGGAGAGCCAATGGCTGGCAGCTCAACGCCGCAGCTGTCCCCACCTCAGGTATTTTATTTATTTTATTTATTTATGACATACTGCAGACCCTGCTAAGGGCCTCTGCAGGAGGTGCACAAGCATACACTAAGAAGAGAAAAAGAAATGAACACTTGATTGAGCGATAATGCAATTAATTAACGAAATGTTAAAACAAGTTCAAAAGTTGAAGGCTTAAGAGAACAAGGAATAATGCAAATGTGAAACTATACAGTGGACTTTCAGCAAACAAAAATCTCTAATTAAATGGAACTGCTGCTTGATGGAACAACTGATTTTAATATGATTAGTTTCGTGCATGAATTCTTCACCCCTGCTCATCCTTCAGTAAGTGAACTCCTGTTATATATGGAGCACATTGTCCTTGTCCCTTAGTGTTCTGTTTAAAGAGAGAGTACTCTATAACAAAACCAAGCAACATAGTGGTTGATTAACATACTGTAGACTCTCATTCAATGGAACCTGAAGGGAGTGTGTAAATATGAACACTCTGGTCTGTAGTATAATCAAACGTCTTTCCATACGTAGATGTCTTTGGCCAATGTCAACCCATTCCAAGGCCTTGTTTCGAGCTGCTTTGAGCGCCATCTGGACATATACGTGGAATCACAAGACAGGTAGGCCAAACACTGCTTAAACAAAGCTTTGATCAGCTACAGATTGTCAAGGTGACAATCTGTCAGGGTGACAGCATGGCTTGCGGGCGTATCCAAATAGGCCTGTGCTATTTGCCATTTTCCACTAACTTATGCACTCCTTATTGTGGGCTTCTCGGCCAGCATCCATTTCTAATACGGAGGAGGAAATAACTTCATTAAAGAAATAACTTTATTATTTCTGATACGAAAATCGGATCTTTTATCGAGGTGGTTTGTCGTTTCACATTGCCACACTTCATCCCTTCCTGAATATGAATCTATGAATCTACGAACGTTGTTGTTGCCTGTGAACTGGGCTATTATCCACGTGTTGCGCTGCAAACACGTGGATAATAGCCCAGTTCTCAGCATGGAGGAAGGAAGCAGCTGAGAGAGAGTACAGGCAACAAAAATAAAAAAATAAAAATAACTAGGTCATGCATGCCCATGCTAAGCTTTGCTTGGCCCCATTTCCCTGATGGAACAAGGGCTCCTGATTTTTTTTTGTAGGATAACTCCTCTGTAAATGCAGCCTTGTTGTATACCATGTACAGAAGGGTTCACAGTTAAAGGGAACACTTTTTTGTGCACAATGTTCGGATTTCTCTCCCTGGCAAAAAAGCACAGTGGCTTAGACAACTGCTGGCTGACTGTTGTGACTCCTTTTGATAGACAATCGCCATGCACGAACAATGTTTCTGCGCCCTCTATCAGTCGTGGGGCCCAGAACATGACAGGTGCTCATTAGAGGGCTCCTTTTACCAGTGGATGGTACTGTGCATATGGATAATGTGGTCAAGGAGGATCCTTAAAGGGACACTAAAATCAAATAAACAATTTACGTCAGAGTGAAAGCTCAATGTATGACAACATCTAAAATCACAATATTGTCAACAGCTGCAGTATGACATTCTAAAAAAAATCCCAATGACATCAGATGAACCACCTACAATTAATCACTAGTAATCGATCTAGCTGCACTATATAAAAAACCTTCCGTGCATCAAGAAATGCAACAAAATGCAGCTTGTTCGTCTGTTTAATTCATTAAAAAAAAAAAAAAAAAACGTTACTCTGGAGAATGGCACGAGTGGTTCGAAAATTCAATTTTCGCGTGGTTAAACTAGACAGATCAGGCTATTTCGCGGGGCCCACTTCAATCAAAACACATCTGCCATCTCGGAGCGAATGGCAGGAAATTGATCAATGGCCGTTGTTGCTGCTGTGGCTTCCCCTGTTTTTGTTCTGCTGCTACTAGTGTAGGCGGCCGTGCAGTAAAGCCGGGCAACGTTATGCACGGCAACAGTCACGTGAGATAGTGCGCTTCTTGAGCTGGGTAATTTGAAGGGCACTAACCCGATACGGACCACTAAAACGTATTGTTTCAAACACAGTGGAACTTCGATTTTACGTCCCCTGGTTTCGCGACGACCCGCATTATACGACAAATCGAATAGGTTTCGGCAAAATCCCGATAGGAATAATGTATCAAAAACCTTGGTTATACAACGCAGTTTTACGCCGACCGTGCATTTTACGATGACATTTAGATTTCATCCAAAAGGAAAACACCTTTACTCAAATCAAGCTTCGACGAACTATTCACGAGTGCAAAATATAAACTTGCGTTCCCCTAAATTGATGATAAGAAAAGTATAGAGCGAGCTTCGACGAACTATTCACGAGTGCAAAATATAAACTTGCGTTCCCCTAAATTGATGATAAGAAAAGTAGAGAGCGAGGCAGATGTCTTCCTAGAATGGAAAATTTATTGTCCTGGAAGTTCATGCGCTTCTACACACACGCCGCAATCGTGTGTGCACGTATCTGGGGTCGTTACCTAGTCAAGCTCCATCTACACAAAGTAGCACCAGCCGGCTGATGTTCTACGCTCACTCGTGGTCGGTCGCCATTATGTGATAGCGATGACACTGTGTCTGACTCTTCTGACGGGAGGCTATTAGCAACACGGTTTCAGTTTCATGCACAGGCAATTTTCGGACTCTATTTATCGGTAGAAAGATGTGCATTGAATTCAATTCTTTTTAAACTTGAGAATAGAGATTCGCTCGCACATTTTTCAACTAAGTTACGCTGCAGTTAGCTGTCGCTGGCAAGAATAATTTAATATACCTTTCTAGCAGAGGCGCAAGGTCGTGCCGTGGGCTCATTCAGGCAGTCTATACCCATTTTTTGGGGCAAGGCTGAGTGTGATTGCTATGTTTTTAGTTTTTCGATTATACGATGGTTTTGCGTGGTCTCTTGAAAATCGTATAATCAGGGTTCCAGTGTAAGCCCTTCCTTGGCACAAAAGTAACACTATGAGGTTTCTGGACCGCTATCAACGTCGACTTAATAGTTACCTTTAGTGTCCCTTTAAACGCGAAAACTTTGTTAGCTAGACGTTGACAGGCCAGCTAGCTATCATAAATGAAGAACAGTCATTGCAAGCCGTTACTGTGTGAAAGCAAACACACTTTATTCGTACTGCTTCAGAATAAAATTTCATCGCACATTGTTTATTCTAATGGGGGTGTGGGTCTACAATTGTAATTTTCATGCACAAAAAACTTATGTTTTTATGTTTGGCTTTTTTTGCATTTCTTAACAGTTAAAGAATTTTCTTGCTAGTTTTCATGACTGTGTGCTCATTAGAAAAAAGAAACTTAGGGTTTTCATTTAGCTTTGTTGTCTAGTGGCTGAGCTCTCAACGTTTAGAAAGGAAGCAAGATGTCGTTTTCACATCCAATAATTTTTTAATGTGTAACCTGAACTTGCTTTTTAATGTGGTACCAGTATTGTAGGATATAAAAATGGGGAATTGAAGGGCCTTTGTCAAGCTGCTCTCACAGCTTATAGTCTTGGCGGCCTTTTAGTTTTGTCTGGTAGAGAGAGAGAGAAAACATTTATTGAAACATGCTAAACAAATAAAAAAAATGTAGTTTTTCAAATGCACTGATGATTCAGGCAGTGACGTACACAAGGTTAGCCATGTCCCATAAGTTTTCCTGTGCTTATGGTGATGAGAGGTCAACAGCGACTTGAGAGAACGTAACAACATGCTGTGCAACTAACTTTTCAGTTTACCTTACATCCCACATTGGTGTCAGAGGTGCTGGACAACGGTGCCATTGTCGGAGATTTTTTAGGTTAAAACCACCGGTTGAACAAAGAAACACAGTGAGAGTATAAAAGAACTCGAGGGCTGTAATGCTTCGTGGCCCCTAACCTGTACCTCTCTGTTAACCTGTGTTAATTACTATCTTCTATTTTGCAGAAGGGTGTCTTGAAGGGCCAGTTGGTGCATGATACTGAGGGGAAAATAGCGCAAAAACGGGACGAAGGATAAATGACCAGACAACACAAGCGCTATTTTGCAGCAGTTCATGCATGCAATAATTCTTTTAATTTATCGTATGTAAGAAGAGGAAATTGAGAGGCTTTTTTATTGTTGGACACAAACAATGAATTCAACAGACAATGAATGCAAGGAAAGCATTGGCGGACACTATTTGTTGTTGCTTTTTTAACTATTGCAAAGATTATTACCTAAATTGAGAATAATTAAAGGGAACAAAGAGATCGCCCTTTCCATCGATGAGATCTAAGCCCACAACCCTGAAATACGTTTTCGATACTCTACCAAACAAGCTATGATAGAGGGTGCTCTCTTTTTTACATTTGTTGAGTATTTACTTTGCATTTAACCTCTGGAAGTATTAGCTGGTGCCACTTCCAGGGTCTTGTATTTCAGGAGCAGGTTTGTACCTTGCAGGACCCTGAAGCAGCTACTTGACCAGTTTGTGGACGCGGCGCAGCGGGCACCGCTGCCGCAGCCCGACGTGGAAACGGCCGGTGTCTTGCCCAGCTGTGCCGACCTCTTTGTGTACTACAAGAAGTGCCTCGTTCAGTGCAGTCAGCTGAGCCGGGGGCAGCCCCTGCTCGCACTGGCTCGCGTTTTTGGCAAGCACCTGGCCGACTATGCCGGCCGTGTGCTCCAAGGCTCGTTGCCCAAGTGAGTGCGCACTGTGGTCGATCAATCAATCGATCCATTAATCCTCTCTTTAAATTTTTCTCTTTTAGGGGCGAAGCTCCTTAGGGCGTGGGCTGTGCGTCCCTGTAGCCTGTATGTAGCCACCTCTAGTTTAGTTCTTGCAGTGTTCACTAGATGGCGGTACCGTCCCCTGTATGTAGCCACCTCTAGTTTAGTTCTTGCAGTGTTCACTAGATGGCGGTACCGTCTCCTGTATGTAGCCACCTCTCGTTTAGTTCTTGTAGTGTTTACTAGATGGTGGTACTTGTAGCTGATGATGAAAAGATGCAAGATGTTATAAACTAGAAAGCGGTACTTGTAGTTGATGAAAGACGCGAGATCTTATAAAATAGGAATGATGTCACATATGGCGCGTGTCTTTGTTTGAAGGCAATCGTTCGATTTAGTGCGGCGACGTACGCTAGGGGGAGCGATGTAATAAAATCGAGTGGGCAAAACGTACAGAGGATTCATGGTTTACCAGGTTTACCTCCGGAGCTTCGCCCACTCATCATCATTCACTTCGTGAATATGGCGGAATTTTTTTCATCTTTAACGAAAGAAAAAAAAAATTGAATATACACTATGTGAACAGTGTTGTTAGCAGTGAGCTGTGAGGATACTTGACCGTGTACCCGACTGCTGCCTGGCTTCTAATGCTTCAGAAGTGTTCTAATCTAAGTTTCAGACTGGAAGCATGCAGTTGCTGGCTTGAAACTCAGGAAATTTCACTTATTTTGATGATTTTATGGCGGTGCTGTAATGGCAGTTTATAGTGCAGTGGTAATTTTGTAGTTTAATGTGCTAAGGTTGTGTTGCCTTGAGTAATTATCAAAAATTAGGACTAAAAGTAAAGATGCACGAATGGTAAATTTGAGGTTTTAAGTAAATTCGAAGTGACTAATGGTTTGAATTGAATAGTTTCAATAGTACACAACCCATGGGATAAAGAAAATTATCATTTTTATCATGACCCAATGAACCTGTACCATATTTAAGAATTTAAACTAGGCATATGCGAATGTAATATTTTGTGCTATTAAATAAAGTGTAAGCAATTCTGAATAGCAGTAGAGTGCAAGTTATGAGCAATTGGATATGTTAAGTTTTGAAATTTATTATACTTGGTACACATAAACCTGTATAAGAAGCTTTAAACATAAAGAATTAATTAATCAAGGTGAAGGTAATGTGTATGCACATTTAACTCAATCGAAGTATGGCATTGCAACAGTGGAGGTTTTTCCTAGCGTGGTGGTTTGATGACATAGATAGCATCCCTGATGCTGCAATGAAACCACCTTTACAGGGAGCTTGCATGTGGTCAAATATATTGAAGTGTTTTCATTTTGAATACCTCGAAACTGTGAACAATTCCAAAGATTTAAATGCATGTCGAAGCGAATTAAAATGTTGTAATATTCGTTCACCCATTCAGAGTGCCCGAACATTTGCCCATGCCTAAATGAAAGTCAATTCGAGCACTTTTCAGCTTCCGTGCAGGCGTCGTCCACCCTTTCTTACTAAGGTACCAATTGTCTTTTGTTTTCTACTTGGCTCTTAATCGCGATTCAGGACTGGCAGTAGCAGCAGCAGTGGTGTAACAGCTGCTGGCTTGATCCAGAACTTCCAGAGCCTGTTGAAGGAAGGGGAGAATCCGCGGCTAACGCCACCCGAGCTGTGTCGCATCTGCGGAGTTCTCAGCACGGCCGAATACTGCCTCGAGACTACTCAGCAGGTCGGTGGAGCGTAATCTCTCAGTTCACTAGAGCATCGTTACAGCGAAGCCACGTCTGAAGTAAAGATAACTTCATTGCATACATGCTGGGTGCTTAAACCGAATGTTGAAGTAATTTGTACGCGTCATTGATAAGTAGCTGGAAGCTCAGCAGCAGTATCGAGTGCTTGGCTGAAAGGGTAATGGGCTCAAATTCACGTGACGGCGATGAGGCTTTTTTGCGCTGATCTTTTTCTTATAGTTGAAGGGTGAATAAAGTGTTAATAAAGTATTAGTGGCCCATACATTGCATGGTTTTCCTTTAAAATATGATTTCTTTTCCAGCTCGAAGGGAAGCTGAAGGAGAAAATTGAGCCAAGCTTAGCATCCAAGATTGACCTGACTGCGGAGCAGGACATGTTCAACGGGTGAGTGTATTAGAGCGGCCAAAGCTGTGCGCAGCTGTAATGTTTTTATTTGTTGTTTGCTTTGATGCCAGAAAAAATGCCTGTAAAACAGATGAGGATATAGTAGGAAATAGCCACATAGCATGCACATTGTTTGCATTTCTGTGTCCTTGCTCGCGTAATGTTTGTTTTACACCATAGGTGAGTGGTAATTTCCTTTGTTTGCTATATTGTCATTTAGTGCTGTGCAGTTGTTTAGATTTTCAAGCATAGGATTAAGCAGTTCATGCTGGAAGTGATTGGGGTGTTGCTGCATTGCTTGAGGTAAAATTGTAGGTGCCTCCCCACCCCCCACCTTCTTTTTTGTAACGCAAGCATTTTGATGCTCACACTGGCAGACCAGTGTCTAAAAACAGGACTTGGTCTACATTTGCAATTTTAGCGCGATAGCATTAAAGAGCTTGTTTCTCAGAAATTATGGCATTGGCATCATTCGTTGCGAGCGAAAAATCATAATCTTTGCGTGAACGAAAAATGGATAAAGATGCAAATAAAATAAATAATAAAAAATTCTTGGTCTGAGTGGGAATTCAACACGGGTCGTTTGCGTGGCAAGTGGGTGTTCTACCACACAACCACGCCTCTGCTTGTGAATACAGTTAAAAAAATCTCCTCTGTTTGGAAATGCGGTGATAGTAACTTTCATGCTTTACAAACACACGTGTCATGTATACATGCTTCACAATACAACATGAAATGTTGCGTGGTACAAGTGTACGTTGTCATTTAACGTTAGAACTTTGAAGGTTTGTCTAAATAGCTTCGTAGTTTAAAGCCGGACACCCACTACAAAAAGCACACACATTACTGCACCCTTAAAGCCACATAATATGTGCATAGCAAGTTCGAAAAGATTTCATATACTAGGTGTTTAAAATGAATACTAGGAACGGAATATCGCTATCGCCTTCAACTCCTAAATGCGAAGCTTCTCCAAATTTTTCGTTACATTGTTGCTTCAAAGAAGTACGCGAATGTAGCTTAGCATAATCTCCCATAGACTTACAAGAGCCTTGTCTTTTTTTTTCTCCCAAATTCAAGCAAAAAGCACGGTATTCATTTTAACGACTGCCAGGTCATTGTCTGCTCAATTATGGCTCTTTCCTTTGGTCACTTCGATAGGGTCATCAACAACTGCATACAACTGCTGGTTCACGACTTGGAAGCAGCGTGCGAGCCAGCCTTGTCAACGATAACCAAGGTTTGTTTACAAATGGGGTTGAATTTTTAAAAGTCTGCTGGCTAACAGGTTAAATCACAAGGCCTGCACATGGCAAACTATGACCAAATGAGCTGGGATACCGGAATCAAGAGAAACTTTTTCCTCCTCATTGCACAGACCAACTGGTCGCTGGTGAAGGCCGTCGGTGACCAGAGTGGCTACGTGACTGCCATCACATCCCACCTGCGTCAGACCCTGCCTCTCATACGAGACAACCTGGCCAACTCGCGGCGATACTTCACCCAGTTTTGCGTCCACTTTGTCAGGTGAGCGAGAGCTTTCTTTAGAATTGCTTCCCCCCACCGCAGCATTCCAGCGGCTAAGGTACTCGGCTGCAGACTCACAGGTCGCGGGATCAAATCCTGGCTGCGGCGGCAGCATTTTCAATGGAGGCGAAAATGCTGTAGGTCCGTGTGCTCAGGTTTGAGTGTACGTTAAAGAACTCCAGGTGGTCGAAATTTCTGGAGCCCTCCACTACCGCGTCTCACAATCGTATGGTGGTTTTGGGGCGTGAAACCCCACATCTCAATCAGAATTGCTTCCAGCGGCACTAGATTATTACAGTAGTACACATACCACATCTTAATGCTCTACTGTACGGCAATTTAGTTTTGGCTTAATTCATTATGAAGGAGTAATAATAGCATAGTCCTCCATCTAAATATGTATATGCACATGAAGATTTTCCCAAAGTGAGAGGCTGGTGAGAGAATAGCTTTCTTCTTAGCAGCCTTCAGGTAGAACCTCAGTGATCACGCATACATCTGTTGATTGTTGCTATTACAGATGACCCAGCACACAATCTGAAGGATGTTGCAGCCTTAATCTGCTATTCCAGTCTTAACATTTCATGATCTTGGAGGTCATTCCAAGAAGCCACATTTTTGTTGTTGTGCCTTTGCCATACGTCACTTTGACCAGGTGTTGGTGTCAGCGATTATTTGAAATTTCAGCATCAAAAGCTGCTATTTTAGCTAGTATGGTAACTGCTTCTTTGTATTCACATTGTCTGAAAACAGGCTTTTTATGAGGTCCAACCTTTGTCACAGTTTGTTTCTGAATAATAATTAACAAAAAAAACTTAAAATGGTAAATGTAGCCGTCAGTTTTGTTGTCGGTATTACCACTGTTTTGTGATGAACAAAATCTTAACTAATGAGTGCAGGTGGGACACAGCATAAGTAACTGTTATTTCGGACACTGTCTGTGGCAATCTGGCAATAACGCGCGTTGGCAATCCTGGCTGGAAGAAATGCAGAGCAGCACAAGGTGCCTCAACGAAAAGTGGGTGCTTACTTAGAAACTTGATGAGCTGTTTTGATTTGGGTCGATAAATTCAAATCGCCATCTCTGCAACATCGGATGCTTTGCAGACTGCCATAAAATTAGAAGGTTCACCTGCCAAGTCGAAGTTTGTTTAGTGTGCAAACATACAACCATAAAGGCTTTTATACTGGAAGCCCTGCTACAGTTATTAGATCTAGTCTATGAATCTCACCGGGCGTAGCAAAATGATGTGAAAATAATTCTGGAGGTTTTGACCTCAGCTACAAGAATTTCTAATAACTTTCCTTATTAAAATTAATCTAGGCTGTAATAAGTCAAATTAAGCGTAATTGCAAACGTTTCCTTCACTGCCTGTGACAGCAATAAGTAAATGCAACTACTCTTGATGTGAGAGTTCTCAACTGTCCTTGGGAGTGTAGTTGACTCTTGGCTACTGAGTTGTATGTTGACCGTAGCTCTTTATACCTTCCCAGTTCATTCATTCCAAGGCTGATCAGCCAGCTGTTCAAGTGCAAGCCCATGAGTCCTATTGGTGCTGAGCAGGTGAGTTTGGTGATGGAAAAGAAAATTTGCTATACGAACGTGGGAAAAAAAATTGCCATTTATAACTCGATGGTAGTAGTAGTAGCAGTACTATAACGTATACAGCAAGTTGAGTCCTGTGACCCCTTTTGAATTTAAAGGGGCCCTGTATCGCTTTTTGAACACTGTTAGAAAACCCTGCCTATTGGTAGTCGAGACTCCTTAGAGCTTGATTGCTAAATATTATTGGCGACTCCAACAGAGCACTCGCCACCTATTGGCTGCGCCGAGAAACAGCGCTGTCAGGGTCAACCTTGAAAGAACATGCATTGCCAGGTTGCGCACGTTGAGAAGCGGCCGCATAGTAGTTCCTTTATTTTCGCCATGCTGCATGCGCGAGCCCAAAAAAGAAGAAAGCGATGTCTAATGACCAATGCACTGTGCCGCAATGCGGGGCATCGCAGTGGAAAAATGACAACATCTCATTCTATCACTTCCTAAAGGATGCAGACGACGCATGACGAAGAACGGTGCAAATCAGAAACTTGCGCATTTGAAAGAAGGTGACCGACATACGAAAGCTTGTTCTAATCAGTTCACTTGTGACGAATAAATTCTCTTCAGTGAGGACATAATTATTTAGCTGTGTGCATTCTTATCAAAATTTGAGTTTTTTTAAGCACGGAATCAAGTTTAATTTATACTCTATAAGCAAGCACATTAAACATTTTTTGTGTTACGTGTGTGACTATTTTTCTTATATGCTTGTTTTCTGCACAAGTCGTACTGCTACCTATTCTCAAATTACGCTGCTGTAGTCCTTTCCCCCCAAACATCTTTGATTTTGCATGTGTGTATATACACGCACACAAACATGCACACGAATGTTACGTGCGTGTAGCATGTATGCATGTTTGTGCATATATATGTATCACGTCTGTGCATTCTTAGTGTGCGTGCATATATCTGCTTTTAGTATCAACTACTGCCAGCGAGTGTTCGGAAGCACACAACCTTATTCATTAGAAATTAACCTAAGAACATGGATCGGCGAATGAAAAGAAAGGAGCACTCCTACAACAATTGAAACTTCGATTTGCTTTATGTCAAGATACACTGGCCCAGGCATAGCACTGTTCTGTAATCAAGTGAGTGGCACGCGTAGTCAGCTTTTAACATGACAACAAAACTCAATGAGATACACGCAATTGGTAGCACGAGTCGCAGCTTAGTCACCTTGAAAACTGTTAAGGCCTTGCCTGTAGCAGTGTAGCAACGCAGCACAAAAGTGCTAGCTCTTTCAGAGAAGCCGGCCACACATGAGCAGTTGCCTTCAACCTCGGGCTTGCTAGACAGGTTCTTCAACTTGGTTTGAATCTGGCACGGTCTGCCGAAGAGGCTCGATGTTTGCATGCACGCCACAACTACTTCCACTGTTTCACCAGTGAAATCCTTCATGTCGTTGAGAATGAGGCGGTCTGCAGCCAGCACCCGTTCGCCTTCGACGAAGCAACGCAATCCGACGCCACGATAAAAAACCTTCAGCATAGCGCCAAGCAAAAGTGCCGCGTTGACCCTGTTAAGCGTAGCCATCTTTTTGTTTTTTCTAACAGTGTTGCCAGCACACGCAGCATTTTATGGAGTTGCGAATAGAGCAGCTCGTGGCCTGGAATTCGCAATAAATTACCAAAGTGAGCTAAAAATTGCTTTATCTTCTTTCAACAAATGAGGAAAGAAGGTAAAAATCAATAATCACAGCCATTTTATTAGTCATCGACTGATTTGAGCATGGCATGCTCGGTCGTTGAAGGGTTCGCCTCAACTTGTCCACACATGCCCTTTATTCGAATAAAAAAAAGAGAGAGAGAAAGCCTCAATGTCACGTGGCGCGTGTGGTGTTTTTGTTTTTTTCGTGCCATATTTTGCTGTTTAGCTTACAGCGCTTTCGTTGGGATGAGAAAAGAGGGAATGCAATTGCAGCATGCAACAAGTCTTTGTAACTGTGCTCGTAGTGGACGGAATCTAAAAATTTTTGCTGCAGTGAATTTGTTAGGTCCTTCATTGAATACTGCGCTTGTGCGAATATTCGAATGCTTCGAATATTCGAACAAATAGTAGGGTATTGGAAATCGCTTCGATTCGAATTTAAATTGTTGAAAATTTCGAAGTATTCTCAAGGAACTAATAAAAACATTAATCCGAATGTATTGCCTGTAAAGGTGGTTTCACTGAGGTGTAGGAGTGCTAAACCGTGAAAGCACCTATCCAGGAGAAATCCGCTTTGCCGCAAAGCCTCCTTTTAAATTTGATTGATATGTGGCGTTTAACGTCCTAAAACCACCATATGATTATGAGAGACGCCGTAGTGGAGGGCTCCAGAAATTTCAACCACTTGCCTCCTTTTAAATTTAAACGGGCCCTGCAACACTTTTTGAGCATTGTAAGAAAAACGCTGCCGATCGGTAGTCCAAGCTACCCAGGACACATAAGCCAAACATTATAGTGCAGCACGCGGCGTGTGATTCACAACAAATTCTCAAAGTCAGCTGAAAATTGCTCTCATCTCTCGGCAAATGACTCCACAAGCTGAGAAAGCATGCGTGACGTATTTTCTCTCCTCATGCTATCCCTCCCGGCTTAGCTTCCAGCACTTTCTTTGGGACGAGAAAAGAGAATTCGCTTGCAGTGTGCGACAAATCTTTGCAGCTTTGCGTGGGCTGGAAGGATTCTAAAAATTTTTCGGGTAGTGAATTCATAAGGCAATAAGCTTCTTTAGTGAATGCATTCCATGGCTCCTTGAAAAAGTGTCGCACGGTCCCTTTAAATAGAAATATTACGCTCAATTGAATTCATTTTATTACGCTTAAAAGCTTGTTGTGATGGCATATATGCTCAGAGTATAATAAACCTAAAAATGTTACATATTATAAGGGTCATGACTCGCGTCTTGCCGAAAGTCAAATCCTGCTACTGCCGAAGTTGTTTTGACTTCTGTTGAACGAAAAAAAAAAAAAAGCATTTGCATAGAGGCCCTTATTCAATTTTTAAATAATATTGTACAGGTTAGTTGGGTCATAATAAAGGTGCCCATTTTTCTTCATATGTCATATGTACTATTCGAATTCGATTTAAAATTATTCGATTTAAAATTATTCGACCAAAATCACAATTCGCTTCGAGTCTAAAATTCACTATTTGCACTAGCTTAGTGAATACATTTCATGGCTACTTGCAAAAGTATTACAGGGCCCCTTTAAGGTGGCCAGTAACTGCTGCTTCTGTTTCCTCTGGCCTGCTATGTAATTGATGACAAGATCGTCAAGAAGAGAGAAAGCATTAATTTGCCCTTTTTAACATGAATCAATAAATTTCCTGCTGCACGTAGTGCCATAATTATGTCTCACTTGTTCACAGAAGCCAGAAGCTTCGATTATGGACCAGCATAGCTTTCTGACGATTATGACAAAGTGCTGTATGTGTTACAGCAAAAGCTACAGACACTTGGTGCCATAGCTCTCGAAAAGGGTTCCTAAACCACTTTTTCAAGTGATAATTGAATGACTTCACTGTCAAATTTTGCTGTCTCATTATTCAATTGTCAAAAAAAGATTCCCGAATTCGTGAAGAATGGGCAGAGTGCAGGGATTCGATACATGCTCGAAGCACTTTCCTTGTATTCTCATTCCAACGAGCGCGCTGAGAGCTACATCAGGAGGGATGGCATGAGGGAAAGAAGTTACTTCCGCATGCATCACGGCTCTGAATGAGCATGATGAATTGAGATCACTCCCTCTCATTGTGATTCGTGTGCATAATGGGGTTCACTGTGTAATGTTAGCAGTGCGGTGCTGGCGTGAGGCAAAAAGCACATCTTTAAGTGCGTAGACATTGCCAAGCTGTCTTGCACAGCTTTTTTTTCCCTTCACAACTGCTTTCTTTTCCTGCAACATTGCATTTGCTGCTGCAAAAATAAGTAAAGTCAATTCAATCTGATCCGGATGCCACTATTGATTGATGTCGGCTATCGGACACTAGCATGCTATCTGTTGTTTGACATCAAACAGCGGGCACCAGCAACTTCGTAGAGATTGAGAACAGGCCTTTGTATGAAAACACAGGGCACGAGAAAACTGCAACTTTTCGCTTTGCTTGTAAGCTTTTCTTGCTGTGCATGATTGCTAGATTTAGCCGAACTGTTCATAGCAGTGTCTGTGATCTGCAGGATGTGTTTTATGAGAAAACGCATGCTCTTTATGGAACAGGAAGAGGCTGTATTCATGCACTTTAGGAATGGCATATTGAAGGAAACGTTCTGATGGCAACACATAGTAGTACATGCCAAAGCATTCTCTATACCGTATTGATCTGCATACGCATTGAGAAGTTGCTAAAACCTTACCGAAAATTCTAGAGCTCATTTGATGCTCCCCTGCCATATCATTACATGTGGCTCTTTGTTTCAGCTCTTGCTAGACACTCACAGCCTCAAAATGGTGTTATTGGACCTTCCACTGCTGGAATCACAGGTGGCCAGAAAAGCTCCTGCAAGGTACGGTGCAATGTTTAGTGTAGCATTGCTGTCAATGTGTGCTAGAGCTGAAAAACAATGAAAAGAAAATAAAAAAATTTGTCTTTAGCTTTAAAAGCTATTGGCTAATAGTGCAAACTCTTCATACCTGTGGGGTGCCATCTTCCGCTCATATAGCAATTATTTTTGCTTGCCATTTTGTTAGGTACTGGTACTAAGCTGAGGGGCTAGTTGGCTCACTTTAGTGAAAGGTTAGTAAATGCGGGAAAGAATAGATGCACTGCACACATAAAAGCTTCATCACAGACTACAACTGCTTAATTAAGCCTTTTCTGTTACATGAATCAGCTTGCAAGACAGTCCTAATGGTAAAAGTGCATGCAGATGTAAACAAAAAAAAAAAAAAACTCCCCTATGTTCACGCGGTGCCCTAAGCTTTCCGTGTGCCTTTCTTTTGTAATGTCCTTCTTCCTGACTTGCGCTTCAAAAGAGTACTGACACAGAAGTTTTGGCCTCGCATTTTTTTTTCAGCTGTGTGGTGCTGGAGGCCTGTAAGTCATAACAGGGCACACCGTTTGCAGAAGTGCACAGCATATAATTAATTACAGGCTCCTCATTACAGACCAGTCTCAGTTTTTGTTTGTGAGAGCCTCAAAAGCGACAGGTCACCAGGTGCAACTATCATCACCTAGCAAGTGCAACGCTTGACCACGCCAGCACACAGAACTGCGACGCACTTTACGGTCCACATCAAGAAATCCTTTAGAACGGGAAACGGGACAGCAATGTCGCCAAACGCAAAACTTCCAACGCATGCGCCATAGCCGCGGACTTGTGGGCAGCCACCGAGTAGTAGTCTGCTGGAGCATACACGACAAAAAAAAAAAAAAATGGCAGCCATGACGTCATCATAACTTGTATTGACTGCAGCATGGGGAATGAAGCAAGTAGAAGAGTCACCTAGGAGCCACTTTCGTAACTTCAAGATCTATGTTTTGGGGTCTCAAAATGGGGCACGCTCTCGGAGTCAGCGAAGACAGGAGATGCGGTCGGACCAAAACCAACACATTTATTTAACTTACTTTTACAATAACGATATCGTCAGCTGAATAAAATACGTGACTGCTGATCAAATGCTAAAACACGACCTTATACAATCCAAATACACCCAATCAAAATAACAACAAACACAAGGTTACATGAAGGCGGTGTCACCAATGTTCGACTCGCCCCAAGGGGCTCATTGGAGGCGATCCGCGGTCACCCCGGGGGACCCTGTCAGGAGGCGACCATCTGCCCCAGCCGCCACACACCAAAGAGAACCCGTTGTGTGTTATGTGCCAGAATCCAGCCTCACTGCCATGCATCACTGCTGGCGCGACTGCACTAACCGTAACGATGATGATGGTAATGAATGCTCGCAAGCACAACGCCACCTACCGCTCGATGGTTGTGAACCCTAAATGCGACCCATGCGCAAAACACGTGTGTGTCACGAAGCGTAAACAACTTTACAGGAGACGTTGGTGCCTCCACAATGTTAAATACCTTCTAAGCTACTTCCCTGTTGATATTTCGCAGAGTATATACGCATGTTTACAGAAATCGATCCCGCAGGCTATCGGCGGGAAATTTTGTGTCAGTACTCTGATAATCATTGGTCACCATTTCGTCATAAGACTCAATTACGTGGGAACGAAAACAATTTGCTATGGTATCTTGATTTTGTCACAGTTCGAATGTCATATACAGCTTAGCTGTAAACACCCCCACGCCATTGCCCGAGCATGCTGGACACGTTAATATAGAGCACAAAGGTCATGCATGCATCATGCGTATTTCTCAATGACTACAATAAAACAGCTAACTGCCAGGAATGCTGCATAAATGATGTGCATTTAATGTCCAGTCACCACAAAGTAAAACATAACAATATATATTCTTATATTCACGATTGTAGTGTGCAGCATTCGTTAGTTTTGCATGTTTAAATATTTGAATTTGTGTAAATTCTCAGCTATGTAACTGCATAGACTCTCTGTGTTTTCAAATTTCAAATATTCGCATGCCCTTACAAATAAGCTGTTGAAACCTAACCATATATCTGTGATGATTGCCACCAGGAAGACTAGCCAGTCATGCTGACAGCACTTGGAAGACAGTGTGAGAAATTACTGATAAAGGGCAAAAAGATAGAAGCAAGAAAAGGTGCTACAAAGAGTGTTTCTTAGAGGCACCTGATGATGTTTTGCTGAGCGACTTTATCTCAAGTTTTCCTGCTAAATGAATTGTTTGCATATTTGACCTCACATTACGAAAAATGAAATTATATTTAGATAGTTTCACTGCAGATTTGGGTCTCTTCTTTGTTTATTGCGATTGAAATGATATGGACAGTCTCAGCTGGTTTTTGCCGTTGTTTTCACCACCGGAGCTGCCGCTATCATTCATGTATATGTATATGGTGTAAAAAACAAGATCGACGCTGCTGCACTGGCGTGTGCTAGCCTAGTAAAAAGAAGAGGAGATTGAAGTTAGTTTAATGCATGTATATATATATATACGAGGAAGGATGCGCTAGCCTCCTCTTTCAGCGGAGCGAACATCGTCTTTCCAGCCGGGGACTGGGGTCGTCTGTGTGCACGCTTATTACATGAGCGAACAAAGTGTGTGTGTGGGGAGGGGGGGGGGCAGTGCTTATGGTTGCAATGCCATCGTGGCAACGATCAGCGCCCAACTTGTGCCCCCACAGCAGGCGGGAACTTCTATGGGCTGTGCTCTCAACACGAAAAACGGGTGTCAAAAGTGTACTTGGAGCAGCCGTGTTCTCTTACACCAGCATTTTGTGGAGTTACGTGAGAGCAGATCTAAATGAGTTGACTGCTAGCCTCATTTCGTATAACATTGAAATTTGTCGCTATGGTCGCACCGCAGGAAACATGGTTACTTAGCAAGCACATGTTTACTACAATTAATATTGCTCATAAAGATGCTAGCCTTGCTTCATAAAACATTTGCATATGTTGCTATCACATTCATTGCTTAGCCCTTTTGGCGAAACTGACTTTTTTACTTATGAGAAGCAGGTCGCGGGTTCGAATCCCGGCTGCGGCGGATGCATTTCCGATGGAGGCGGAAATGTTGTAGGCCCGTGTGCTCAGATTCTGGTGCACGTTAAAGAACCCCAGGTGGTTGAAATTTCCGGAGCCCTCCACTACGGCGTCTCTCATAATCATATGGTGGTTTTAGGACGTTAAACCCCTTATATCAATTACTTATGAGAAGTAAATGCATAACTGGAATTGCAGCGTTACCGAAATGCATGTCAGTTGTGTTCTTTTTGTATCCTACACCGCGCGCCGTGCAGCTACACCAAGATCGTGGTAAAGGGCATGACCAAGGCGGAGATGTTGCTCAAGATGGTGCTGGCACCTCACGAGCCAGCCGAGAGCTTTGTGGAGCACTACACCAAGCAGCTGCCCGAGTCCGACGCCCAGGAGTTCCAGAAAGTACTGGACATGAAGGTTCGTTGCAGCTCTCGCCAACCTTTTTCACCACAACAGGCGCTACAAAAAAGGCTTCGACATTGCTGCTTGTGTGACCGTGCGTAGTACTCGCGTGAAGCCAACGGGTAATGAAGCCAAGAAAAGCGTGGGGGGTGTTAAGTGTAGTTTTTATTGTGGAATATTTGAACATATTTTGTAGATAGCTTATCAATGAACTATCACATGCCACTTAATGACATGAAAACGCCATAGTTGCGTGTCCTTTTTAATATTTTTTGGCTTCATATGGTTGTGTCTTGTAGATTAGACCCCTCGATCGATTCCCCTTCTGTGTTCGTGTGTAAAGTGGAATGAGAGAAACTATCATCTTCGCTGTCATAAGCTTCACAGGGCAAAAAAAGCTGTCATCTTGAAGCCTTTTTCACAAATTAGTGAGAACACTGTTTGTACCACCTACGTACTACTACAAAAATGTGAAGGGAAAAAAATGAAAAGCAACACAGCTTACGTCTTACTACCTTGAAATGAAATGTGTGGTTGGGGGCTTAGCCAGTGGCTCAGTGCATTTGTTGCCTTCCCCAGTCAGCCAATCGTCGAGAAGTATAGATAGGACATAAGAACATGTCTTGCTGTCTTACCCAGCACAATGCCAAGTGATACGAATGCTTTTGTGTGTCTAGGCTGCTTGCGCATTGTTTTTTCTTTCGCTCGCAAAAATGCACCATGCAGTTTCAGCTTTACAGGCACTACCAGCAGCAGTAGGTGTCACGTTGAGCACTGCTTACTCATCTATAAAGCTTTGGCTTGACTTTTGAAATTCATCTGTATGGAGACTGATTTCCTAACTGCTTCACTGCCATGTGTGACTGTTTATTCTGGTAAAAAGAACAAAAGCCACAGAGAACTGGACACCACCATGACGCATATCTCCTTTTCCATTTCCTTATGTGGTTAGAATGGGCTATGCTCATTAAAAGCACGGGTCCTGCATGCTCCGCATGACTCGCATAACCGCATCGGTTTGTGTAACATCTCCAGCGAAATCCCGAGCAACGCTGCCATCTTTTTTTTTTTTTGAGAAATTTCATATATTTGCTTCCTTCTACCCTCCTAGAATTTTCGTTGTTTCATTCACTGTTTTAGTTTACCTGACGAATGTGAATGAAAATAGTGAATGCATGCATATTTAATAAAGCATTGCAGTAGAGGTGCGGTTTCGCTTTCTTTTTTTTTTTTAAGTGGGCCATACACCGACATGTGGAATGTTGATCCATGACCTAGCAAGGGCCATCCCGTCAAATCTTGTCCGATTGTCGTTCACCATGGGGGAGGGGGGGGGGGGCGTGCTCGGGATTTTGTGTTGTAAATAAATTTGTCTCCCAAAAGCTGTTCAAAAGATACAGCACTTTGTAGTGCTCTAACTTGCTTCTGTGGTTCCTCAAGACAACTTTTAACAGTGGAGCTGTTCCAAGTTGAGCCTGCGCCGTCTGGTGTCACGTGACCAGAGAGGGGAGTGAATAAAAAAAATAAATAATATTAAATGACAATGTTGCTTTAATTGATGTTGCCAAGTCATGATGATCATGCAATGATGCTAGAAATGATAATGACGATAATCACAAGTGATGTTTGAGATGACGCTAAATTATGGTGATTATGATGTTTGGAGATGATGCTGAATGATCATGTTAATGCTCGAAATGAGACTAAGCTGCTTAGTCGACCCTCAGACACACTTGCTTGCTTACGGCTTGGCTGTCCGATGGTCCTCACTGTGAGCAAATGGCTTAATATTTTTTTTTTCTTGTTCTCCTGGTCTCTTTTCGATGCAGGGGCTGAAACGTAGTGAGCAGAATGTGCTGACCGAAGTCTTCCGTACCCGCATCCCCACTGCCACCTCATCGTCAGCCGCACCTTCGGAAGGAGGCACCGCAGCGCAATTGCTATCTGCACTGGCCATCGTCACGACGACCACACCGGAACATGAGTCAAGCCGCATCCGGCGGTTTGAGAAACTAATCAAGAAGAGGCTTTAACGAGCCCCGATCAAGAAAAACTCGCCAGTCAAGGACTTTATTTTTTTTTGTCTGTTGTGCTTTTCAGGGAAGCAGATGAGGCACAAAGCTACAATTCTTTTTTCTGCATTATATTAATTTTGGAGTCTGCTTCCTTAGGAAAATATTCCAGATACCGGTGTAGTATTAGCTGCTGTACATATGTAAAGTGACAAGAGTTATAAAAGTGCCACTTTTGGAATCTCTGCGTTTCAGTTTCCTGGGCCGTTTTCTTCAAGTTTCATTTTGGGGCAGCTTATGACAGCCGTTCAAAAACCTTGCTGTTGATATAGCCTGCACCGTCTCCATGTCTCAATTTTTCAATAATTTTTATTCTACTGTGAACTGCTGTAGCATAAAAGCCTTTGTACATTGAATAGCCCTTTACGAGGCTAATTATTCTGTGGCAATTTAAAGCTTACTCAGTGAGTAATGTGCAATAAATGGACAGCATGGCAGCCAGCACCTTTCACACCACCTTGAAGGAACTGGGAGCAATAAACTGATGCATTGTAGTATACGTTCAGAGCAGAAATCTTTGCGATACATTTGCCTTCCTCAGTGAAAACCCGGCACTAATTAGCAGCACAAGAAATGCTGGCTGTCGAGCAGTCCGAGTGATCGCTGCGCTGATTACTTCCTTTGTATTGTGGAAGCCACTGTACAGAACACTTGAGAAATGCATGGAGTCGAGATAAGGCAATATATTAGTGGCTCACTACTTCTAGAGCTCTTTTACTGAAAATAGACTTCATAAGCTGAATGACATGTCTGTAGAGGACAGAGCTCCTGTGACTAGTTAGAACAGAGTTAATGAAAAGGTAAAAACCATTTTCTTCTTGTACAGTTAAAGCTGCCACGAGATCAGAATGGTTATTTTTTGTGCCAATGTTCCAGCTGCCTTTGGTGTCTGTTACCACTGTTGCGCGAAATAACAAAGAAAAAAAAAGCTAATCATAAAGAATATTCACAATGGAATGGAGTTCGAACCTGGGCCCCTTGGTAAAATTCCAGTATTCTACCACAGAGCTATATGCCACTGCTTGAAACTCTGTTGCAAAATAATTCTATAAAGGCTTCATGTCGAAGAGAAGGACGTTAACATGTGATAGACAATCGAGCCTTTTTATAAGGGACACTGATGTAAAATACAAACTGGTATAAGAGACACTAATGTATCTTACATTGAAATAGGCGTTGATAAAAAAATGCATACATGGTACCATGCTTATAAGAGGCATTTCATATAAAACCAAGAATTGCTCCCCAAGGCACGCCTCTTATAAAGGGGTTCAGCTGCAGTATAACGTGATCGAGGAGTGAAATAACTGTGTCACACAAGGCCCATTATGTAACTAGATGTCGTGCAATGCGGAAAGAGTAAGTGGTTGAAGGCTTTGAACCCATTACAGAATGCTCACCTATAATTCCTCGTCGTCAGCCGCTGTATTATTGTAGTGCAGCTGTCTCACGTTAACATATGTAATACATCATTGTAGGATAGTTAAATAATGACCATGAATCACATAATGTGAATTACATAACTATACTCTCAGACAACTTACCTTGGCAACAAAGAGAAAGCTCTGTTTGGGGGCGGAGCTCCTGCATGTGTACTTCTCAGCGAAGTGGTCTGGTTCAGCTCGCGCTTCAATTGATTGCGGAATTCGAATAACAACATTACATACCATTTGCTCCATCTGCTTAATAGCCATTTGCAAGTGAAATTCATCACAAGATCATTCAGCAAGTAGTCGGTATAGCTGGAGGGCGACAAGTGCTCGCCTTAAGACGAAGACACCATTTTGTCTGCTAGATGCATGTAAAACGTGCAATGTTTTCACACATGACAAGATATCTCCTTGGTGTGTACTGCGTCTCTTTCTAAAGAGGATTCCGTAGAAAACACAGTAATGTTTTTTGTGGTTTTCATGCGAAAAACAAGGGCGCACTTGTAGGACTACATTCTTCAGAGGTTGCACACACCTCGGATACATTGGCTTCATAGCCTTTTCTTCATTGCCAAGGAAAGTTGTCCGCCGCGAGTATATTGGTTCGTTTTAAAGCTTCCAAACTATTACGGAGGGCTCGGCCGTAATTCTTTATTGTCATCAGCCACCACATCAACAAAGCGCATACAATGTGTTGCACTCATGTAGCAGGTACCTCGCTTCTCTGCAGAATGATGAATAATGGTTTGGCACTAGAAAGGCCACCTTCCCAGCTTATGCTGAGCTGGGCTTTGCACGCGGACTTTGCGTTTTTCTCTTCTCAGTCAATGGTATTGATTCCTCCCTGCAAATGATTTTGCAGTGCCTTCGGGGTCAGCCCAATTTGACCGAGCATGATACCATGCGATGATCTCGTCACGCTGGTGTCATTTCTGGTGCCCTGCGACATCATGATCACATCATTCCATGATGATTTTTTTTGCATCACTTGTGTTGTCACTGACGATCGCTTTTAGGGCTTAATAAGGCCTCTCACCTTCGTAACAATATTTTCTCTCATGTTTGCACATGGAAGACACTTTGGTGCACAGGTGTGAAAAACCAACACCATGACAGAGGCAGTGCATGCATCGAAAAAGCTTTTAATTCTTAATGCGTAATTTAATGAATGGTAATGTTCTCCACATTTCATTGTACAAGCATCACAGTTGTCCGTGCAAATGTCACTATGTACACTTTTAACACCGATGATGATGATGATGATGTAAGTAAACGAAGAAGAACAGTGCGGAACGTCACCGCAAGGTTATGCTGATGATGCGCACGTCGTCGTAAGGCTTGTCTGTCTTGGGGCTGGTCCGTACAATGCTGATGTTCTGCACCACCTCCATGCCGCGAGTGACTCGGCCGAATACAGTGTGCTTGTTGTCGAGCCAAGGAGCGGGTATCACGGTGATGAAGAACTGTGAACCTGTGTAAGGAGAGGTGGTGTTACAGATGACCCACAGGCGGTTAACCGTGCAAAGCAAAGGCGTCGTGCATATGAAAAGGCTGCTTTAGTGACAAGTAGTACGGTGTGAAACTCGCACCAGAATACCTCATTTCACTTAACTTCGCTGTTCAGCACTCTTACAACTTCCCTGCTGCTGTTAAGAGTTCAGTATTCTACTGGCTGATTTCACGCCATGTTGAAGTGTGAAGTTCAAGCAAAAAGGGAGCATGGAACTGCACTGGGCTCAAGGGTGTAGCTTGAAATTAGTGCGAAATACTTGCTATCTCAATGAAAATGCCAAAAAACAAAAATATAAAAATCTGCAGGCATGGTGAGTGTTGCCACTATCTAGTCAACTGTGTCCATCATCCAAATTCATGTAGTTCTATGAAGATTGAACAATATATAATGACATCATCACGCATCTTTAATTGAGCTTTGTGCAATGTGGA
Organism: Rhipicephalus annulatus; assembly: GCA_013436015.1. NCBI lineage: Eukaryota > Metazoa > Arthropoda > Arachnida > Ixodida > Ixodidae > Rhipicephalus > Rhipicephalus annulatus. The sequence goes on along the minus strand of WOVY01010548.1, from coordinate 38,094 downwards.
ACAAACATATCGTAATGGGCTCTATATAAATCTGCCTATGAATTATTTAATGGTCCCTCTCTTTTCGATTCATCTGGCTACATCAACCTTGTTTAGGCACTGCCATGCCATAAGCTTTTCGATATTGCGAGGCAGGGTTTATTTCAGATGTAAAATGTTAATAATAGCATGTAGAATACAGGAAGTACAAACTATGGCCTGTTACGGTGTGTTGTGCATGTTTTATTTTATCAGGGACGAAAGAGAGCAAGATTGGTATACCCTGCTAACACCAATCATGATACCCATTCAAATTCTAACACATTTGATATTTCAGTCAAGCCATTACGTCTATCAATAGTTATGGCACCTTATAGTCTATGATGGTATGATAGTCTACCTCGGAAGAGAGCAGCGCTTCGAGATAGGTAATAGTGCACTTCAAGTTGTAAAAGACTATGTCTACTTAGGGCAGGTAATAACCGCAGAGCCGAACCACGAGATTGAAGTAACTAGGAGAATAAGAATGGGGTGGAGCACATTGGCAAGCACTCTCAAATTATGACAGGTAAATTGCCATTATTCCTTAAGAGGAAGGTATATGACAGCTGTATCTTGCCGGTACTTAGCCACGGAGCAGAAACCTGGAAACTTACAAAGAGGAAACCTGGAAACTTACAAAGAGGGTTCAGCTTAAATTGAGGACGACGCAGCGAGCAATGGAAAGAAAAATGGAAGGTGTAACTTTAAGAGACAAGAAGAGAGCAGAGTGGATTAGGGAACAAACGGGGGTTAAGGATATCATATTTGAAATCAAGAAGAGGAAATGGACACAATAGGCCGCTGTGGTAGCTCAGTGGTTAGAGCATCGAACGCGTTATTCAAAGGAAATGGACATGGGCCGGGCATGTTACAGAGCAGAAACCTGGAAACTTACAAAGAGGGTTCAGCTTAAATTGAGGACGAAGCAGCGAGCAATGGAAAGAAAAATAGAAGGTGTAACTTTAAGAGACAAGAAGAGAGCAGAGTGGATTAGGGAACAAACGGGGGTTAAGGATATCATATTTGAAATCAAGAAGAGGAAATGGACATGGGCCAGGCATGTAGCGCGTATACATGATAACTGCTGGTCATTAAGGGTAACTCAGAGAAGGCAAGTGGGTTAGGGGGAGACAGAAGGTTAGGTAGGCAGATGAGATTAAGAAGTTTGTGGGTAAAAATTGGCAGCAGCAAGCACAGGACCGGGTTAACTGGCGGAACATGGGAGAGGCTTTTGTCCTGCAGTGGACGTAGTCAGGCTGATGATAAGTCTATGATGCGATTGTGGTGCTAAAGCACATGAATCGATCATCTTGATAGTATAACTAGGCACTTGTTACATACTATGAGCTGCCTTAATTTTCAGTGCACTTTTAGATCTCCCATTCAAGGGCATTATTTACATCATAAACACACCTAAAACTAGTTCAGCAATGATGGGTGTGATCTTTGTTTATGTGCAGTAATGCCCTAAAAGTACCACACATTCCTGAAGACTCAATTATCAAATCTGAGGTGAGCATTGGTGGTTTTCATGTTTGCATACATGTGCAAAAAGGTAAGCAAACAATGCACACAAAGAGCACTTTTGAAATAGCCATGAATTTCAGTATGCATGACTGTTAACGAATAGTCATATCTTATTACTGGAACAAGTAAAGTGCTACCACTAGTCTTACGATAATAGTTCAACGTGACTTGTCAAAGTGAAATTGTTCCTTTCACTTTCCTCATTTTTTGTGATGTTCATTGCTCTCTTGCACTTGGTGTACTGCATGTCTACCTGTAATAGTGTGAGCTTAGATACATCAAATTGCATGATCTATCACTTATGGTATATGAACAAGTTAATTAAACTTACTAAGCAAAAAGCTCTAAAGACCTCCTGTTTATGAGGCTCACTGCACATCCAAATGGTTGAGTCTAAGCAACATAAACTGCTTTGTTGCGTTATAGTTCAAGGGGATGCCTTACGTGAGAGTCCACCTGTTTCTGTAACTGCAAGATTCAGTGTGGAAATTTATTCTGCAGTGCCTACTCTTTAAGCAAAACTAGCAGAGTTGCACACTGTTGTCCTTTATGAAAGGGAACATTCAGGAACAAGGCTTGCTCTCTGCAGCAGCTGGCTAGAGCACCATCAACTCACAACTGAAGAAAACATTTCTGCTTTTGGCGACATCTATCGACAAATAATATAACAAGTCATGGCCGTTAGACAATCGCTACTAGATTATGCTACCGGTCCACTCTCGCAGCAGGCAGTGCCGCCAAAAAAAAAAGGCCCTGCTTTTGTGAGCTGTTGGTTGACAAAGCTGTAGGCAGCTGCTGCAGAACGCAGGCCAAGCGATAGCATGTTCTTCTTCATATAGTACGACAGTGTATAGTACTCATGTAATACAAAAATTTAGGACTGAGTAACACACATACTTTCGCTCCCAGCACCTGCGCAGTTTGTGTCATATCGGTGCAATTTTGAAGTGAGCGCTTGCATCAGAGTTACCGTAACCTTTAGCGCCTAAATTTGTGGCGAAATTGCATCGTCATCATGAGCAATTCATAGTAGCAGCTGTCATTGACATCTTTCAATCTGCTGAATACTATACAGAGACGTTGAGAAGACAAGTCAGTAAGCCCACAAGAAACTCAAACCAAAGTGAAGCCAAGCACAAAAAAGGTAGACGCTGTGACAGGTTCATCGAGCAGATCTCGGCAAGCTGTTTGCAATAATTCACTACGACTTCAGGGAAATCAACGCACAACCCACCATTAGTATTGGGTCCGGCATTGGCCATGCTCAGCGTGTACGGCCTGTCGTGTTTGAGGGTCGGATGGAACTCGTCCTCAAAGTTGCCTCCCCATATAGATTCCCCGCCTGTGCCCGTTCCCGTAGGGTCGCCCGTCTGCACCATGAAACCCTTGATGACTCGATGAAAGATGTGTCCATTGTAGTAGCCCGCCTTGGCATGCACGCAGAAGTTCTCCGCTGTCCTGGGACACTCCTTTGTGAACAGCTGGAGATGAATGTCGCCCATGGAGGTGTGGATGATGGCGGTCGGGAAGAGTCGTTGCTGTGCTGAAGACTCAGTGGCCGAAAGGATATCTTCCTTCGAAGGTCGTTCATTGAAGACGTCTCGCTCCTCCGTCTTGCCTTCGTCTGGTTCCCTCCTGGAGAAAAGGTAGAAACGGTTCTTGCGAAACGCCGTGCACACAAGCATGGGGTCGGCCTGCAGCGACTGCAGGGTCGGGTTATCCGAAGCGTGCGTCTCCATGGAGGTGATCTGTCGGTTGGCGCCCGGCACTCCTTGGTAGAGCGCGATGTGAAGCGGCCTGATGTTGTCGTTCTTGCCCAGAAGGCGGGAACAAACGGTGGTACGAAGGTTGACTATCTTGATTCCTAGCAGCGTCGAGTACACCAGGAAATGACCCGTGTCGTCATACGTCAGGTTGCAGTAATGGAACGCTTCGGACTTCTCCAAGTCGCGGTCGCCGGCCATGCGTCGCCCGAACTCCATGTCAGGAAGCTGCTGCTGCATCTGCTGCAACTCCGAGAGCTGCTGCAGAGTCTCGTCCAGCACGAGCGTGATCTTACCCGTCAGGAACCGAAAGACACGCACCTTGCGGTCCGTGGCAATGGTGGCGAACTGCAAGCCGTCGGGCGAGAAGCACAGACCCGTGGGGTAGGACTTTGTCTTAACGAACTCGTATAAATCCGTGTCCAGCTTGGACTCGAAGCGAACACACTTGGGGAACTTGAAGTCGGCCCTCTGACCCGTCCAGTATTCGAGGATTCCCTTCTTGTCCACAGACACGACGGTTTCCATCTTGACGTTGTACCTGAGTGCCGACAGCGGAGCCTTGTGCAACGACTCGAGAGCGCGCAGCGGCTTTTCGTCCCCTTTACCGTCGTAGACGTAAATATTGCCCGTGTCCGCGTCGGAGACGGCCACCGCGGCGATCGCGTCACCTGGGCCGTAGACCCACTCGCAACGACCGGGCACGTAGGGAAGTTTCATCATGTTGATGAGGTCGAAGTTGACCACGTCGAACACTTTGAGCGACTTGTCATTCGACACGGAGCACAGGAAGAGACCCGTCGAGTTGGTCGCGACGTCCTGGACGTTGCCCAGGTGAGTCCTGAAGTGTTTCACAAACTCGATGCCGTCCTCCGTCTTTTTCCAGAACTTGAGGTGGCCGTCGCAACTCGCCGTGATCACGAATTCCGTCTTGGTTACGATCACGTGGGTGACGATGTCCCGGTGCATGTAGCTCTTCTCGTACGCTTCGGCGCACGGAAGGTTGTCCAGGTAGACACGCTCGAAAGGAAGAAACTTCGCTTTCTTCGGTTTCGCCGCCTCAGACGGCAGTGGGCCGATGACATCGTCGTCGGAGCTGTCGTCTACCGGCTCGTCCTCGCTGTCGTGTTTTCGTTTTTCCGCCATTTTGACGCACTCTTTCTCTCCTCCCCTAGCGAATCGTACTAGCGCTACTCTCTCCTAACTCGTTGGACATTACTGCAAACATTTACGCATAAATCTTCTCTTTACTAGCACGCATTATCAAAATAGAAAGCAATATTTTTGGCATACTTCTTTAAGCGCAGTTCACGGCCCTCTTTGCTAGAGCGAGCCTCTGGCGGCGAACGCATTTAATCGGGAGCGCACGTGCGGCGTGCATTATTCCATCTGTGCCTGTGAGGTCAGCAGCATCCAGGACCTTCGTCTGCCTCGACATTTCTATTTTTGCGTCAGTTGGAAATTGTGTGTGCTTTACTTTGTTGTCTCTTTTAGTGATGGTTCGTGTGTAGTCCTTGTAAACCTGCACCAGGTTTCTGTACAGTGTATATAGCCGACTCAAGAGCCCCCCCTGTAAATACGAAAACAGCATTCTCGCGTCAGACATTTAATTTCAACACGGACCGTTGCCTGCGGACAGAGCCACTGCGACTGCAAGCTTCTCTTACGGCGGTGCGAGGACATGGCCATGGTTCAGCGCGACGGCAGCGGCGAAGAAGCTTTGAACAACGGTAAGAGAGCCGCTGCCAACCGCGCGAGATTGCATTGTCAAGCGCGAAACGAAGCGCTTGCGTAGCAGTTGCCCACGCTGGCTTCGTGACGCCCGCTGCGGAGACTTTGTTGCTTTCGGCGTTAATCAGGTGACTCGCTAGGAACCCTCGCTTCTTTAGCGTAACCCCGGAACGTCGAGAATTTAACGGTTTACAGTCGCCGGTACGGGTCGTAGCACCGGTAGGCGGTCGCCCCCTCCCCCCGTTCGTATTTTATTCTCGGCAGGTTGTACGCATGCCCGAGACTCTTTAGAAGGCTCGAACTATATTAGCTACAGAACACGACTGCCGAGAGCGAAATGACCCTGATTCCGGATGGAGCGGCGGGCATCCTTCGACGTGTTTGTTTTTATCTCCGCTACAGAGGCGGCAGCGTTCGGGGGGTACATTCGATGACACAGTTATCAGTTTAGCCTGCGTGTTCTTTTGTGTGTGCGTGTGGCATGAAGGTGGGGGAGAGCCAGCCCTGTCTAGCTTTCCTTCCGACGCTGCCTCCGAATTAAAAAGAAAGAAAACGCGGCGACAACCGGTGTTGTGTTGCACGTTTAGCCCGGGTTTCACGAGCGCGCGGCACCTGCCTCCGAAATTTCATTTCCCTACTTGTCTCCCGAGCTGGCTTCGCTTGTGCGGAGAGTAGAGCATCTTTTTTTTTTTTTTTCGGCGTACGGCTCTTTTTGGGAAAGGTGTGACCATGCCAGCCGTGGCTTGCCTCTCCCGACCAGTCGAGCGCCGAAGGCACTACCCGCTTGCGAGTTGACCCGCTGCGTCGCTCGTTTTCGGTGTGCCCGTTTTTGGACTTGCCGTTTCGCACCGTCTCCCCATGACTGACACTGCATGGCTAAGTTTTAGCTTGTTTGCCGGCGGTGGCCGTCTTCGTTCGTTTTCTAACCGCCTTCCGGGTTTGGCATGCCCTGGTCGTCGCTTCTTAATAGAGGCGTAAATTAAACGCAAAAAAAGTCAGAAAAAAAAACGCGCCCTTCGTATCTGTCTCCTTCACTCTTTCCCTGCCATGTCGTCGGCCGCCTATGCGGACGGCTGCTGCGTCACGATGCCGAAACGACTGGCTTTTGTTTATCAAGCGTTCTCGGCAGTTTTTTTTTTTTTGGCTCGTTTAAGCTTATTTTGTAGACGTGTGGTCTAATCTGGCGAACTTTATGCGTACGGTGGCATTGTAACCGAGCGAAAGACGACCGTGCTCGTTGAGTGGTGTGGTGGCGCCAAACCCGAAAGCATTTTTGTCACTTGGCAAAAACACCGTGAAGCACCTTCTTCGCTTGAGTGACAGCTGCAGTTGAAAGGTCCCGGTCCGTGACGCCCCCCCCCCCCTTTTTCTTGTTCGAATGTCGCGTTGTTTGTGTTGTCGCTCGCATTACCGTTGACTGTTGTTATGCCGACCCTTTAATCCAGCCCTTATTTTCCGCTAACCCTCGCGCGACGCTACACGTTGAGTATTAGAATTTCGGCGCTTATTATCCGAATAGCTAACACAGGCTTTTCATTATGTGCGTTTATTGGATGTCGGTTCGCACTTAGTTTCACTTCACGGTTACTTTGCCTCAGCGCCGTAGTCTCCTGTATCTCGGCTCCCGTGCATCTCGTGCCATTAAACTTCGCTCTTGTATTCTTCGCCTCTTCGCATTTGGCTGTGATGCAGCATGGTTTCTGCTTGTACAAAAAAGCAGAAGCCATGGCGCCGCACGATTTAGAAAAAGAAAAATGCTTTTACAACCTCTGGGGTTGAGCTATTTTGTGAGTGGTAGGTCACATGAGGTGCTAGTTCGTGCGTTTCATGGTGGTGTTATGAGGGAAGTATAGTTCATCTTGTGGTTAAGGTGGCCCCGCCGTGGTGGTCTAGTGGCTAAGGTACTCGGCTGCTGACCCGCAGGTCGCGGGTTCAAATCGCGGCTGCGGCTGCTGCATTTCCGATGGAGGCGGAAATGTTGTAGGCCCGTGTGCCCAGATTAGGGTGCACGTTAAAGAACCCCAGGTGGTCGAAATTTCCGGAGCCCTCCACAACGGCGTCTCTCATAATCATATAGTGGTTTTTGGACGTTAAACCCCACATATCAATCATCGTGCTTAACGTGATTGACAGATCCGTGAAGAGCGGAAACACTATTCGTGCATCTACTAGTTTTTGATATCCTTGAGGTGCTGCCTTTGTTTTGTAGCGTAGTACAAGTGTAGTTCAAATACCTAGCAGTGTCAATGGTGTATATATGAAAAAAAAAAAAACTATGGAGAGAGGAATGCATAATAGTGCCGATATGCAACTACACGTTCAGTTGGAAACAGCTGCATTCTCAGCCACGCGTGCATGTTGTTTTTGTTGGTGGTCAATACGAAGTCCTTCCTGCAGTGAATTTAGTGTTTCATTTAAGTGTTCGACCTGATAAGGATTGATGTCGTGCTTGCTACAGCTAAGCAGAGCATAAAATCTATTTACCCAATTAAAGCTGGCAGAGAGAAAATTTAACATCGTCCTTGTCATGCCTCCACTCTACTAAATTCTCATACTGCAGCCGAACTCTTGCTGTTAGCAGCAGTGGGATAAAAATGGCCCATAAATTGTATGTACTCTGTACTACAAGTGTTCACTGGCAGTTATGTAGAGGGTATCTGCCCACATCAGTTTCTACTAAATGGTTTTCATATGCAAAGCTGGGGCTTGTGCTTAGTCTCGCTCTTGATTCTGTATATTGCACTGTTCTCATTTTCAGCTCGAAACGGCGAGGTCTTTGTATTCAAAAAGCTTTCAAGTTGGCCATCACTTGCAGGCTATGATCAATTTGTACCAGTGTAGCTGTAAATTGGACTGTGAAGATTCCTGCTGGGTTCGCGTCTTCATGAACTTGTACAAAAGTTCAATTTTGCTGCATCAATATGCCTTTCCAGCTCCTGTCAGTTCTGGTAGGAAATGGGAGAGAGGATAGGGAGCCTTCATGGGTGCGCGTCTCCGTGTTTTAGGGTGGTGACAACTTCGATCATTGTTGCTTACAAACTGGCTAAAACAGCTGCCATACTTGACGGGCTGCCATGTTGGTTCTTAGCGGTCACTCATTTACATTGAAGGCAGCATGTGTTTCAATGAGAAGGGGGGTGGTTTTTATATAGCAAGTTCTGAAAGCTGAAAGGTTGTTTTCTGAAACTAGCCGTGGTTTCGTAGAACAGGAAAGACATGTTCGTGACTCGAGTTTGTAGAAAATACCGCTAACAGTTATTTCCACCTGGTAGACCCACCGCATTGGCGGAGTGAGGATATTTAAGACGCCTATATTTTTTAGGCGGAGAACCTCAATGTCACTGTGAACGGACTTCAATGTCTGCGTGGCATTCCTGAAGCAATTTCACCTTATTACTGCAGACACCTCAAAGGCCTTCTAGTTGCAAGGATCGAGACCATGCTGTATTATATGATGATATCCATAACGACAGGGAAGGCAGATCAAACGACCAAGTAGCTTGTGATGTTCTCGGCATAACTCTGCATAACTCTGCTAGCCTGTTTCTCATGCCCAAAATATTGCTTTTGTCCATAATATATATCCCTGCAGGAAGTTTATTTCCAACTAATCTGTGCAACAGACTGCTTAAAAACCGAAAATAGTAGGGCACTCAATCATATTGCACCAACCCTCCCCCTGCGCCCACAAATCTGTATATTAGGCTAGAAAAAAAGCAAAGGGAAGCAGCAAGGGACAAACCAAGTTTTTCCACATCAGATTTTATTGCAAGCAGCATCCAAACAGCATCTGGCCCTAACATTTTCAAACCATTCTGCCTCCTTTGCTAGAAGCTTGTGTCCTCATGGTGGGCCTACAATGAAGCAATAAGGTGAAAAGTTTTACACGGCGCCGACCACATATACGAAGTCCATATACATTTTCTCTACAAGCACTAAATACAAACCGAGTTCAATATATCAAAACAACTTTGTGGCTGGTTATGAAACAAAAGGTCGACAAAAGATAATGCCGCAGCACCAATCTCCCATACGGCATAGTTGAGTTATGGGCCAACAACCCACTTGCTTAGTGCACATATTCTGTGCCGTTCAGGACAGACATGAACAGTAAATCTCTCACATTTTATACTATTTTAGCGAAACCCTTTTTGCCGTTGGGCGAGTTTCAGTGTGGTTCCACGTGTTATTGAAGGGAAGAACGAATACCCGATGGCAAGCCGCACAAAATTCAGTTGTGTTACAACTGTGCAAAACTACGAGTCTACAGAGAGCGCATTCGTCTGCTCGTCTGTGTACCTCTACAAATGCCCTTACTCAGTGACAGATGTGAAAGTGCAGGAATGCGAACATCTGCCAGCAAAGGAAGACGCTAAGGCGGGCGTCCATTGGTGGTTTACGGGCCTGGCGTTTCCCGCGACGAATGCGGCGACGACTTCGAAAACCGATGAAACGCAGATAGTGAATGTATGCAGGACCACACGTTCGACTTGTAATATCATTTGATTGGTCAACTGCGCTTCGACTGCGACAAACAAGCATACTCATGTTGACCAGCTTTCGCTCTCATAACCAGGTGTAGCCGAACGAAGCCTTATTCATTTTTTTTACTGTGCAGGTTTTTGTGTGTACTTTGCCCAAATTGCTTTTCGTCACATGAATAAGTCAATAATTTCACGAACTATGTGGCGATATACTCATCCACTGGCAACACAACGGGTACTCGCCTCACAAACACGAGAAGTACTCGGCTCCAAGCAATCGCGCTTCACTTCTGTAATTTAGTGTTTCCGTTGGCTAGAGCAAGTCCAGAAGCGGCACAGTCTCCAGATGGTTTTGCATTGCGGCACGCAGCACCTTGGCATTTACACTCAAAAGTTCTTGTAGGTGCGCTAAGCGTGAGGAATGGTTGTAGCGGAAGCTACGTCTACGGTGTAGTCAAACGCAGCTCATACCGCAGCTTGCACAGCCGTGCCAACATGCAGCTAGTGCAGTTCGGCGGAGCAGGAACGCCTGTCCACAAGAACCAACATAGCGCTTGTTGCCATGAAAACCGGGACTGGCAACATTGTGTTTTAGCGGGCGGCGGCAAGTGATGGGTCAAAGGATGACACCACCCTAAAACACTGAAACGCGCACACATCAAAGCTCCCTAAGCGAAGACTTATCGTGGCGCCATCATGCAAAGGCCACCCTGTGACGTGCATGGTTGGATTGCTCCGTCGCCCTCTTGCATGCAGCTGCCTTTCGTGTCTCCTTTATTCTATTATTTCTTTTATACTTCACTCAACGAAATCGGTAAATTACTACTGCAGCTTATTCACTGACTGTACAAAGTGCTAAATAACTGCTCTGTGAAAGCATTGCGCTTCTCGTTATGCCGGAATGCTAGTCATCTGCTATAGCCACCTATATGAAAACCACGGGGGGCCTAGCGCACAACTTTTTAAATGGCAACTACTCATTGCGCGTCAAATTAAAACGTCAAATGTGGATTAACTCATACTTGCGACAAAAGAACTTACTTTTGCTGCATTAAATGCACGCAACCATGCTACTTGCATCTAAAGACGGGCCGTGGGTGACACAACCATGTGCAAATTTACATATTTGTTTAGAACATACAGCCCTACGAAGCACAGCGGAAGCGGGATCCCCGCTTTGTGGAAAGCAACATTGCTTTTGTATTACTTCATTCATAAGCTGTGTGACATTTCATGGAAGCTGTTAGGATATTAATCAGTTTTCAAAGCTGATCGCGTTTTTGACTCTCTCTCTCTCTCTGTGTGTGTGTGTGTGTGTGTGTGTGTGTGTGTGTGTGTGTGTGTGTGTGTGTGTGTGTGTGTGTGTGTGTGTGTGTGTAAACATTACGAAGTGACAGTGCTTATAGGCCAATTGTATAAGCAAAGAAGCCTGTGAGCTGAAGTCACACATGACAGGGGTGTAAGTAGATTTTTTTTTTTTTTTTGAGGGGGCACCACCTTGATTAGAATCGAAGCCTAGCAGGCTGATCTGGTCGACCGTTTTTCTGTGCACTATATGCCATGAAAAAAATGGGGGGGGGGGGGGGGGCATAGGCTTTGTGTGCCAACTCCTGCCCGTGTTACTAGCAGACCGAAACCCGTGTAGTCGTGCACACACATAGGTAAGGACACCCGGGGAGGAGGTTGGGGTGGGGGGGGGGTGCAAATTGCATTGGAAGTTACCTTGGTGTGAAAATCGAGCATTAGCAAAAACTGGAGTGGTACATGTATGATGTAAGAAAGTAGGTTTTGTCAATCGCGTTGGCCTTACAAGCAGAAGCAACTGGCCCCGAAATGAACCGGAATAGGGTAAAATTGACAAATTCAGGGAAAAGAACTGGACTTCCTGGCTTTATCTTGACTCTGACAATTCAGACAATGGAGCACGTTCTTAAATGTAATGATGGCAACTTCCCCCATGTCTATGCATGTACATAGCATTTTAAGATATTATGACGTCTGGGTTGAGACAGCGTTTATTCAGCCCAAGGGCTCAGCAACGAACGGGCAGGCTCAGACCGAGCGTGTACACACACGATGATTGTGGTGACACCCAGTGAAGATGAGGACAGAGACCCAGGCGGATGATGATGATTATGATAATGCATATATGAAAAGAAGTGCATGACAAATGCCCACACTAATTCCCCTCCACATCGAAACTGCCAACCTGGCCGTAGAAAGTCAATGTGACAGAGAACGTCGCCTGAAAGGCTTCATGCGAGACACGTGCACAATCTCTGTGTTGCGGTGACGGCGGTCTGTTGGGACGACAAAAGGGGTCACACGGTAGTTAAAGGGCGAAGTCTGCTCGATAACTATGTAAGGCCCAATGAAGTGTGGCTGAAACTTGTCACACAGACCAGGTGTACGAATAGGTGTGAATACGAGCACCTCGTCACCAGGTCTGAAGAATACAAGGCTATGGGAAGCGTCATAAATGACTTTTCGAGCTTGCTGTTGCGCTTCCGTGTTGATGCGAGCACGATCGCGACACCGGGCTAGTCTTGAAATGTATTCCTCGCTGGTAGACGGAGACGAGTTGACGTCAGTGTTGAAAAAGGAAACGTCGAAGAAGAAAGTACGGGAACGTCCATAAACGAAGTAGAACGGCGAATATCTGGTGGTGCGCTGAACGGCCGTGTTGTAGGCAAAGGTGAGGAATGGTAGAAGAGTATCCCAGTTTTTGTGGTCTGGACTGATGTAGACGGCTATCATATCAGCAAGAGTACGGGGAAACCTCTCGGTGAGACCGTTGGTTTGGGGTGGTAGCTGGAAGCTGTCGTGTGTGTTGTTCCAGAGGCGCGCAATACTTCATTTAGCACTTCTGACTAGAACACTCTTCCACGGTCACTCAACAATATACGAGGGGCGCCATGGCGCAGAATGATGGCGTGCAGCACGAAGTCGGCAACATCCGAAGCAGAGGCACTTGATACAGACGTTGTCTCCACGTAGCGTGTCAAGTGGTCTACTGCAGTCACTACCATCGTTTGCCAGTAGATGTGACGGGAAGAGGGCCGTAAAGGTCGATACCTACAACCCCAAATGGCGTTGTGGGGCACGGAATTGGCTGCAGAGGCCCGGCCGGTGCACTTGTCTGGATTTTACGACGCTGGCACGGGACACAGGAACAGACGGAGCGCACAATGCTAGTAGAAATACCAGGCCAGTAGAAGTGACTTCGGATGCAGTCGTAAGCTTTTTGAATACCAAGATGTCCGGCAGTCAAGTCGTCGTGGAAGGCTTTAAGCACGTCAAGTCGAAGAGAGCTTGGTAGCATGGGAACCCAGCGTTGACCATCTGGGTGGTAGATGTGACGGTAAAGAACTCCATTCTCCAGCTTAAATCGCAACAGTTGACGATGTCGTGCGTTAGGTGTATGGGAAGCTCCCGAGAGCTGGTCCATGAATATGCCTACAGTACGGATCAGACAACTGGCTGGAGTGAAATGAGCGCTTGTCATCCGAGAATAGCTGGTCTATTGAGGCGAGCGCAGGCGCTGCAGTCGAAGTGATGGCCGAACTTTGACCGATGCTGAGCTGGGTATTTAGTAGCGGGAAAGGGCGTCTCGGTGTTTTCTACCTGACTTGTGATATCGAAGTCATACTCCTGTAAACGTAGAATCCACCGACCCAAGCGTCCAGACAAGTTCTTCAACGTGGAAAGCCAGCATCGGTGTGGTGGTCGGTAACGATCGTGAAATGACGGCTGTGGAACGGAACTTTTGCACTGCCCAGACCACAGCCAAGCACTCCTGCTCAGTTATGGTATAGGTCTTCTATGTCGCGGTTAATGATCTACTGGCATACGCAACTACTCTCTTGTGAAGAGGTGTCGCGTTACGGCACCTATGCCGCGGCCACTAGTGTCCATATGTAGGATGGTCGGTGCGGCCTCATCAAAGTGGCGGAGTACAGGTTCGGACGTGAGGGCACACTTTAACAGGTTGAATGCCGTTTGACATTCTTCCGACCACAGAAAGGGCACGTCAGAAGCAAGAAGTTGGTGCAGCGGAGCCGCTATTGATGCAAAGTTTCGTATAAAACAGCGAAAATAGGAGGAGAGACCAAGAAAACTTCGCAACTCCTTCGGCCTTTTGGGGCGCGGAAAGCGAAGCACCGCAGCAATTTTGTCCGGATCCGGCCGAATTCAGTCTTTACTCGCGACGTGGCCTAAAACCTTGATAGCTTTTGTGGCGAAACGGCATTTTTTCGTGTTGAGTTGGAGACCAGCGGCGCAAGGCACGTCGGAACGTCATCCAATCGTTGCAGGTGCTGAGAAAACGTTGACGAAAAAATGATGTCGTCCAAGTAGCAGAGACAGGTCTTCTATTTAAGGCCGCGCAGCACGGTATCGATCATGTGCGCAAATGTAGCGGGCACGTTGCACAGCCCGAAAGGCATAATGTTGAACTCGTATAGCCCGTCGGAGGTTGCGAATGCCGTTTTCTCTTTATCCTCTTCGTGCATAGGAATTTGCTAGTATCCGGAACGCAGGTCGAGGCAGGAAAAGTATTTCGCGCCTTGTAGAGAATCAAGGGCGTTGTCAATGCGAGGCATTGGGTACAAATCCTTGCGAGTTATCTTGTTGAGCGCCCTGTAATCGACGCAAAAGCGCACGGAGCCATCTTTCTTGCGAACCAGAACCACAGGCGACGACCAAGGGCTAGATGAAGGGCGAATTACCTCTCGTTTGAGCATGTCAGATACGTTTTCTTCGATGATTTTTCTCTCAGCAGGAGACACGCAGTAGGGCCGGCGGCGTACAACAGATGTTCCGACTGTGTGAATTCGATGCGTTATAGTAGTAGTGCGGCCCAACGTCAAGGTGTAAACGTCGAAGGAACTTGCGTGTTTCTTTAACAAAGCAAGTAGCTGTCGCGTCTGTGAAGGTGTCAAGTCGTCGCTAATGGCTGCAGTAAAGGCGAAAAAAGAAGCAGGCTCACTCCTAGGGCTATCGTTGCAGGAGACGGCATGAAGTGGCATGACGCACGCAGGCTCGATGATCCGTCACGCAGGCCACCGTGGTGTTCTGGGGAAGTAGAATTTTTTCGGATGTTGTATTCACAGCAGTGACAAGTGCGGAACTATTAAGAAACCTAACTACACCGGAAGCGAAAATGATGCCTTTACCGACGCAAGTAAATGGTGAGACCAAGACGTCGCCATGGTCGATGTCCTTGGAGGCAATAGCTACAATCCGTTCTTGACCTGGTAGTAATTCCGTATCTTCCGCAGCTGTCAAACGAAGTGGCCTCTGGGAGTCGTCGTCGAGCGTGCAGTCCTTGTCGGTGAAATGGATGACGTGTTGGCCACAGCGAATAGTCGCGGAGGCAGAAGAAAGAAAATACCACCCTAAAATTAATTGGTGAGAGCAGTCAGTCAGGACGGCGAACCGAATGTGGTGTCAGATACCATCAATAAAAACGCGGGCTGTACAGAAAATGGCAGGGCGAATGGTATGCCCCTGCGCAGCAACCAACGTGGGTCCATCAAAAAAGGTCATCACTTTTTTTCAGACGTTGGCCTAAATCGACGCGCATAACAGAAAATGCCGCACCTGTGTCCATCAGAGCATCCACGTACACTCCTTCCACTACCCCCGAAATCGTGTTGCACGGGCCTGATGGAGGAATATCAGTCCTTATACGGGATGCTGTTTTGCCCCCAGAAACTGCATCACCTAGTTTTCCGAATGACTGTTAGTGTCGAATGAGGCAGGCCGAAGTGTGGAGGAGTGGCGAAAGGGTGATGGTGAACGGTGTCTGGAGTTCGGGCTGTTCCGATGTGCACTCGATGCGGGCGAAGAGGGAGACCGGTGTGGAGGTGATGAATGGCGTTGTGCTTGATAGTGCACACCTCGTTCACGCATGTCGTAACCGCGGCGTTCGTCTTGCTGGTGCTTGTGGCAGAAACGAGAAATGTGGCCGCGATACCCACAGTAATAGCAGACAGGGCAGGACGAGCGCCAGGGTGGGGAGTAGGAGGCATTAGGGGCATTAGGGGCACTTGGAGATAGCTCGCTCAGGTGGGCCGAAGAAGGGTCAGGTGGCATCGAACAGTAGTTGACGGGGGGTGCGGCAGCAACCGACGCGTAGGATGGTTGCGGCAATGTCGCGTGTACCTTGCTCGGAGTCGCGGCAGCGACTTCAGCGTAGGTTGATATGGTGTGAGAAAGAGGTGGTTGTACGAGATCAGGGCCGGTCATGGATGTAAGTTCATCCCTGATGAGGTCACGCAAAGGAATTCCCGAAGACTGTGTTGAACGCGTTGAAGAAGGTGTGAAGCCCATAGACCGCAATTTTTCTCGTATAATGTTCCGAGTGAGGTCACGCAGATGGTCTTGGGACGTGGAGTGGTGGTCGCCAATGTCCGTTTAGAGACAAACAGAGTCGAGCGAATCAAGGCGCTGGCATGTCGCGACGACGTTAGCGATGGTAGCTGGACTTTGGGCAGCGAGGGCATTAAAAGCAACCGGTCTAATGCCTTTCAAGATGTGGCGTACTTTGTCAGATTCTGGCATAGATGAATTGACACGCTGGCACAGTGAAACGACATCGTCAATGTAGGAAGAGTAAGATTCGCCGGGATGTTGTCGGCGAGTATCGAGGGTACTCTTCGTGACGGCGGAACGAATGGCCGGTGTCCCAAAAACATGTCGCAGCTGGTGCTGAAAGGTCGCCCAGTAGAGTAAGTCAATGACGTGGTTGAAATACTATGTCTTCGCCATACTGGTCAAGTAGAAAGAGACGCAACAGAGCCTGGCGCTATTGTCCCAGTGATTAGCAACACTCACGCGGCTGTACTCATCGAGCCAGTCTTCCACGTCTTCCCCGCGAAGACTGGCAAAGAGAGGGAGATCACGCTGGTGGCTGTGTACGTAAACTGGAGGCACGGCTGAAGACGGCGGGGGAGAGATGGCAGCAGCGATGGTAGCAGCGCCGGCAGGCTTGTTCTGTGACATGCTGCCAGACAGTAAGGGCAATCGGCGGCCTGAACGCAGCTCCAGGGAGTCTAGTGAAGTTGGAGAGGACCGAGGACCGAAAATTTACCTCCACCACGTATGACGTCTGGGTTGAGACAGCGTTTATTCAGCCCAAGGGCTCGGCAACGAACGGGCAGTCTCAGACCGAGCGTGCACACACACGATCATGATTGTGGTGACGCCCAGTGAAGATGAGGACAGAGACCCAGGCGGATCATGATGATTATGATAATGCATATATGAAAAGAAGTGCATGACGAATACCCACAATATACATAATCAAACTGTTTGCACATTCCTTTTTCATTGTGAACGATGCTCCAGTGCGGAAACGGAAACATTCTGCTTTTATGTGAACATTCGTGGTGGGTGCTCATTTTAACCCCATGGGCTTGAAATAACCACAACAAAAAGAGAGGGGTGACAGTGGCACCGCGTACATAGCGCACTGTGGCATGCTGCTGATAACCTTTACTGCAACTTTCAGGATTGTGTAGTCTGTAGGAGTCTGTACACATAAAGTGAGAGCATAACAACACTGTTCAAAAGTAAAAAAACACCGCGAAGTCCGAAGTCGCGGTTATAAACAACGCATCCAACCGCCAGCTTTCCTTAGCTAGAGGAAGGAGAGGTCACGTGATTGAACCTTGCACGTCAAAGCGATTGCAAGGCCTGCGCTTCCAGTGTTGGGCCTCCTATTCAATAGCTGTAGCACCTTCATGTTCAAAACTGTGTTAATAGAATGTTATGACACATATAAAGGCAGTTTTGTTGTACAATATGCATATATAATTTAGCTCAATTTAGGAACTTTGATACCTTCAAAATTGGTTGGCCATACATGAATTAGCGAATTGATGTTGCCTATATTGGTCTCGAAAAGTGAGATCATCTTAAAATTGTTTTCGATCGTACTGTTGCTATAAATGCAAGCAATTGTGAAATCATTTTAGCGAACCCATTTTGAAGGCGAGTGAAGTGTCTTGGTGGGTTTTCTCCATTTTTCTGGTAGCGGTTTCACTTCATTGTTAGATTTTTTTTAGTAGAGAACGCGTGTTTCCAGAAATTTGGTACATGCAACTTATATTTAAGGTCATTTCTATATGGTAGCTATCAAAACTGATCTCTGGTTTAATTGAAATTTTGTAATAGCATCTGGTTTAATTGAATTTTGTAATAGTGTAATAATATTAACCAAAAAGTGTGAGACTTGCAGTCTGAATCTTTTACTAAGCCCTCTATTTGGAAATGCTCTTTGACCTTGACTTGCCATCACCTTCAATGCAGCACATTTAAATGCTTTTGTGCTGCCTTGGCACCACGTAAAGACAGTGCATCTGAAACGAGTTTGTACAGCATTAAAGCGGGGGCAAATCAAGGAGCATTTCTGAATAAAGGGGCGACACCTAGTCTAAATTTTGTACTAACAATTTAATGTGGTAACATCATTGGTAATTTCCACTTATTCTGGTTCTGTAAAAATTTTGTGGTATTTCAGATATGACCTTTTGTAATCCACATTAACCATTTCCCATTGGGAACTATCGTTACAAAAGCTATTTTGAAAATTGTAGTACAGCAACATGCATTTGTTACCATAGCTGATTACCAATCACTTCCTGTTACAGAAAACAGGCTTTTGTTGCATTGTAGGCTAACCTGCGTAAATGTGTTCCAGCTTCTTTTAAGACACACTGCACTTCCAACATGCACGTAGCATTGATCATCTTGGATGTGGCAGGAATGGGATGTGCGAGGAATTCCGTGGACCGCTGCTCACCTAATGAACCCTGTAGGCATATTCATGCACTGTGGGCTGTTGGCTGCAAGCTGAACTTAGTAACATTGTTTAAAGTGTAGATGACTCCTATATTGTGTTTGTGCATTGCCGTAGTGTTTGTGCATTGCCGTAATGGTGTCGGTGACTTGATGGCCATCTACTTGTGGAAGATTTTTGTTTGAAGTAACAGTGAAAATTGGCGACAACAGGTCGGTATGATTTGATGTGAGCTCTAGAGCAACCCCCTACTGTAACTAGTGGGCTTAACAACATTCTTATCGAACTCGTGGCACATGAAGCATAATCAAGCTCGTCACTAACTTGTCAACAATTTTGCAATACTACAGAATGACCCCTAGGATGAAAGAAATCTTTGCTCCGATTTCAATGGCAATTATAGAACTGCATAAAAAAAGGTGGTGTGAAAACTAATGCTCAAACTACAATGGCCCCATTGTCAGTCTCTCATTTGCCAACTACTCCTAAAGCATTGCAGAAAGGCTCGAAGCCTACATGATCACAGTGTAGGCTGCGCTTGGAAAAAAGCACAGCCCAAAAAACCACTTTGGTAAAATGCGATTAATAAAAACCAGTACAAAAGGCCAAAAGCCTTTATTTTTGTTCCATTAAATATATCAGCTTCTATGCTCTGTTGAACATTAAAAGTTCTGGCTATATCATAAAAAAATGGATATTCCCAAACACGCGATTCTACTGAGGAACCTGTACGCTGGAGAAACGTTTATGACAAATTGTCTTTGTTTGAGCTTTCTTGGCCTAGTGGTGTGGCAATCAAGGTTTTTTACAGAAACTTTAAATGCATAAAACAAAGAAATTAAGACTGTAGAACTATAGAGTGCATATTACTTTTTCAGCAATATTAATCCACCAAAGGGAACCATTTTTTTGACATTTCTCTGTGGCCCCTGCTCAAAATTCTGTTTAGTGTGGCAGAAAGTGCCATATTGGTATGCTGCAATTTCTTTGGAACTTCCAGCTGCAGCTGCTTTAATAATGCATTTGTTTTTAAGCTGTTTCTGGAGCCTTTGACCTATAGGAGGTCATTGAACCCTCAAAAACAAATGCCCTGAAATGTCTTGCGTTGATATACGCAGAGAAGCATACATGTCTCTGGAACTGTGTACATGCTTGAGAAAAAAAAAATAAGAGGTAGTGCAGCTGGGTTATGTAGTAGAAAGTCCTGTGCTGCCATTTGTCAATAGTCGCATGGTTAGTCAGAGTTCTTTTTAATTTACTTTCATTCAAAACCGAAGTGATTAACATTGGATCATGCTGCATTTTTAAGTTAGGATGAGTGCATATCAGGGCTGTAACAATGGTTTTGGTGAATTCAGATGTTTGACAGATGGTTCAATTGTTTCTCAAGGTTGCCTGTGTCCCTCGCACCATTTTGAAGCATAGTGTTCTTGTCTATTTCGGATCAAATCCAATAACAGCTGTAAAATGCCAAGGGCGGGGTGCCCTCAGATTCTGCTTATGGCGGTGTCTTATTCTTCAGTTTGATTGCCTTCTTTTATTTTTTTGCACATAACTAGGTATAATTTGCTTCACTAAATAGCTTTTGTCAAACGTCTGAAAAACTTCTCGTATATTTTGCACCCAACTACGTATAACTTTCTTCATTAAACAGCTTAAGAGGGGCATGTATATCAGCTTTGTGGGCGTGCAAGCCGTTTAATTGGAAATGGTTGGCAGCACGGATTCAGAGCTTTTGTGATCGCCCCACTGGAATTGTCTATTCGCGGCCATTGTATGCAGCACTGCTGCATACAATGGCCGCCATCTAAGACTGTCTAATGGATGCCCATCCAATACTGTATAATGGACTAACCGTATGCAGCTCGCCTGTCAAGTCTTCCTAGGAGCAAAAGGCACATGATGCGATGAACCATTTGTGAGGCAACCCGCTGTAGGTGACAGAATAAGCGTGTATTGCGAAAGCCACAGTGTCAGTTATTGAGTGATGGCTGCTAGTTGTGGCCAGGTGAAAGCAAGTGATTATAGAATGCAGTTTTTCTTTCCTAAAGGTGGTAACATTTATGGCCACTGTTCATTATTGGGAGCATTACTAAACAAAAAAGGTGATGTCTTTAAGACTCTTGAGCACATTTTTTGAAAGTTTCCTAAAACCTATCTTGAACTCTTCATTATTTTAATGTACTCTGGGCAAGCATCATAAGACCCTCTTTCTCTGTGCACATGGCAGGACAAAAGTCATGGTTTTGTTTGTCGTTTGCAAGGCTGTTTTCTGTCAAGATAAGTTTCTGGAGGCACAGGCTTGGGAAGGGCATGAAATTTCTCATTCTCTACTTTCGTCAAGGTTTTGTGTACTCATAATGCCATGCGCAACTGTTGCAGGCTCTCCAAGCAGCAGGGGTTATGCAAGCATTGGTTTTTATGTGAACATTTCTTTTTTTTTTTCTGGCAGGTGAACTTTCATTCAGTGGTTGTGGCTAAGTGTGGTGGTAATGATCATTTGTAGCAGCATTCACTCTGTTGTTTCAAGTAACTATTGCAGAGTTTGTCTTGGTAATAAAATAAAGAATAGAAATTTTAATAGCATAATCATTTAGCACATTGCTTAGTGCTGTAAATGTCGTGCAAGTACCTCAGTGATACTATGTGTGCTGCTCATAGACAAGGACTTTTTAATTGAAATAACATTCACATTACTGTGGAAGTATATTTGACGAAGAATGGCACAATGCATTAAACTGCGCCATCCCGCTTTGCATCATACGAATCTAGGTTCACGTCATGTGCTTCGGGCGTCATGTGCTATGGCGTATAAAGCC
Source organism: Rhipicephalus annulatus (assembly GCA_013436015.1). NCBI lineage: Eukaryota > Metazoa > Arthropoda > Arachnida > Ixodida > Ixodidae > Rhipicephalus > Rhipicephalus annulatus. The sequence goes on along the minus strand of WOVY01010548.1, from coordinate 16,946 downwards.
AATCGGTAGTGTAGTACATTTGTGTGCACAATGCATGTTTGTGGGGTACCAGGTACTGTAAAGTAGTAGTGTGCTAGGTGTTATGCGACGGCAGCATGTTTGAATTGGGCTGATACATATGCGCCATAGGTTGCTTGTCTCGTTCGTGTATTGTTAGGCGTTCTGCGCAAAGCTGCATTTGGGTAGCTAAGTGTTTTTTTTCAAGACCACACCATTTATTACACACAATTGCATTATTTTGGGCAGTGTTGCATCTTGTTGGAGGTTGTATCTAAGGGTGGGTTGTTACAAATGTTTGTTCCAATGCAGACCGGCTTCTGCAGCAGATGAACTCGGCTGCAGCGTTCGAGTTTGAATTTTGAAGCTAATAGCCCGGCATGTGGCTTGCATCTTGTTTGTTACATATGTGGGGTACGTCATAGGTTACAGATTACATATATAGGGCCAAATTACAGGCATGCCAGCTGTAAACTAACTCTGAGTGGTAAAGATAATTCAAAGCTTTGCAATAATGTGTAGCTTATCCTCCTTCGTCATAGAGGAAGGGTGCGGTGCTACGTCAAAGACGCGCACTGCGTCGGGTATGCGTGGTCAAGCCTTTAGTACAATATCTATTGGAGATACTCCTTTTATGATTGGTCGCATTGCTCAAGATTAGCGAAAGTTTTATGTGGCAAGCGCATCAACACAAGCTGCTCTGGATGTCAAGAGCTCTAAACTGGTGCGTAGCACATCCTTTTTACATGCTCTCAACTCTTCACTTAACGCTCGCCGCTTGTATTCTTCGAAGGTGACGGCAAGGAAGATGTGACAGAGGAGGAGGAAACTTGTGTGGAAACTGACGAGCCGTGTGCTGTGACAACCGAGGCTCCAATTGTGGCGGTGGAGGAAGGCGACAGCACCGGCAGCAGCAACAGTAGTAGCAGTAGCAGCTCCGGGGACAGCAAGACTGTATCGGGAGAGGAAGCCTCGGCAGAACCCAACGAAAATGGGGCTGCCAAGGGGCCGTGTCCACCACGGTACCGGTATTCCAGGGCGGAGCTGCTCAAGCTACGAAATCGTGACCTCAAGCGGCCAGACTGCTTGGATCCAGCCTATGACAAGTGAGTGCACTCCAACGCTCTCAGCCAGAGGGTCGTGGTTTCTCCAAAATAGCTGGTGAAAAATTGAGTCGAACCCTTCTATAATGAACACTGCAACAATGAAATTTCTGCCACAACGAAAAATTTGTCGGTTTCCTGTCGGGTGCCCACAGAAAACAGTGCAAAATGTTTGTCAGTGAATCTCCTGGGGAAACTTCAACGAAAGTTTCACAAGCTTTATCACATCAGGATAAGGCACTTGCCTAGGATTGCTGCGTAATCATCCGGCAACATCACAATTATTTCGTTGGTTCACGACTTCCAAAGCAGCACGACTGCATCAAAATGCCAGTGTATTTATCAGACACTTTTTTGCAACCACAGCCACATTTCAATAAATTTTTCACCTCCGAGATGCTCGTTGACTGATGCCGCCTGCGAGTTTGAAGTGGTTGACACTTGCGACGCGCTAAATTGCACAAAGTGAGGACTTTGCAGGCCGCGGCATTATTGTTATGAAAAAACTTCTGGGGAGATTGAGTTGTTCGTGATCCAAGCACATTCCTATTACGCAGTGACTAGTACAATCTGCCAATTAATTGGGTGCGGGCCCTAAATGACAGTCGTGTTTGGCACTTCGCTCTGTTTTTTCTTGTTTTATTTGTACAGTGTCACCTTTGTGTACACAATATTGTCACGTTAAAAAGACAGGAGACGTTTTTAAGGCGTCCTCACAAAAGTCCGAAGAGCGGTCGGCTCAGCGCAGCCAAAAACAGAACAATGGCACGAGGGGAACTGCCACTTCGTCTGCCTCTTTTGCGCTGGCAGATCAAGCGCGCGGCACTGCCCCTCCTCCCTGAAGAGCATCGCCTCGATGCTAAACGAAGCGTGTATCGTAAAAAAAAGACATTGTCACAGTGTGTGGTACGGTTTTAACCGCACCACGTGCACAATCTCGGTCGTAGCTGTCGGCGTCGGGGTGGTTGGCTTCCGTCCGGAAGGACTTCGTAATTGACGTCGCTCACTTGTCGTAGCACTTTGTACGGGCCAAAATACCGACTGAGAAGCTTCTCAGAGAGACCTTTGCAGCGCACAGGGGTCCAAACTAACACCTGGTCACCTGGTTTATAATCGACTTGTCTGTGGCAAGCGGTTGTAGCGCTGTGCATCGACGCCTTGTTGTTTCTTGATGTTTACGCGGGCTAGTTGACGTGCTTCCTCGGCTCGTTGCACGAAACACTCAGCATCTTCGTCGAGATCCTCGATGTTGTCAATGTCGCATGGGAGCATTGCGTCCAACATCGTCTGAACGTCCCGACCGTATAGAAGACGAAACGGAGTGAATCGTGTGGTCTCTTGCGTAGCGGTATTATACGCGAATGTTACGTAAGGCAGTATTTCATCCCACGTCTTGTGCTGTACGTCTATGTACATAGACAGCATATCAGTCATCGTTTTGTTAAGCCGCTCGGTCAGTCCATTTGTCTGAGGGTGATACGCTGTTGTCTTGCGATGCGTGGAGTAACTTAACTGAAAAACTTGTTCAAGGAGCCTTGCTGTAAACGCTGTTCCTCGGTCTGTGATGACACAGGATGGAGCACCGTGGCGTAATACAATTCTCTCGATGAAAAACTGAGCAACTTCACAAGCCGTGCTTTTAGGAAGCGCCTTAGTTTCAGCATAGCGGGTTAGATAATCTGTAGCGACGATTATCCACTTGTTGCCGGAAGATGACAAGGGAAACGGACCCAGGAGGTCCATGCCGACTTGATCGAAGGGTGTTCTGGGTGGCTCGATAGGGTGAAGTAATCCCGCAGGCTTAACAGATGGGGATTTTCGGCGCTGGCATTCGCGGCAGGCTTGAACGTACTGTTTAACGCAAGCGGCAAGTTTCGGCCAGTAGTAAGACTTTCGTACCCTAGCGATGGTTCGGGTGATGCCCAGATGGCCCGATGGAGGCTCGTTGTGGCAGGCAAATAGAATTTCCTCACGCAGCTCTGCGGGGACGACCAACAGGTAAGTTTTGTTGCTGGCGGCTGCGTTCTTCTTGTACAACACGCCCTGTCGTAAGCAGAAGGATGACAATCCGCGAGTTATATGCTGGGGCAGTGATACGTTGCGGCCCTCTCCGCAACCGTTCTAGGCGGACTACGAATGAGTCCAGCGAAGAGCTGCTCTTTCACACCTCGCATCAAGTGTCGCAGCTTCTTGTCTTCCGGCATGGTTGGATCGGCGCGAGTGAACAGATGAACCATATCCTCCACGTATGTAGCCACACCTTCATTAGGCATCTGCATGCGGGACTGGAGGGCCCTTTCAGCGCGCTCTCGACGATCGAGACTCGAGTACGTTTCGCGGAGCCTGTGACAGAACTCATGCCACGACGTTAGGAGGCCCTTGCGGTTCTGGAACCATGTGCGAGCACCATCCAGAAGACTAAAGTACACATTCTTGAGCTTCGCTACTTCGTCCCACCCGTTGAAATCCGCTACGTACTCGTACTCAGCCAGCCAATCTTCCACATCTTCATAGAGGCCACCACGGAAGGGACTCGGAACACGTGGTTTTTGCAGCGTGTAATGAGTGGGTGCAGCTGCGGGTGCAGCGGTTGGAGCAGCGGCGGCTCCAGCGGCAGGGGAAGCGGTGACAGCAACAGTATTCTCCATACCAGTCGACGTACTTGTACTGTGAGGCACAAACTCGGGGGACAGTCCTCGAATCCTCCGACTGAAAACGGTGTACCGGCGTAAGCTCTGGGTTTTGGGTCACGTTCCGGCTGCTAGAAGGAGTCTGTTGCATAGGTGAGGTTACCCCCGCACCTCCACCATTAAAATGTCACGTTAAAAAGACAGGAGACGTTTTTAAGGCGTCCTCACAAAAGTCCGAAGAGCGGTCGGCTCAGCGCAGCCAAAAACAGAACAATGGCACGAGGGGAACTGCCACTTCGTCTGCCTCTTTTGCGCTGGCAGATCAAGCGCGCGGCAATATAAATGGTGTCCGCAACTAAGTTAGTCAGGTATTTACTTGCTCTAAGGGCTGCAAAAAGAAGCCTGTACTTCTGCACAGTTAGTTGAACCAGAACTTTGTTCACTTTTTCATTTTTTTTTTTTTGCATGAATACTGGAAAGACCTTAAGCCCTGCACTATAGAAGTACGAGGCAAGAAGCCCTTTTTCACTGCTCATTGGCCTTTGCAGATGCTAGCTCATGCTCTGCAGCATCTCAAGCATTTCAAAAATCGCCAATACATGTCGCACCTTGGGGTCACACCTTGACATTTAGTAGTCGTTTCATTTATGATGATGCCAACTGCACTATGTGATGTGCTTGAAAGACAAAGTGGCACCCACGTTGAAGATGTTGGCATATGGACGGTGCAGTCATTGCACCCAGTGGCATACCGACACGAGCACGTACTAATTTATTAGTGCCTACAGAAATTGGAAAGCGAAGTGCTTGTGTATATTGTTTAGGCATAGCTACAGATGCCACATCTTGGAAGGCCCATGCGTTACCAAGCACACGGATTGAGAACAAAACTACAATTTGTCGTAACCGTTGCGCACAAAAGCGTGGTCACTATTGTAGCACTCATCAATAGCAATCATTCAGCTCTGAAGAAACATGATTAATGGAAAGATTAAGGGCAACAAAGTTGCAAAAAGGGGGCGAGGTGCCTTGGTTTTTCTGTTCGCTAACGACTGGTGGTGTAAACCTCGGCGTTGTTCTCAGCTAGCCTTTAGTGAAGAGTCGACGTGCCTGCTTGGCACGCTCAGAGGCTAGTTTGAATACAGTTTTCTCACGTGTAACCTGCCCCACATGACAAAGTGCATTCTTGTGTGTTCATGTGAAGCCTACTTGTGCACCACGGTTCGCACATAACTCGCACTCGAACTCTATAACTGTATTATTTTTCGTATCTTCTGGGTGGTTATATGTGAGCCAATACGGTGACCGAGTGCTTGCCCAGATACGTCAGTTAGCCTTGCCTGGATACAGAAAATGGGGAAAGTGCTTGCTGGAGATCATAGCCATCAGAATTTAACTTTTGTGGGATATATATGAAATTCCTCTGCAACAAAACTCTGCCTCAACAAACTTCCTTCAGTCAATTTCATTTTAGACTCAACTGTACTGTCAAAAGCCACAAATCAAGGGGGAAAGCTTGTCCTCTGTGCATTCTTCCATCAATGCAAGCACGTGCGTGACTGTTTATGAAATATCGAAGCATTGTCGCTTGTGTAGGCCTTAGAGTGGACAAATAATGCAAGTGGCATCCTCTTTTTTTCTGTTATATACAGTAGACTCGTTAAATGGAACCTATAGGCACCAGATAAATGTTCAGTGTAACTGGAGATCTGTTTACTGAAAGATGAACAAGGGTGCAGAATGCAAGTGTGAAACCAATCATATCGGAAACACTTGTTCCATTTAAGCATCCGTTCCGTTCAACAAATTTTACCGAGAGTCGACTGTATATGACTGTTACAATGGAGGAATTTATCTCTTTTCTCTGTTGCAGCCTGTCTGGCATGTGGGACCCCGAGCGGTGGTTTTCGGGCAAGCGACGAGGTGGGTCTGCGTCCCCCACCGAAGAGACGGCCGGGCCCTCGACGGGCGGCACTGCTCCCCCCCCTTCGTCCTCGGCGGGAGGAGGGCAGCAGCGCAGCAAGCGGGAGCGGCTGGACTCTGACGGAGGGGGAGAGCCCAGCGGTGGCCTGGGGGCCCCCAAGCGCCGCAGCAGCACAGACCCCAAGGAGCGGCTGGCACGGGAGGAGCGCGATGACCTGGTGCTGAGCCCCCAGCGGCGCAGCTTCGGCACGGGCTGCCACGTCAGCCAGCCGCCCCGGCCGTCCTTGGAGGCCGCATCCAAGGACGACTCGCAGGGGTAAGTGGACAGGGTAGGGACTGAAAAGGTGGTGTTCTTTTGAAGTGCTGTCAGATTTCAATGAGATACACAAGTAAATTTGACAAAGGAAGGCTAAATTCTTTATCACTAGAGCTGTGCACACAGCAAAATTATGGGTGCCAAGCTAATTTGAACATCAGTCAGAGCATCAATCGAATAAAATATTTTCATTCCCAATATTTAAAAGATGTTCTACAAATACTTCAGGGTTAAATAACAACAAAAGTTGCAGCCCTGAAGCATATGCTTATAAGATGAAAACGCGAAGGCATTTCTTTTGCCTAGGCTAATGCAGCATCACAGGGGTGCTGGTAATTTTGGCTTCCTAGTTAAGCAGTGCGGAGGTCGCATTGTGTTTATTTTCACGACTTGGTACTACCAAAGTGATGTTGACAGCACTTATTTACACGTGAGAGGAAAAGACTGTCTTCACAGTCGCATTATCCTTGAACTTCTTCGAAAGCCCAACGGATGTAGCAGACGATGTCGTGTTCTTCTGGTTAGTTCATTTGCTTCGTAGATTGCTCTTTCCTACTTCGCAGCTGCAAGTAGTTTTTACAGCAGCAGTTGTGTGCGTTGATGTCAATTCCTGTTGGAGAGGTCCGATGTTTTCCGCACATGAATTTTGCTGATGCCAGATAAGTGTGCACTGCAAAAAGCCTCGTACAGTGGAACCTCATTAAACCGTAGCTGACAGGAACGCAAAGGAACTATGTGCTTAGTGGTACTATGGCTTACCCAAAAGAAATTTGCACTTGCAAATAAGTTCGTAACATTCGAAAATTCATATTCACACCCACGCCACATCAATAGCACAAAGTATGTCCGATTCCTCCTCCATTTTCACCACTCAGTGTTTCTGTCCTAGTTTCGGCATGTTGCAAGTACGAAGCAGCACAAGCACACATACACAACTCATGAAAAACGACGCTCCCGCAGCCTCTGCAGCACTCGCATACAGCACAGCACAGCCAGAGAACACTTAGGCATGTCGCCAAAGGAACAAAGAAGAAAGCAAAGCAAGCGCACACAGCTTGTGCAAAGCGCCGCCATGTAGACAACATCAGAAGCCTTAGCTGGACAAGTGCTGAACTTTCGTGCTGAAGTGCTGAAATTTCGGAGGCCATGTAACAAAGCCGCCATCATCAACTCAAACAAGTGGGGCATGTATTGATCTCTGTGCTTGCTGTTCTGTAGGTACGCCCAGCGGGGGACAACATGCCATGGCGATTTCACAGCGAAAATTGCAAAAACTACTTATTGATGCATACGCGATATTCTGGCACGCTTTATGCGGATACAAAATTCGTTATGTTCAATGGTCGCAGAGTCTAGTATTTGACTTTGCTACCTTTAAAACGAAACTACTATTCGAGCAGGTACAGTTTAACAAGGTTTCACTATCTTGCTGTTTCTAAGGAGATACTAGCGAATTTTATATTGGAGACTGATTTTGTGGTGCCAGGACATTATTTGAAAAGCATGGTAAAATGGCTCCATCACAAACGAAACCTAAACCACTTTCACACCAAACATTGTAGTCGTAGTGACAGCGTTGTTACAAAAAGGTGATGCAAGAATTTTGCAGCTGCACCGCGCAGGGGCTTTTCATGTCAAGTGCCTGTCTGCGTAAAGTTTGTTCCCAGCGAAGTGGAAATGGTGCACTTATGAAAGCTCTTATCAAGGGAAAGTTATTTCTCGTGTTAAGGGTGGCTACATCGCATCAGTTGTCTGTGCCTGAAGCCTGTGTCCGCGAGACGTGCTAACAAAGGAAGATCTTAAGCTGCACACCTCCATGCAGTGAAGTTTCGACGGTCCGAAAATAGGAAAATATCTGAACCTCGATGAGTTTGCAGGCATTCTCAAGAAACTCCATTTAGACAGAGTTTGTCAAGATACGTCCCTCAAATCCCCCGGCAGTTCAGGCATATCCAAAACTGACTCGGGGATGGGAGGGAACTGCCAGCAAGAATTGGACACTTCGTAAATACCAGTGTGTGTTCAGTGTTAGGCTGTGCTCATTGAGATAGGTTTGTTCAGATTGGAACGTGATGCACACATCTCCCTTGCTTGAGCTGACGCGCTCGGCACAGCGATGCTATGGTAGCGAAACGCAAGCAATGTATAGTCCCACGCCAACGAACGCTACCAGTGTCTGTTGACGTGCTTAGCCGGCCACCTGAAACCATGCTAGGGAGAAAATGGAGGGACGAACACAGATGTGAACATGACACATTAAGACTTCTACCTTAATTTCATTTTCTTTGAGGGTGAAGAAAACATCTGCCTCTTTTCTGATCGTTGAAATCGGGTGCGCGTTACATTCTGTCAAGTACTGTAGAAGCAGAGAAGCTTCTACACTGCACTTTTTCTAGTCTGCACACAAATTAACTTTTCTAAAGCAGTCTGCGTATGGTGACTGTTCACCTTTCGATAGATAATTCACGAGGAGAATTAAGCTTAAGTGCATCATTCAGAAGCACTGCTATTTCATTTTTAGCATTGCATTCACTTTGTTAAGTAAGTATTTTATATTTTGAAGTTGTGTTTATTTTCGGGACGTTCAAATGCACTCAAGTTTTGATATAACGAATTTCAATATTTAACGAAGTGACCAATAGCTTTGCCATAGGGCTATAAAAAATTTTTTATAACGAATTTATATATATTGCAAAGTATTTTCATGGCATATACGACTTTGTTATAACAAGGTTTGAGTGTATTTTGAACAGTAAAATTTTGTTGCAGATCACATCAAAATGCAAACCTCGTAGTCATTTAACAGTACCATAGGTGAGGTCAGTTGTGGTTTCAATGACTTTGTCTCTGTTGCTATGCAGACTGCTTCATAGGGAGCCCACCAGCCGGCGCATAGGTAGCGGTCGAATCCTACGAGACCAGCGGGACTGGGATCGTGAGAACAGAGACCGCGAATATGGATACGGAGGGCGGCGGTTTGACGACTCTGGCCACTCAAGCGGTGGCGGGGGTGGCCATTCCAACCGCTTCGGTGACCGGCGAAGAGGTGAGAAAACGTAAACTTCCCAGTTTTACAGTTTACTGAAAGACTGCGTGCGGAAATGTCATATTAAGGGGGGACGCGGCTTTTGTATCATGAAAAATGGCAAAAAAATAGTTTTTTTTTCTTCAAGCCAGTTTTAGTTTTTGGAACTTATTTATCAGATTCCAAAATATCTACACTGAGAACTGCGCAAGCTTCGAAAAGTTTGTTTCACCCTCCTAGGTGGCAAAAAATTATTTCGGGAATTGCGAGAAAACAGCTATTTTAAAAAAAATTTAGCTTTGTGATGCTACGGTCGAAAGCTACCGTATTTTTGCACGTATAACCCGCACCAAAAACCCCAAAATTTCAGTGGCAAAGTGGAAGTGCAGATAATACACGGGTGTTTTTCCTATAGTGCTGCTTCACAGCAATGCGTGTTGTGCTGTGAAGCCCCTTAACAGTGTAGCGAAGGCTACGGAGGCGGTTTCCGCAAATTCGTGTTGCTCTGCAAGTAGGACGGCAGCTTGCGGCCGATTTTGGTTTCACTTGCTTGCATCGTTGAAGCGTTTAGAAAAACATTTGGGGAGATACAATTCGATTGTTCAGTGTAAAATCTCACTGTCACACCACAATGCGACCGCTCAGTGACCCTCCACATGTCCCTACGTGACGGTCGCCATGTTTACTTTTGCAAAAGGCTTGCCGAAAAGGTGGTGCTGCCTAAGAAAGTTCCATAATAATTAAAGTAAGTTCCATAATGAATAAAGCAGTATTTATTTCAGCAAGGCAAATGAGATATTATAGTGCGTATAGAGATATTATCAGTAAATTAATGTACTACTTTTTGACGCGGTAGCAGGCATGCATTTTGGTTTTGTTGTTTCCAGGGTGCGGTTACAGTGTACTAGAAGGGGTAGTGCTGTCAAGTTGTCGCAGAGTGTGAGCGCTCTTTACCTCGCTGATACCGCTAGTTCTCCACATCTCGGCCCGTTCGCCAAGCCTAAGTCGATCTGTTCTGTCGCCATGAGTAGCGTTTGGCGGCAGGCCTTCACGGCACAGCAAAAGCTTAAGATCATCGCCGTCGCCGAGGAATTCGGAAATCGCGAAGCGGGAAGACGGCATGATGTGGACGAGTCCTGCGTGCGACTGTGGAGAAAGAAGAGAGCCTACAAGCCGCTCGCCGCGACCGTAGGTCGTTTCGTGGCCCCAAGACCGGTGCCTACCCTGAGCTGGAGGCAGAGCTAGTCAAGTTCATCGAAGATGTAAGAAGGGGTCACGCCGTATCAACCTAGATGGCCCAAGTGGAAACGCGGCGACTTTCGAGGGAGCTAGGCCTACCTCACGAGTTCCGTGCGAGCCGCGGATGGCTGCACTGCTTTATGAAGCGGCAAGGGCTCTCAATCAGCCGGTGGACTACAATATGTCAAAGCTTGCCGGCTTCTTATGAGAAGCTGCTCAAGTACCAAAGATATGCAATTGGCCTGCAAATTACATTTTTTCGCAAATCGTTATTTTGAAATGCCGTTGGACACGATTGTGAAGACGGGCCGCAGTTCGGTGAGCTTGCTGACCGGTGGGAACACGCTGACCGGCGGGAACACGAAACTGCGCATCAGTCTTGCTTTGTGCTTTTGCCGACAGCACGCAACTGCGACCGTACGTCATCTTGAAAAGGAAAACTCTACCAAAGGTTTATTTGCCTGCCGGTGTGGTGGTGCGCGCACACCAGAACGCGTGGATGAACATTGACTTGTTCGTAGACTGGATCAAGACGGTATGTGAGAAGAGGCCCGGTGCGATGCTCGCAAAGAGGTCCATGCTCGTTCTTGACTCGTTCCGCGGCCACACAACTGAGGAAGTGAAGGACCGCCTTTCACGCAACGGCACCGACTTAGTTGTTATACCCGGTTGAATGTTGCAGCCTTGCTGCAACATTGACGTCATTCTTAGACTTGCTTAAGGGGGGAGGTGGGGATCGAAAGTGAAATTCTTTAGTTTTTGTCGTAGAGCAATGAAATTTGGCATGCTTACTGGAAACTGCGCTAAATGATAAATGACAAAGTTTCATTCAGCTATCTCCAGTAGTTCTGGCATTATAAATTTTTTTATCCATCAGTGTACTACCAAACTTGCCCAAAGCCTGGTGTGACAAAAAACATGGTAGAAGCCTATAGTTGCTCTTATATTTTAGCCATTGGGATGGTTGATGTCGTGACATTCTGCAAATATTTTTATGACTCTGTTTTTATTTTACAGAGAACATTGTATACATGCTTGTAAATGTGGTCGTTATCATAATGTGAAATTAGCTTAGGAGTAAAAATACTGAGGTAGTAATTAACAAATATGAAAACGTCACGACATAGAAAATTCACTGAGGAACACAATGCAAAAAACCACATGAAAATCCGTCAAGCCATAGTCATGCAAGCATCGTGGCAAGCTGGACAGTCGGGTCAAAACACGTTTCTGAGAAAACTGGCGTTAAAGTTGAACAGTCAGTAAAGGTCCATCAAAATGCCCCGGGACTGTAATACTTTGTGTCTTTGCTTGCGAGGGTCTTCTTACGTCCTTTCTCTTTCATTTTTTCTGCACTGCGTGCTTTTCATTTTCTTTGCTGGTCTTTTTCTTCAGCTCTTTGAAGGGCGAGGCTAGCAGGCTTGATGCCCACGGACTTGCACATTTCGGTGTAGGCTCGCAAATTCCCAAAATTGTAGCGTGCAACTGCTTCATGTACTGTTGTCTCCACTGCGAACAATGAAGCGTGTTGGTCCTTTGAAGTCAGTGACCAAATAACTGAATGCAAGCTTTCCGCCGCATTCTGAGTTTTGTTGCCTTTGCATCGCTCCAACAGTTGCGGGTCAGAGAGACGTTGGTATACAGGCAGCAGAGCCTCCGCTACACGTTTCGACAGGTTATACCTGTGAGGTGGTGCTGGCTCCATTTTGGCCTGTGCTGAACGATGTTTGCACCAGCTATCAGGGCCAGGTGGGCAGAGCTCATGGTGAGGCTCGCCGTCGGTGGACGTGACGTGATAAAAAGTGGCCATCACGGCCCTTTGCATGTCAGGGACACTTGTGTGTTTTCGCAAGGCTAACCCGTAGTAGCTGGTCAGTTTTTTAATCAACTCCTGCGTCAGTCCACCTCTCCCACCCAATGGCTCCCCTTTCTTAGCTCTTGTCACCAGTGTGCGGAGAGCGGTGCCCATTCTCTTCTGCACATGGTTCACGCAGTCTTCTTTGGTCAGTGGTATGAAGCCGTACACCTCATCTTTGCACAGAGCAAGATAGGTTCGGCTGTCACCATCACATATAATGTTGGTGTAGAGGAGGCCATACCTGCTGACAGAGCGCCTGAAAAGTGTCAGAGCAGCCTCCACTTCCATCTGTCCGGAGCCAACATCAGTATTCTTCTGACATTGATGTTTCTCAGCCCAAGTGACGAAGTTGGGGTCGCTCTCTGCTGGTTGTTGACAACACCCAAGACAGAAGTTGGAAAGGACTGTGCAATCCAGCACAAGCCCCGTGTAAAACTCAATAATACATCCTACCCCAATGTGTGAGCTGTGGCCTCTTGTAAGCCACGTGCCGTCATACACAACTGTGATGTTGTTTGGGCTTGATGGCTGCATCTTACTGTACACGTCTTTTACCACAAGCACAGCATCTGCAAAGATGTTTTGTGCAGCTTCCTCTGCTCCTGGTTTGAATGTTTTTTTAGGTGTTCCTGATAGGTTTTTTGATGAATGCCCCGATGAGAGACATTCATTGTAGCCCAGAAGTCATTCAGGGCAGTGGGCCCTTTTCCAATGGACTTGATTGCTTGCATGGCTCTTAGGTTGACTTCAAAAGCCCTTCCTTCGGATTTTCTACTGGATGACCAAGGTGAATGAATAGGGCCACAGGAAGCACACAAAAGTACCAGTTTTACTGCCAGGCCCAATTTTGTCCCATGCTGCACTGACAAAGTCTTCTTACAACATTTTGGGCAGAGTGCAGGTCCTATTAGGGAATTCATGGCAGAAACCTGAATTAGGGTCCCCGCAGGGGCGCCTGCGCAAGTAGGCGTTTGGTGTGTAGCGACACCACGGACCCGAGCTAACGGGGGAGTTTCGGCTCCCTCCCACGCCTAGCCGTGCGTGGCTTTGCCGTGTCCGGGGAAAAGGGGATCCTGGGGGTTGAGCCGACGCTGGGTGCTTGGACCTTTAAGGCCCCCCGGCAGAGGCAACACACCCCTTTGGCCCCGGCTTCACGTAGACGGCACCCCTGGGCTGACCCACCCAGGGGAAATCGGCAGTCGCCTTTTCCTATCTCTCTCTCCCTACATCTTCGTCTTTTGTTCTCACTTTACATCTTTCCTGTCTTCTCCTCACTTCATTTTACTTCCAATTTTCCTGGCGGCAAGGGTTAACCTAGTGTAAATATCCAACCTTGGGTAGATATATTAGGTTATAGCGGCCATGTACGGCTGGCGCCTGCGCCTCCTTCGCGTCTCGCAGCGTCCCCTTGTTGGGCTCGGTGGTGGGTGGCTGGCATGGCCGCCGAATAAGCTATCAAATTTATGGGATCCCCTAGCCCTTTCACAAATAATCGCCCCTCCAAGAGGTGGCGCACCGACGCAATTTTTGAATTGGTTCCAAACAAAAAAGATAACTTCCCCAAGTACCATGTTATCCACTGTGAAAGTACAGACAAGAAAGCTAGAACTATTTCACCTTTCCTTGTGTCCAAATGTCTCATAGAAACGCTGGGCGCAGGCTACAAGGCCACAAAGACCGCCAGTGGTGACCTGTTACTTGAAATAAAAGACAATGCACAGTACCAAAGGCTACATAAACTCACAGCATTTGGGGATCAGCCTATCACAATCACACCGCATCGAACCATGAACACAGTGAAGGGTGTTGTATCAGATGGAGACCTGATGGACCTCTCTGATGATGAACTTCTAACAGGCTGGAAAGAGGAAAACGTCATTCAGGTGCAGCGTATCAAAATAAGAAGAGAAAATAAGGAAATCCCAACGAAGCACATCATACTAACTTTCGCATCTAGCACCCTCCCCACTGAAATAGCCACAGGATATCTTAAACTGCCAGTTAGACCATACATACCCAACCCGCGGCGCTGCTTCAAGTGTCAGAGGTTCGGGCACGGCTCCCAGAGCTGCCGAGGACAGATTACCTGCGCGAAATGCGGCACCAAAGGTCATACCGCTGACGATGACTGTCAGCTACAAGTGCACTGTGCAAACTGTGAGGGTGACCATCCTGCATATTCCAGGTCATGCGTGGCCTGGAAAATGGAAAAAGAAATTATTAATACAAAGTTTAAATTGAACATAAGCTTCCGTGAAGCGCGGCAGCGCGTTTCCCCGCATTTTGCTGGGAACACATCGTATGCCGAAGTGGTGCGAGGGGGGTCAGCAACACTTCGGTTTTCGGCAATGCCTTGGACCACGCCCAGCGTGCCGAGGCAAACGCCACAAACCCCCATGGGTGGAGCAGCCTCGGCTGCCCCACCCGCCTTGAATACAGCCCCACCGAAGGCCCCTGTGAACCTTGGCAGCAGCCAGGGCACCACACAAACTAAAGAGGTCGCCTCGACCTCCAGCCCGGTGGGGTTTAAGGCTCCGTCTGTCACGACGAAGCCTACAACGAAAGCAACATTATCTGTCGTCTCTCCTGAGGCGATGGACACATCAACTGCACCGGCGCAGACTGCGCCAAAGGAGCGGCGGGGTTCCCTCGACCGCTCTAAAAAAGACAAAACTGTAATTACAGGGCCTTCTAAAGGCTCTGTAAGATAAGTCACTTCTCTCTTTAGACACCAGCCACACTCATTTCGTACACACAGCACTTCTTTACTCCCATAATGGAGACACAAATTATACAATGGAACGTCAGAGGACTACTTCGAAACCTCGACGATGTCCAAGAACTTCTACACAAACATTCTCCAAAAGTGCTGTGTGTACAGGAAACACACCTAAAATCCAAGAATACAAATTTTTTGCGTCAATATGTTGTCTTCCGAAAGGACAGAGATGATGCTGTGGCGTCATCTGGTGGTGTAGCCATTATAGTTAATCGAGGAGTAGCATGCAGTCATCTACCACTACTAACATCCCTAGAGGCAGTGGCTGTTCGAGCAGTTCTATTGAATAAGCTCGTCACCATCTGCTCTCTACCGTATATACTCGTGTAAGGGCCGCACTTTTTTTTCGAAAATTTTGCTAGGTGCGGCCCTTACACGAATCAGGCCGATTTAGTACAGGCAGTACAGGCCAAAGGTCTGTACTGTTTATGCAACAGTAGCAGAGTGCAAGAGTCACAAATGACATGCCAGAAATGTTTTTATTCGGATTCCATTTCGCTGTCCTCGTTCTCGGAGGAGCTCGCCTCGGCGTCCGCGTCTTCCCAGAGACGGTCATCTTCGGTGCCGTTCATGGAGTTCGAAATTCCCGTTACCTTGAAGCTTTTAGCAACTACTTCTACTGACATGGCACGCCACGCATTCAAAATCCATTCACACACCTGTTGGAGCGACGCCCGCTTCAGCCGTCCTGTAGGGGTCTTCTCGTGGACGCCTCCAGCCATCCATTCAGAGTAACATCGGCGAAATTCCACTTTGAATGGTCTGTTGACGCATACGTCGAGCGGCTGCAGCACACTCGTCAGGCCACCGGGAATGACGGCCAAGTCCGTACGAGTTGCGGCAACTCGGTTCTTGACGCGGTCGGTCAAGTGGCCCCTAAAGCTGTCCAAAACAAGGAGGGCTTTCCGTTGTAACAGCCCTCCAGGTCTGTTTGCCCAGACGGTCTTAATCCAGTCAACGACCAGTTCCTCGGACATCCAGCCTTCTCTTGCGCACGTACGACGATTCCCTGAGGGAACTTCTCTTTTGGGAGAGTCTTCCTTTTAAATACGACGTACGGCGGAAGCCTCCTGCCGTCTGCCGTGATGCACAACATCACAGTGCACCTTTGGCGTTCTGCACCAGTCGTGCGCACAGACACACTTTTCGCACCTTTTAAATCCACTGTGGTGCTTTCCGGTGCATCGAACCACACAGGTGTCTGGTCCGCATTCCCAATTTGGGACAGGTCGTATTCATGCTCCCTCCTGAGAGCATTCACGAAGCGATGAAACTTAATGACGTGGTCTTCGTACTCGCGCGGCAGTTTTTGGCAAATCGTCGTTCGGCGCCGAATAGAAAGCTGGTTACGGTTCATAAACCGCGTAGCCCAGCCCCGACTTGCCTTGAATTGTGCCGGGGGTATTTCCATGTGGCGAGCGATGCTGAGGGCTTTGACGCGTATCATGTCAGTCGATACGGCGTAGCCGTCCCTTCGTGTGTCGACGACGTAGTTGACGAGCTCGCTTTCGAGTTGCGGGTACTTGCACTTTTTCCCGCGAAACGCCTTTCGGCTCCTGTTAGTAGCGGCGAGGGCATCTTTCTGATTCATCCAGTAACGCACGCGCTTCTCATCGACGTCGTACTTTCGTCCAGCTTCCCGCTTCCCGTGCTCCTCGGCATAGTCAATCACTTGCAGCTTAAATGCTGCAGTGAATGATCTCAGATGCCGGCCCATCGTCCGTCACGTGCGCTGGCTTCTGCAGGGTTCACTACAACCAACAAAGTGACACCGACGACACCGATCTGAAGTCGCGCTGCCAACGTATCGACACGATGCTAGGAACGATGCCAACAAAGAGGCCGCACAAGGCAAATATGGCGGCGCGCTGTCAACAGCGTGGTCGGCGCGTCGGCGGAAGTAGAATAAAAGCGGAAAAGCGTGCAGCGCCATCTGGCTGTAAATGAACTAACTACACTTTTCTGGCGGGACATTTTGAACTTTTGTTTTTTTTTTTTCGAAATATCCGCTTTCAAAGTTGGGGTGCGGCCCTTACACGAGGGCGGCCCTTACACGAGTATATACGGTAACAACCG
>WOVY01010547.1:0-80281 GCA_013436015.1 Rhipicephalus annulatus | reverse complement strand
CTGTCTCCTCAGGCAGCCAACCTACGTCGTTTGACCGCACAGCCGCAGGTTCCCGATGGTCAATATGTCCTCCTTCCTCTCTCCGACGTCCTCTTGAGCCGTGAAAATCGCCATTCCCCATACCCTTGTGACTGTCACTGATAAACTGTACCTCGCTCCACTTCTCAATTTCAGCTTGTGCCCTCAAGTGCTTTCTCGTGGCATGTTCTTGGCCAGCGTAACTAATGCTAACGAATTTGAAATAGCGGCTCTCACCACCGAGATTGATTACTTCAGTCTCCTGTAGCTAACAGCACCTGTTCTTTGCCAAATCGTTTCTCGAAGATGATTGCACCCGACCTCAATCCTGCGCAAGCCAACGACAATCCACCGCCTTCTCGCGTCCTATGCAAACATTTTTTATTTTGACGAGCTACCGAGTGCCCACCTCGGCGAGCTACCGTCTTTGTGTTCCGGTCATCTAGCTGGCGGGCGATGCAGCGAGTGGCCAAACAGGTCAGCGTCGCGCCGCCGATCTTCAACGGGCCCGGGCTCGCAGACACTCATCTGCTAGCCACTGCCTCACGGGCCTGAGGAGGCTGGGTGTGCGCAGGAGTGCCTACCGGCACGCGTCTCCTCGTCAGGAAGGCGCCTCCAAACATCGCTGCCGAGCGATTCTCCAGCGAGGATCTTTTGACAGCGTCCGACTGTGCGAAAAGCAACCGCCATATTTTAGACAGACGTTAGCTAGACGCCTTTGAGGGACCGAATTGTTCTTAAAATGTCAGCTTTCTGTATGTACTGTATGTGGTTGAGTGTGTAATGAAGGGTGTTTTTGTGCCACACGCAGTGTCCCCTTCACGCGTTACCCGCTTGACTCAACACAAAACGCGCCGGGCGACAACGTGCCAATGTGCATCTTTTCCTGCTTGGACTACTGTCTTCAGCAATGTACAAAAACAAAATAAAATAAATGAATGTCATGGAAACAACTGGGTAGATAAATATGCACAGAATTGTAAATAACGAAAAAAGCTCTTCCTATAATTCCGGTTCTTCACAAATTGTGTGCAAGGCCTGCGGTCATTGCTGGAAAATATTATAAAACAGGTCCTCAGTACGAATTTCTCAGTAATATCAAAGACGTTTTCAAAAACGCGCTTTCACTTATGGTTTTGCTTGCATTGCATTCTGCAACCAAGCCTGTCAGCTCAACTGAAAGCACGAAGTAAAATGTGCAGACAAAATATTCTGCCTGTCAATACCGAATCGCCAGCACCAACTGAGGCATGTCCTGTTGCTGGCAATATTATTTTATGGCGCTTTCTTGATTAAAACAAAACTGAGGAATATCAAGAGAATGAAGTTGGCAAGCAGTGAACGAAACCTGTGGCTATATGCGATTTTTTCGTTTAATAGGTGACCTTCCTCTCATATTCTATGTTTTCGGTGTTTGAGAAGTACTACAGTAGATACACGGTGGGAGCGGCGAGGACAAAACAGACACAGCGCCAGCAGTAAGTAATAACGAACACAAGTTGCTGCGGATGTGAAGGTCATAAAGGCTCTTCGCAAGGGCTTCTGACGTATGATGACGTGATGAACGTTCTGAAATCGGCCCTTTCATAGAAGCGGAAGGCATTCCTAATTTAGTTCTGGTACTGTTTGCACAGTGACGTGTAGAGCTAGTGGAGGAACTAGGCACGAAAACTGATACTTGAGGTACAAACCTGGAAGCTGCTTCACTCGTACACAAAATAGGTAAGCCATACATTAACCGGCTTTGGCTATTTGCGTACTAAAATTAACCATCTTAATCACTCACGGCTTTTAGCCACGCAAATTTGAATGGGAGGCTTTCTCATGTGAGCATCAAGACTCGCAGATAAATCAATCTAGTTTTTTTTTCTTTCTCTCGCTCAACTTGAGAAACTCAAATAGTCGTGGTAATATCGAGGCCGTTCACAAGGTTTCAAAATGACCGAAGAAACGTAAGAAAACAAGAAGCGACATTTGCTGTTTCAAACAAGTCCAAAACTTCGATCGTAGATCAAAACTTCGAACAAACAAGATCAAGCTTCGAACAAAGCTTCCGGCTGCTACCACTCATAGGCGCCACGGTAACTAGAAGATGTGAATAAAAAATATATATAGAAGAAATATTGTCTTCCTACTATTCCACACAGATTGTTAACTGTTCAAACAAGCGGAACCCATATTCATCTCTGGGTTAATCCCGACACTTCATTAAAGTCTTCTTCAAATATTGATGCGCCTGTCCAGAAGTTGCATTCCGTATTTGTCGTAAGCGTGTTTCCTTCATTGTCGGCCGATAGCGGTGGTGAGTAGTGAGATTTGCCCAATTTTGGTTGCATGTCCGCGCCAACAATTCTCGCCCTTCTAGCATGATCTTCGCCAAGCTTCTTCCTGTCCCGGGTATTTCATGTCTTCTGTCGAAACTACTTACCTTATTATTAGCAGCTTCCGAAGGGTCTAATACGAGCAGCACCACACTGGACAGTGAAAAGAAACGTGACACTCACCTACACTGCTCGTCTGGCAGTGGTGGGTCGGGAAACGTAAGCCGCCAGGAAAGCCATACCGCACGTAAAGTAGGCGCCGGCGTATTCGCGGATGTGACAGCGTGGCACCGAACTCCGGAACCGCCTTCGCGCTGCGTAAGAATAGCCGTACGGAATGTACGACATGTCTTACTATCTTTGTCACCTAGTGCGCAGTTTCAGCGTGTAGTGCGCGGCCAACTCGCGAAGTTCGTCTACTTACCTGTTGTTACCCTCCTTTAGAGACACAGGGAAGGTATAATTGTGGTGTCGGCGTCAATGTTGGCGTTGTTGATTGAGAGCGAAAAATCATCTTATGCGTGGCCGAAAGATTGAGAACGATGCAAATAAATAATAAAAAAACCGGAGCAGAGTGATCAACTGAACCAGTGGTGAACAGTGGTGGCGAATGAGTGCCAGGTCATAGTAGGGGATGCGGTCAGTGGTGGTGTTAGGTGGCTGTATAAGGGCCTAAAGATGTTTGCACTAAAAGTGCGTAGAACATTTAATTCCTAAAATAATGATAGTGACGTGAGTTGTGCGTGATGACAATAGATGAGCAGTTCTTGCAATGAAGTATACGTAGTATGGAGGTAGCTTGAAAGCCTCACAAACGCCCTTGAGACCAATTGGCTCTGCGGTACATGCTTTCTTTAATAAATTAAGCTATAGCAGCATCGCTGTCTCCCAAGAGGTCGTGCTTACGGATCACCTGTGTAGATGACCTGACAGCTTCGAAGTTTCGCGAAATAGCGTAAGAGACAATCAAGCTATCAAGCTTAAAAAAGAATTTTTGCCACGGAACATTACTGCATGTTGTAGGATTCACTGTCGAAATGTTACCGGAAAATGTTTCTTCCTACGTGCTTCAAGTTCCCTGTTTTCCAGCAAGATGTGAAGGACTGAGATTGGCCGGCCACATTTATCACGGCTGGGTAGCCCATCACCGGACAAAAGGTATGCGTGTGTGCTGTGTGCCGTATTCTAAGTCTGCATTCTGTTACTTCATTGTGGAGCATCTTCGAAGAGGTTGTTCAGCTGCCGAAGTATGGCTTAATCGTGTTTAAGTTATCATGTCTTTCTGGATCGCACAATTTTTACCAAAACGCCCTAAGTTATATACTTTAAAAGGGGCTCCAAGTCCGTTAAAGTAACACCAATAAGTGCATTAGAAGCAGTTACATGGGCAGAAATGGCTAGCTGGTCAGCTAAGCCATCGCCTTCAATGTCTCTATGTCCAGGCACCAAGCACTGCAGGATATGTTGGCTGGACGCATACATAGTGCAAAGTAAAAACTACAGTTCCATCACTACGGTTTTTTCGGAGAGGGATATAATCATTATTATAGATAACCTGCCATCACCGATAAAAATATTGTAATCACGACACAAGCGCAAAGCATTGAATTTTATAGCAACAAATGGGAATGTTATCGAAGTGTAAGGCTAGCAGCTCGCTGTCTTGGATTCGACTTTACGTAACTCACCAAAACTCTGGTAGACCAGTCGGGGAGAAGCTTGCCACGTCCTTCCCGACGGGCTGTGCTAGGAGGCAGTTTCGCAGCTGACGTGCCAGTTGTAATGTGATCATAGTGCCCTGTGGCGAGCTGTACACCGGGTGGAGCACGCATGCGGGGGAGCCCGCTTGGAGCACCTCGGTTTGTGGATGGCGACTACCACTGTTTACAAACATGACAGATGTCTCTAGGACCCCTAAAAAGCAACTCAACATGCAAAGAATGCGTGTGTTATTCTTTCCTAACATTTCCAGTCTTTTACACGTGCGGTGTATTTACGGGGCGTGATCAAGAAATAAGCTCTCAAATGGTTTATATGCGAGTGGCATGAATTGCGAAGTTTTTGATTTCCCAGTCCACTTTTAAATGTACGCGTACGCCCAGTATGCCTCACCCCGTCTGGCTATCGCACGCACTCGACTAATATCACGTAGTTTCATACGTTTTCGATTGCGCGAGCTGATGACAACAAGGAGCTGAAAAGCGCCAAATCCTGAGAGTCTCAAATAGGTAGGTAGGTAGGTATAAACTTTATTTTTCCTTTGTAAAGGAAAGGTGCAATGGAAGAGAGATGAGGAGAGATTACTACGCTCGATAGTCCTCCGCAACCCTCTCTGCCCAACCCAGGATGGCCTCCTGGACGTCGGGTTTCAAGCTGCGCATGGCAGCCTCCCACTGCTCCTCATTACTAATTAGTTTTCGAAGGGACGGTGGAGGGGGGTGCTTAGGGCACCCCCACATGATATGATTAAGATTTGCTTTCTGTGCGGAGCAATATTTACAGGAGGAGGACGGGTAAAGAGAAGGGTACATGAGGTGAAGAATGTAAGGAGAAGGAAAGGTGTGAGTCTGCAGCTGTCGCCACAGTACTTCGCGCCTTCGTATGGATTTCGACATTAGCGGCGGTAAGGATAAACGACCAAGGCGGTAGTGACTACAGATGTCGTGAAATGTTAAAAGGCGATCCCGCGCAGCAAACGGTGCCGTTGTCGAAACGGGGCCTGGCTCTTCCAGCGCCTGCGCCCGGAACGTAAATCCTCGGGCGCTGGCGTGAGCCGCCTCGTTACCGGCAAGGCCCGCGTGCGCGGGAGTCCATATTAAAGCCGTGTCTTGTTGCGGGGGATGGGCCAAAAGGAGGGAGAGGGCTGTTTTGGACACCCTACCCGCTCCAAAATTGTAGATGGCAGTTTTTGAATCACTAATAATAAGTGAATAATTTGGAACTGTAAGGGCCAGAGCTATGGCTGCTTCTTCCGCCTCCTCAGAAGAGGAAGCAGAAATAGAAGCAGCAGCAGATATCTGACCTAGCGAATTCACAACTGAGAGGGCGAAAAAAGGACGGGTACTGTATTCGGCAGCGTCAACGTAGAGCACTTCTTTAGAAGTAGAAAATCGTTTTTCGAGAGTTTTTGCACGCTGTCGTCGACGTTGCTCGTGGTGCACAGGGTGCATGTTTTTAGGGAGCGGCGGAATGTGTAGATTCTTGTGTATTTCACGCGGAATAGTGTGTTTGGCGTTAGTGGTTGGAGTTGGCCTGATACTGAGGGTATCGAGTATGTATCTTCCGGTCTGTGTGTTGGAAAGACGAGCATATTGTGAAGTTAAGTGTGCTTCAATAAGTTCAGTTAAGGTGTTCAATGTGCCTGTCTCCATGAGCCGTGCGGTGGACGTTCGAATGGGGACTCCGAGAGCGAATTTGTAGATTTTGCGTAACAAAGTGTCCACGTTATTTTGTTCTCTTCTCAGAAGGAACAGATAAGGGAGAGAATAAGTCACTTTATTGAGGACGAAGGCTTGGATGAGGCGGAGGAGCTCTGCCTCTCGTAGCCCGCCATGCTTATTAGATATCCTGCCTATAAGGCGTAGAGTGTGGTCCACAGTTGTTTGAAGTGCTTTAATGGTGTGTGTGTTTAGTCGATTTCGTTGTATGTGTAGTCCAAGCACCCTGAGTCTGTCAACTTTAGGCACGGGTGTATTGTTCAGTGTTATTTGTATATCAGAGATGTGCTTTTCAGAGCCCCGATGGGCAGGAAGGAGGAGCAGTTCAGATTTAGTGGGTGAACAGGTCAGATTCATGTTACCCGCACAAACCACCACCCTGTCAGCAGCAGTCTGCAGAGTTTCCTGAATGTGACCATCGGAGCTGCCTGTCATCCAGAGGGTAATATCATCTGCATAAAGTGAAAATTTGAGATCTGATATGGATCTCAGCGTTCGAGCCAGCGGCATCATCGCGATGTTAAAAAGGAAAGGTGATAACACTGATCCTTGAGGTGTGCCGAAACTCCCCAAGGAGTAAGAACAAGAGTGTTCAGACCCAATGTAAATAGTTGCCGTACGGTTCGAAAGGAACGCAGATATGTAATCATGAATCTTTTTTCCAACGCCTATAGCGCTCAGTTCACTCAATATGGCAGTGTGGCTGACGTTGTTAAAAGCCCCATGGAGATCGAGACTGAGAATTGCTTGAGTATCGAGGCTAGAGTTAGGGATAATGATGTCATGCTTCAGTCGAAGCATGACATCTTGGCTGGAAAGGGATTTACGGAAGCCTATCATTTCGTGAGGGTATAAGTTGTGTTCTTCTATAAAGTTGCTAAGGCGGTTGAGGATTACATGTTCAAGTGTTTTTCCGATGCATGAAGTGAGGGAAATCGGACGTAGGTTGGCTGTGTTTATGGGCTTACCAGGTTTTGGTATGAAAATAACTCTGGCGTCCTTCCACGCAGCCGGCAAGGTAGAAGTGTCGAAGCAGTGGTTAAAAAATTTAGTGAGGGCTATAATTGAGTTTTCATCTAAGTTGCGGAGAAGTTTATTATTGACGAGGTCAGGGCCTGGTGCAGATGAGGTGCGAAGGTTCGCAAGCGCGTGTCTAACCTCAGCCTCCGTTATGGGGCTACTGAGATCATCATTTGGTTGTCCGATATATTCAGGTGCATCGTATCGATACGCGCTGGGTAGGTGTTTGTCGCGAAGATCATTAAAAAGAGTGTTTAAGTTACCTTTGTGCGAGTGAAGTAGTTTGTTAATGTGATGATTATTTGCGGTACGTGATATGGTAGGGTCTAATAAATGCCGCAGGAGCTGCCATGTCATCTTGCTGTCTAGGTGGCCATGCATGCTTTCGCATTTCTGGGTCCATTGTTGACAAGCAAGCTGTATGGCATAGTCCTGGATTTGCAAATCGAGTCTCGCAATTCTCAGTCTCAGTCGGCGATTGTGTCGCCTCTTCTTCCAGCGTTTGAGGAGAGATTGCTTAGCTTCCCACATGTGAAGAAGTCGGGTGTCAACTATTGTAAAAGGCGTATCAGGTGGTAACATGGTGGTATGCGTTTTTGTGTCAGTGTGCAATTGCTGTACCCATTCCGAGATATCATCTATCTCAGTAGGCGCCGAGCAATGACGGGCCTCGCGAAACTTGTTCCAGTTAATAAGGCTCAGGCGCTTGGGAGCTAAAGGTTTGTGTCGGAAGTGTATGGTAGTTTGAATAATGTAGTGGTCACTACCGAAGTTAATGTTCAGGTTGGTCCATGTGACAAAGTGAACGCGATGGCTGAGTGTAAGATCGGGAGATGTATCTTTAGCTACACTATTACCTAATCTAGTGGGCATGTCTATATTGTTGTGGAGGGTGAGGCGGTGATCCTGTATGTGAACCCATAAAGCCCTACCCTTGGGTGTAGAAACAGAGTGGCCCCATACTTGATTTGGTGCATTAAAATCACCAAGTATTAGAAGAGGGTGATGTTTCGCGGCCGCAATGGCTCGGGCAAAGAGAATATTGAAGCGATGGTGTTTCGCCTGTGGCCTACTATAGACGTTTAATACGTATAAAGGCGACTCTTGAGTTTTACAAGGAAGGACCTCCAAAAAGTTGTGCTCCACATCGATGCCGTCGAAATTAGAGTGAGTTACCGTCAAATGTTTTTGCGTTAATATTGCAGTATCGGGAGAATTTAGAGATTTAGTTTGGTGTACACTGTAACCGGGAAAAGTTATGTTTCCGTGGGTCTCTTGTAGGGCAATGACTGCAGGGGGTTTGGGGCAGGAGGCCAAATATTGTTGAAGAGTCGCTTTCTTTTTGCGGAACCCCCTGCAGTTCCATTGCCATACTACAAAGTTCGAGCGATTAGGGTTTGCAGCCATTGTCGGGAGGGGGTGTAGGAGAGAGGGCGGTTACGGCTATATTTGGATTGTTGGCCGTGACGGCCGCAATCCATGCAGTGGTCTGCTGCATTTGAGTTTGTACAAAATCTAGAAACTTGTCAAGTTTGTCATTTATGGCAGCTTGGCCCGTCTCCTGAGCTGTGAATCTGCTCTCTATGTGAGAAATCTTACTTTCAATGACGGCGAATTTCTTCTGTGTTTTATTTTCGAGGGCGTTTATCCTATCGTTAAGAGTTAGAACTGAGTCGCTGAGAGATTCTTCTTCGCGTGGTGTGGCAGGGGTTTTGCGCTTATTTGAGGGTGGCAGCTGGGAGGTGTCTCGAGGCATTGTAGTGTCCATGTCAGTAGGAGGAAGAGGTATCGTGGGTTCAACAGCAGGGGGCGAGTGAGCAGGAATGAGAGATCGTGGTTCGGAATGCTGCGAAAGATTGCTAAGGGGCATTCGGGATTGTAGCTCGAGCTTTAACTTTTGAATTTCTGCCTTGAGGCTAGCGTTTTCAGCTAGAACTGTTTCTAGGCTAATGTTTTGAGATAAGGAGCAGTTAGAGGAAGCTGCCTGTGCCCAGCTTACCTTTAATGGGTTTGGCAGATGACTTGTGGAATGGGGGTTCGTTGACTGGGTCGGGAAGTCAAGTTCTTTGGGAGTCGAGTTTGGGCCCCGCCTCTTGCTCTTGCTGCGACCCCGCTGTGGGCCACGCTCTTGCGAGCGATTAAGGCTCGGTGTCCGGGATGATGGAACTTCTGAGGGCTTAGGTGTCTGGTATTTAGGTGTCTTGGTCTTGTAACGCTGTTTGCACAATGGGGAACCGGTGATGTGAGCTCCACCACACACGACACAGACGGGTTCACATTCATGGTCCATTGAGGAATCCTTCAGTCCGCACTTGTGACAGATTGCATCGGGAGTAGAGGGGCAGACATCCTGGCGATGTCCAATTTTTCGGCAACGGGTGCAGGCTTCCACCTTCAGTCGGAATGGGCGGCAGCGAAGCGTGCAGCCTTCGTAGTTGATGTAAAAAGGGACGTGCGTGCCACGGAAAACAACCAAGATGGTTTCGGTGGTGCTCAGTCGGCGAGCGGCCCCAATGGTCATGGCTGGATTACATCTTTGGAGGGTTGGAAGGATTTCCTCTTCAGCGTAATCCAGAGGGAGGTGAAACCTTCCACGACAAGAATCTACAGGGTCGGCAACGTGGGTGACGACTTCGTAGGGGACTCCGTTGAACTTTAAGGTCCGGATGTTGTGGTATAAATTCTGCTCGGTCCATGCTTGACGTACTCACGAGCACTGTGTGACTGGTGGGATTGACCCTGATTTGATCAGGGCTGCTGATGGGAAGTCCAACTGCTTTGAGAACGAGTTGTCGTAAGACACAGGGGTGCAACTTGGTACAGTCGAGACCCCCGCGTATCCGAAGAATCACCTTGTAGTCCGCATCGGGCAGTGGTGGAGGTTTAGGCTCCCATGAAGATGGTTTCTTCAGATCCGCTGCGCAGGTGTCAGCCGATGAACCAGTGGGACGAAGGTCAGCATGTAGAGCACGCCATGAGCGAGCGGCGCCGCCTCCAGCAGCGACGCCCGCTGCGACGCTGGCCGCGTCGCGCTGGGCGCCTCCACTCATACTAGGCCGGCGGTTAGGCCTAGCGCGGAAGCGGTCGAGCTGAACAATAAACAGTCAGCACTGTTCTCAAGGAGCATTATCACATCCCAACAAGGTGTCGAATGGGTGCCAGGTCCACTTACAGTTGGTGTGATGTGTGATCCAGTGTCCAAGGACCTGAAGAGGTGGTCATAACACGGTAAGTAGCCGGAGCCAAACGTACACACGTCAGCGTTTGATCGGGATCAAGACGCGTCTCGAGTCTCAAATAGCGCTTAGCGTCGAAACTGTCCCCGTGTTTTGCGAATAAATAAATGCGTGAAAGAAACAGCGCTGGTAGTGAGAGGCGGCGAGAAGGCAGCCGTCATTTTGTCTGACGGTTGCTTCTTTGCTTTTTGCTTCGCTATCCTCCGTTCATCGGCTTATTTTCTTTTAAAGAGCCCCTAAACAACCCCTGATAGTAATCGAAGGATGAGCGCGTTCGTGTGTTCCCGTGACGTGGAGATGTTAAGGGCTCTCGGTCGTTCGATATAAGATAGACTTTTGCTGCGAATTCTCCCCTATCTTGCTTCGCTATGCATTCGCATGCTCCATCTGCCTTGTCTCATATCCCCATCGGGCGCGACATATCCACTGGGGAGCTATTCTACAAGTACCCAAGTCAGTCTACATGTCGACTTCGGTGGATAGCTTTCAGTTACTCGAAAAAGCGGCGAGCCATGACGTCATGGCGCTCTTGACCACGTCGACGAACCGAACCCGCCTACACATTCCATGCACAAAGAGAAAGCAAGTGCATGAAATGTACATTAATAGGAGTCTTAAGGAAACTTGGTAAGTATGAAGTTGCATATATGAACGCACTGAGATTTTGGGAGGATGATGCAGGGAATGCATATCGGCTTTCCTGGTGCGTCAGGCGGGCGGTCACGTTAAACCCAACTCGAGGGTTAACGTGATTAGGTATTGGGTACGGCCTCCAAAATGTGCGGTCAAAAATGGTTCTCTCTGGGCAGCAATAGTTGCGGTGAAACGCACACAGACCTTGCATTTTTGTCGGCTGTTGTGAAAGCTTTGTGACGTTAAAATGATGTTGCGGGAGAATGACCGTGAACGGGGGGCACCTTGCTCGCCGAGCTCGAGCCAGTCATTGGAGGCCGAAGTGGACGGTGCTCTGAATGAATCCATCGAGAATCGCGCCCCTGATTTCACCTATATTTATGCGCGTGCTTCTGTACAAGCGGAGACGGCAAGCCTGTAGCCGAAAAGCTCGAAACCCTGACTGGCTCAACGCTCAGTGGTGACACTGTGCACCTGTTTTGTGAAGGCAAGCGGGTTAGGGGGAGACAGAAGGTTAGGCGGGCAGATGATATTAAGAAGTTTGCGGGTATAAATTGGCAGCAGCAAGCACAGGACCGCGTTAACTGGCGGAACTTGGGAGAGGCCTTTGTCCTGCAGTGGACGTAGTCAGGCTGATGATGATGATGATGATGATGATGATGATGATGATGAAGTAGAAACTAGGAGATAGCTCTTGTCGCAAGGGTGGCGGAGGCGGGAACGTGCACTCTCGAATTTGAACTCCATGTGGTTTAGGGACCCTTGAATAAAACCACTTTGCCTTCCTTGCGGAATGTCCTTTCCAAGCTAACGTGATGTATACATAATTACCGGCGCACTCTTCGATGCAGTGTTCACTTCCAGTTACAGTGACTCCACCAACTGCGTGCCTCTTGGTTACACGCTTTGTGTTTGTGCCGCTTATCAGGCCATCAACACGACTGCGTTACTACTCTGGCGATTCGGCACCTGCGTGACGTTGCCGATTCGCAAGCGCGCGCACGCGGGTTACACGACGAACAGCAAGGAGTGCAGGCATCTGCTTGATTACAGACCAAGAGGTCCCTGCTTGTTCGACCAATTGCAACGTCAAATATTGATGACATCACAGACGCAACACATTCACGTCGCACACGTCAACAAGGGAGCCCGAAAGAAGAAGAGAAGTGATTGTTTATTTTTTTAATTTGCGGCACGCCCACGGCTTCATCACTGCCGTCGTTAATGGAAGCATTCCGAATACAGTGCGTGCGTCTACTCGAAATGTTTGGAAAAAAAATGCGAGTCATTTAGGTTTTTTAGTGGCTAGGCCATACCTGCGCGTTTTGCAGCAAGGGCGGAGCATTTCTCCTTGGGGGCCATGCGGAGCTCGTTGTCGAAGTAGTCGAGGTTTTTCTGAATGGTAATTCCGTTCGGGCAGTGGGTAGACGTCCTCACGTGATCCACGCATGCCTTGTGACTATGTATGAGGCTGTGCAAATAATAATTTCTGAAAAACTTGGACTAAATGCAGTAAAATAAAGACAGTCATAGCACAAAACGGCAGCGATCAAATTAAAGACACGCAGTTTAAGCAAGAACAAATGTCTCGCTCTACAATTAAACGCTGTCTAAACGATGTTAATCGTTCAGAATGTAAAACAATCACCTGTGTGCCTATGCATTCCGCTAAATTTCTTTAGTTTCGTGTTCTCTCTGTTGTCTGAGCGGCCTCACGAGCTGATTATGAGTAATCCGTTTTAGTGGCTGAAGAACTAGCAGCACATTGCCTGCAGGGTAATGTAGTGCTAACTGTGACAATGACATGAAGTACAATTCTAAAGCGGCCTAAAAGCAAGATAAATTAATATATATATATATATATATATATATATATATATATATATATAAGGGAAAGAAGTGTATACTAAGGGCTCGTTTTTCTGTGTTTTTAACGCAATAATAATGAGATCTAACAGAGAGTAATGCCAAAGAATGTACAGGGGAAGTTATTTGGACCAATGGAATGTAAATAATAAGAAAGAAAAGTGGATGAAAAATAAACCAGCCGTGAGCAGGAATCGAACCTACGACCTTCGAATAACGCGTTCGATGCTCTAATCACTGAGCTACCACAGCGGCCTTCCCTTCATCCACTTTTTTTGGGTTTATATGTGAATTTAGAAGTAGGAGTGACAGTCAGCGCCATTTATAAGCCAAACGGCGAGTGTGAAAACACTCTTATGCGCATGTTTTGGCGTCACGTAGCACGTGAACTTATTATGAGCGGGCAGCTGAGTAATTGTCCCTCTTATACAACCTAAATACACCAAGTCTGCCAGTACGAGACCCTCGTTCAATGAAATAAGGGAAAGAAGTGTATACTAAGGGCTCGTTTTTCCGTGTTTTAACACAATATTAATAAGATCTAACAGACAGTAATGCCATGGAATGTACAGAGAAGTTATTAGAACCAATGGAATGTAACTAAGAAGAAAGAAAAGTGGATGAAAAATTGACCAGCCGTGAGCAGGAATCGAACCTACGACCTTCAAATAACGCGTTCGATGCTCTAAACACTGAGCTACCACAGCGGCCTTCCCTCCATCCACTTTTTTTGGGTTTATATGTGAATTTAGAAGTGGATGGATGGATGGATATGGCTGTACCCTTTAGATCGGGCGGTGGCTAGCGCCGCCAAGCCGTAATACTTAATGAACCAAAAGCTAGATTTTTTTTTCCTTAAAAAGTGGGTTTGAGGATTCGTACTTTGCACTGAAGAGTTTAATTTTCACTCGTGCCTTGACTTTAGCCACCAATCACATAACCTCCTTCTAGATAAGTCTACCCGCTTAAAGTCTATTTTGCCCTCCCGGTCCCTAAATCCCAGTGCTTTGAAAAACTCTGCGCCATCATCCTGAACTATAGGGTGAAGCCCTTTACAGAACATTATCAAGTGTTCGGCAGTTTCTTCTTCCTCTCCACATGCACTGCATACTGTGTCTAACCCTTCGTATTTGGCCCGATATGTCTTGGTTCGCAGTACTCCCGTCCTGGCCTCAAACAGTAGAGAACTACCCCGAGTATTATCATAGATTCTTTCCTTGGGAATTTCCTGCTTAAAAGTTCGATAGATCTCTAGTGCGGACTTCTTAATCATGCCCATTCTCTACATGTCAGGCTCCGTTTCGTTCACTTTCTTCTTAACCGATAGTTCTTTTTGGTTTGGCCACCTGCTGTTTTCTAAGTATTTGCCAGTCAACTTCCTGGTTCGCTTCCTCCATTTTGTATCGACATTCTTCATGTACAAGTAGCGGAAAACCTTCCTAGCCCAACGCTCCTCCCCCATTTCTCTCAATCGCTTCTCAAATTTTATCTTGCTGCTAGCTTCCTTGCCCTCAAATGATGTCCATCCCATATCACCTTGTACTTCCTGGTTTGGTGTATTCCCGTGAGCTCCTAAAGCAAGCCTACCAATTTCACGTTGCTTAATTTCTAATCCTGCTTGAACTTCTGATCTCATGCACAAGACCGCATTGCCGAACGTCAGCCCAGGAACCATGACCCCTTTCCATATTCCTCTCACAACATCATACCTATTGTAATTCCACAGTGTCCTATTTTTCATGACTGCTGCATTCCTGTTATCTTTAGTCGTCACGTATATTTCGTGTTCCCTCAGATACTCGGTCCCATTGGTTATTCATACGCCCAGATATTTGTATTTATCTGTTATCTCTAGCGTGACCTCCTGTATTCTAAGGTCACTACCTTCGTTGTCATTGAAAATCATGACTGCTGAATTTTCCTTACTGAATCTAAAATCTAACCTATCTCCCTCATTACCGCAGATGTCCATCAATCTCTGCAAACCTTCCTTGTTGTTGGCCATTAGCACAATATCATCTGCGTACATTAATGCTGGTAGTGCCTGATAAATAAGTTTTCCTTGTTTGACTAAAGAGAGGTTGAAGCCCAGTCCACTTCCATCTAATTTTGCCTCTAATCCTTGTAGGTACATCATCAATAATAAGGGTGACAGGGGGCATCTCTGCCTAAGCCCCCGTTTTACCTCTGCAGGCTGCAGTAGGAGTGACAGTCAGCGCCATCTATAAGCCAAACGACGAGTGTGAAAGCACTCTTATGCGCATGTTTTGGCGTCACGTAGCACGTGAACTGATTATGAGCGGGCAGCTGAATAATTGTCCCTCCTATACAACCTAAACACACCAAGTCTGCCAGTACGAGACCCTCGTTCAATGAAATAAGAGAAAGAAGTGTATACTAAGGGCTGGTTTTTCCGTGTTTTAACACAATATTAATGAGATCTAACAGACAGTAATACCAAGGAATGTACAGGGGAAGTTATTAGTACTAATGAAATGTAAATAGGAAGAAAGAAAAGTGGATGAAAAATTAACCAGCCGTGAGCAGGAATCGAACCTACGACCTTCGAATAACGCGTTCTATGCTCTAACCACTGAGCTACCACAGCGGCCTTCCCTCCATCCACTTTTTTGGGGGTTTATATGTGAATTTAGAAGTAGGAGTGACAGTCAGCGCCATCTATAAGCCAAACGACGAGTGTGAAAACACTCTTATGCGCATGTTTTGGCGTCACGTAGCACGTGAACTTATTATGAGCAGGCAGCTGATTAATTTTCCCTCTTATACAACCTAAACACACCAAGTCTGCCAGTACGAGACCCTCGATCAATGAAATAAGGGAAAGAAGTGTACACTAGGGCTTGTTTTTCCGTGTTTTAACAAAATATATTGAGATCTAACACACAGTAATGCCAAGAAATGTACAGGGGAAGTTATTAGAGCCAATGGAATGTAAATAAGGAGAAAGAAAAGTGGATGAAAAATTAACCAGCCGTGAGCAGGAATCAAACCTACAACCTTCGAATAACGCGTTCGATGCTCTAACCACTGAGCTACCACAGCGGTCTTCCCTCCATCTACTTTTTTTTGGGTTTATATGTGAATTTAGAAGTAGGAGTGACAGTTAGCGCCATCTATAAGCCAAACGACGAGTGTGAAAACACTCTTATGTGCATGTTTTTGCGTCACGTAGCACGTGAACTTATTACGAGCAGGCAGCTGATTAATTGTCCCTCTTATACAACCTAAACACACCAAGCCTGCCAGTACGAGACCCTCGTTCAATGAAATAAGGGAAAGAAGTGTATACTAGGGCTCGTTTCTCCGTGTTTTAACACACTATTAATGAGATCTAACAGACAGTAATGTCAAGGAATGTACATGGGAAGTTATTAGAACCGATGGAATGTAAATAAGAAGAAAGAAAAGTGGACGAAAAATTAACCAGCCGTGGGCAGGAATCGAACCTACGACCTTCGAATAATGCGTTCGATGCTCTAACTGAGCTACCACAGCGGCCTTCCCTCCATCCAATTTTTTTGGGTTTATATGTAGGTTCGATTCCTGCTCATGGCTGGTTAATTTTTCATCCACTTTTCTTTCTTATTTACATTCCATTGGTTCTAATAACTTCCCCTGTACATTCCTTGGCATTACTGTCTGTTAGATCTCATTAATATTGTGTTAAAACACGGAAAAACGAGCCCTTAGTATACACTTCTTTCCCTTATTTCATTGAACGAGGGTCTCGTACTGGCAGGCTTGGTGTGTTTAGGTTGTATAAAAGGGACAATTAATCAGCTGCCCGCTCATAATAAGTTCACGTGCTACGTGAGGCCGAAACATGCGCATAAGAGTGTTTTCACACTCGTCGTTTGGCTTATAGATGGCGCTGACTGTCACTACTACTTCTAAATTCACATATAAACCCAAAAAGAGTGGATGTAGGGAAGGCCGCTGTGGTAGCTCAGTGATTAGAACATCGAACGCGTTATTCGAAGGTCGTAGGTTCGATTCCTGCTCACGGCTGGTTAATTTTTCATCCACTTTTCTTTCTTCTTATTTACATTCCATTGGTCCAAATAACTTCTCCTGTACATAACTTGGCATTACTGTCTGTTATATCTCATTATATTGTGTTAAAACACGGAAAAAACAAGCCCTAGTATACACCTCTTTCCCTTATTTCATTGAACGAGCTTCTCGTACTGGCAGACTTGATGTGTTTAGGTTGTATAAGAGGGACAATTAATCAGCTGCCTGCTCATAATAAGTTCACGTGCTACGTGACGCCAAAACATGCGCATAAGAGTGTTTTCACACTCGTGGTTTGGCTTATAGATGGCGCTGACTGTCACTCCTACTTCTAAATTCACATATAAACCCCAAAAAAAGTGGATAGAGGGAAGGCCGCTGTGGTAGCTCAGTGGTTAGAGCATAGAACGCGTTATTTGAAGGTCGTAGGTTCGATTCCTGCTCACGGCTGGTTAATTTTTCATCCACTTTTCTTTCTTCCTATTTACATTCCATTGGTTCTAATAACTTCCCCTGTACATTCCTTGGCATTATTGTCTGTTAGATCTCATTAATAGTGTGTTAAAACACGGAAAAAGGAGCCCTTAGTATACACTTCTTTCCCTTATTTCATTGAACGAGGGTCTCGTACTGGCAGACTTGGTGTATTTAGGTTGTATAAGAGGGACAATTACTCAGCTGCCCGCTCATAATCAGTTCACGTGCTACGTGAGGCCGAAACATGCGCATAAGAGTGTTTTCACACTCGTCGTTTGGCTTATATATGGCGCTGACTGTCACTCCTACTTCTAAATTCACATATAAACCCAAAAAAAGTGGATGGAGGGAAGGCCGCTGTGGTAGCTCAGTGATTAGAACATCGAACGCGTTATTCGAAGGTCGTAGGTTCGATTCCTGCTCACGGCTGGTTAATTTTTCATCCACTTTTCTCTCTTCTTATTTACATTCCATTGGTTCTAATAACTTCCCCTGTACATAACTTGGCATTACTGTCTGTTAGATCTCATTATATATATATATATATATATATATATATATATATATATATATATATATATATATATATATATATATATGTGTGTGTGTGTGTGTGTGTGTGTGTGTGAGAGAGAGAGGCTAAACGAAGGTATTGTTAGAATATAATGCGCTAAAATACGCATCGTATCAAAAGCATCCACCTCTCTCTCTCTTTACCCTCTTGAAAAAAGGCAGCAGCAAAAGGTTGTTTTGACGTTTCAGCCGAGGTCGAGCATTTAAGTATACAGTGTGTTCCCGTCCCTCTTTACGAAGAAAGTTCGAAGTGAAGCGTAGAGCGAGAAGCATATGATGAAAACAGAGAGTAAAAGGTTAAAAAAGGTCTCAAGGGACAAGAGTAGCTGTAAAACGCGTATATACATTACGGAGCTACTCGCACGACTTTGATCGTGTTCCAACCAATTAGCGGCCTGCCTGAAGCAACCGCTGAACAGTCCCGCAAGTCAAAACACGACGAACTCGCCGTCACACTTACTCGCACACAAGGTTTGTGCGCTTGTCGTAATCGGTCTCGTTGGCGCCGGGCAAGTTGAACATGTACATGAGGCCACATTCGAAGTACTTCTGCAAGTACAGATCCTCGTTGCACGTCGGCGCGGGAGTGGGCGCCGGCGGCGGAGGCACGGTGCGGTTCGACACGTCGGGTGCCACGAAGCCCCGGCAGTACTTGTCGAACGGGCCCAGGAGCTCGTCCAGCACTCGCATCGACACGATGTTGAAAGTGGACGTCGCAGTGGCGCACTGCAAGTCCCTCGTGCACCTCTCCATGTTCTTGTACGCCCTGTAGGGATGTGAATACAAGGCACAACGAGATAGGCAGCGCGACTCTTTGGGCTAGCTGGTGATGACATTTGGACTTGCTCGAAACAGTGGTAATGCAGAAGAAGCGCCACCGATGAGAGGCAGCGCTTGTCCTATCGATTTTTACCCCAGGTGGTCGAAATTACCGGAGCCCTCCACTATGGCGTCTCTCATATTCATATCGTGGTTTTGGGACGTTAAGCCCCTCATATCAATCAATGTCCAATTGACTTGTTTTTTTTTGTTCATTCCACTTGCGCTTGTATTCGAACATATCGGTGAATCGAAGTTTAGAAATGAAGAGCGTGTGCTTCCCAAAATATTTGTTATTTTACGGTGTTGCCCAATGCCAAATGTCCTGGGAAGAGCAAGCGCTCTGAATTGGATACTGCAATTGTTCCAAAATTTTCAAGTTGTTACCTACTATACATACCCACGATTTTTTTTTCATAGGTCTTTTTTTGCGCCAGAAACGTTTTTTTCTGGCCTATTCTCTCTTCAGAAACAGTAAGGCCCAGGGTAGAGATGGCGCCAAACTAAAAAAAAAGGTGAATTTGAAGCGACTCTTTTTGTCCCACAACAATAGCCATCGTCTACCTTGCATTGCTTTTCTTGCATTATCACCGTGATCCCGGAACTATCTGGTCATGACTGTCATGCGTGTCGTGACAGACACGTATAGAATTCTTGATAGGCAAGTGCCGAATGCCAGTTTTTCAAGAAAGGAAACGCGAGCAAGTTAGATGGCGATTCTTGCTTAAGGACAAAAAGATCCACATTCTTTTTAGGATGGGAATGACCCCCCCCCCCCATCCAGGGTAATACGAAAAACGGCACCAACGCAACATTCTAAAACATTACGTAAAAGTGGAGAGGGCATAGTAAGGTTGCTCCTTCAAGCAGTAACCAACCTGCCACACACATCACTCACTTTTGAAGGAAACTGCAAAAATACAAAACTTATCCCCCTACCGCGTGGTTTTTTTTTCATAACACTGGCTGTCCTTCCTTCCTGACACTCCTCAGGGGAGCAACGGTTAACTTTTACGTAAAGTATTTTCAATTGCTGGCTGACTTACGCAACACTTAAAGGCATTAATACAGGTTATAACGAGTAAAATTGTTACACCGACGTCATGTTCGGAAATATATTTTAAAAAAATTCAGAAGGACTGACGTGCATATTCTCTCCTTGGGAGGGTTGCGGCTCACGATGACGTTGAAGAGGAGGCCGCAGGCGAAGAACTCCTTGGTGGCCTTGTCCTCCTGGCAAGACTGCGCCTCCAAGTTGCCACTCAAGGCCCCGATTGCGCGAAGAACCTTTACTTGAGAAGGTGCCAGACGTGCACGGAGCGTATCGCTCGTCAGAAGATTGTTAGCGGGAAGGCTCAGTGAACATGTCATTTCGAACTTTCTACAAAGCAATACTGTACGAAGCTGGCACTAGCGCAAGAGGGACCACTTCTATACTCGCGTGTACGTTCGTGAACACTTCGTAAAACAGCGTCGGAAATTCCCCGTTGCCATCTAAAGCTCGCGAAATCGTCATTCAGAGTATATTTTAAATATATTCCAAGAGTGAGCAGTAGAACTCAACTGAAGCAGCAGGTGTGCAAGCAAAAGACACATGATATTCTTTTTTTTGCCTACTAGTAAAGAAAAATAACGTTACACTATTGGCCTTTGCAAATAATTATGTGAGCATTTAAAGCCAGAATTGGCATCAACGGTGGTGCTCGTGGCGTGTTTGCAACTAAACTCACTACATAATATCAAAGGCCATGAATTTCTATTCCTTCGCAAAAGTTTGCGACCATGCTAATATACTGCTGATAGAACAAACTACAACACGATTCTGCGTACACCCTTAGGCCCATATTCACAAACGCTCCTTCACTCAAGGGCTCCCCTCGACTTGACAAAGTCAAGGTGGAGCGTGCTCCTCCACTCAAGGGGCCGCTGCGTTTCATGAACGCTCCTCCACACTTCCTTCGCCAAGGGAGGCCTTGGAAAAGCTCCCTTCACTTGAGTGAACTGCATGTGCCGAGAAAAGCGCCTGATAACGAGAGTATTCGCAATTGTGGTTAAGAATTGCCTATCTCTGTACATTAAAAGAACGCTTTTTCTAGTTATTCTTTTTTCTAAATTGACATTACAGCAAAATACCTGCATTTAGAGTGGTAGTGTTGTTTCCCTAAGCCTT
The DNA here is from genome assembly GCA_013436015.1 of Rhipicephalus annulatus. NCBI lineage: Eukaryota > Metazoa > Arthropoda > Arachnida > Ixodida > Ixodidae > Rhipicephalus > Rhipicephalus annulatus. The sequence continues at coordinate 59,676 of WOVY01010547.1, read as the reverse complement.
GTGCTGATAGAGTTAGCGAAACCCTGCTTCAAGTCTGGCAACAGTCGCACCCTGGCAGCTGAACGATCAGCTGATGGCATTTCGTCTGCTGCTGAATGTGTCTACCTGCTTAGTTTATTTTGTCTTGTATGCGTCTATTAATTGCAGTTTATATTTACGGTAGTGTTTGCGTGTGTGTCGTTTGAGAGCCTACTTTCGCCGGGGTGACTAACGAACTACGTGAGTGATGACAGGAAGCGCAATAGATGGTTTGTTGTTTTCTTTACTTTCGCTTTACTGAGAACCTTCTGATCACTAATGTAGCCACCGAATGTATAACGCGGTGGAATGAGTATTTTTTTTACTCTATATCACATTATATTGGCGTGCTTTTAGCATTCACCACCGCATTAGGTCTAAGGATTACTCGTACGTAAATTCGTTCTCGCTACAGGAGTACGTGCACAGTTTCTAATTTCAGGGGCCTGTGCAATGTTTATTTTTCTCATTTACTACGAATTTCACCGTAGCGCTTTCGTAGTTGTTCCTCTCCGTATAATAGGAAATTTGAAAGACATTGCTCGCAACTCATATTCAAGGTTATACCAGGGTAGCGTTAAAAACTAGGCACGTTATACTCGTGGCTGAGCGTTCGAATTAGACCGCTACGCAAGTTAAGAAAACGATCGGGTGCCTTTTTTCACTATTGGCGAAAAATACATTTTAAAGTTGTTTTCTTCATTTAGCAACATATATAGTCGGTTAACAGGGACTGGTGTGTGTGTGTGTGTGTGTGTGTGTCAACTTTAACATTTTAAACTTCCAAGGAATAAGTTATTGTTTTTGCATTGTTTTTCTATTTGCCGTGCATTTGTGGATGCGTCTAATTTGACAGATTCGCATAGACGTAACCTTTAAATTTGTGTAGCTTCCGTCTCCAAGTGCACACAGCGGCAACGTCCTAATTTTTTTTCCTGTCTCCTTCATCTGCATGTTTAGAAGCACATTCGTTAGTGCATGAATGACCTTCGCACTAATGTTTTTGATTTTATTTGCGATATACATACTGGAAATACCTGTTGAAAAGGATCGTGGTGTCTGTGCTGCATTCCAAAGCCCTGGCACAACATAAATTATATGGAATGTTTTATTTTTTTGGAAATCATAAAACTGAAGCCGCGTCTGACTTTTGGCGCTGTTCTGTTTTAAAAACTATCCTGCGGGTTCTCTCAACCCTCGAGAAAGTGTCGTAAACAGCAGCGTATATTATTCTGCTGATTTATTGAAGACCAGAGCAACAAAGCAATGAAAAATGCTCAAGAGTATTGCAGTCATCGCGGATACATCTGGTCAGAACCCTGTAAATAAAATATCCGCTATTGCTGCATCATTAGCGAGTCTACCAGTTAGAACCACGCCATCTCAGTTCCGTGGAGAGGAGTGGTGCTGCTTTATATAAAACAAGTTTAATTTTACTAGAACTGCTTTCCTGTAGAATCGGAGAAGTGGTTTTTGCAGTCCTGCCTCACCATGAAAAGACAAACACGACGATAATCATGTATTGATAAATGAACAAAACAGAAGTTGTGAATGGCAAGTGCACCTTTATTACATGTGGCTGATGAGGAGCAACGTGGCAAACATAAGAATGCAAATGAAAAGTGTTCATCAATCAAACATATGCAACCTACACACTGTAAAAATAAAGTGCGAGCTCGGAGGACATCATAATTAAGATTAAGGAAGTAGACACTATATATAGCGCGCCTAATGCAGTATAGCTGCACGGATTCACTGCTGTTTTTGTGCTTTTGTATACAGTCGTGCAAACTCCGCAATGCATTGATAATACGGCAGATTTTAGGAGGCCTTTTCTCTGTGTTCTTCTGTCGGCAGCTGGTCCCCTGCACAAAATAGGCAAGAAATAATATTAGAAAAACGCAATAGCTTGGATACAAAAGCCGCATTTTTCTTTAATTCTAGCAATGCACACATTCTTTAGTATGTCTCGCGTTCAAGAACAGATATGGTTGAAGTATTGAGCTGTGACTCTTTTGACACATGTTTGGCTCAGGCACTTGGGCAGCTGACCAGGCATATGAGTACATAATTTCAATATCTAATTGCACAAATCAGGGCCATAGCCAGCCATTCTTTTTCGCGGGTAGGAATGGGGTTAAATTAAAAAAAAAACATTGTCATTATGTATCTGCTGTTTTTATATTTCATATGTTTGCGTTTTCATACGACACTCGACGCACGTTTGCGTACATGCAGGTTTCACAGAGCATGATCATCTGCTTGATCCCATAAATATGTACTTGGTTGTTCATTGGTATTGTGAGCTGCATAGACACTGTATAAAGAAGCTATGTTTCACGCGTAGTAGCTACAGCAGCGCACTCATTGCGCCCAATGTATTGTGTTGTAATTTTCCTAAACTGTCTTTAATAGTAATCTCACCGAAGCAGGAAAAAAATAAAAAAAAACACACGAGAACTTACCTTCTCATTGGTACAAATGGTCGTCTTACGGAGGTGTGCTTCGTCGTAAATTTCGGCTAGGGCAGCAAAGGTTCACCGGAGAGGAAGCCACTCTAAAGTACGGTGAACCCAGCGCATCAAAAGATTGCTATGCCGCTTGCTTGTCTAGCTTTCGCACCACACTTGAACTGATGCGGTGTGCGAACTTCATCAAAACACTTCAAAGCACCGGAATCCGCAGTAAATCATGGAGCACTCGCACGAGGAGTATACGCACACCCGAAGGCAGGTAATCCACTGGCTCATGCACGGAACGCAACACATCACGGCACTGGTGAGTGCTCCTCTTGACACCACGCCCGCTTGTCCCGGCGCCACAGTAGCCGTTGCTGAACCGTTCGAAGACAGCTCCGTAGTAAACGCGCACCATCATTGTCGAAAGAACGCGGCGGTGGCAGCCAAATTAATCGATCAACGCCGTCAAAGCGAGACGGTCTCCGCCATGGACGCAATGCTGGCGCAAATATTTCACTCGAGGGACGATTCAAGGTAGCTCGATCGCTTCCTTGACAATCTCAAGGAAACGCTCAAGATTTTCTCAAGTGAAGGAAGGGTTTCAAGTGAAGGGCGGTTCGTGAATGGGAAAACGCCACTTAAGGAGCGTTTCGAGTGAAGGGTCGAGTCGAGGAGCGTTTGTGAATACGGGCCTTAGAAACAAAGTTCGCAGTGGCTACTCGAGTGACACTCCTCTTCTGCATCTCCTCATGCTAGCTTAACAGGGCCGGGGCGTTTCTTCTCTGCTTGGGCAAATCGACGGCAGACTTCGCACGCACGGTAACGTTATCGCGTGCGTGTCCGAGATGCGCCGGCCAGTTTAATCTGCGTTTCAGCCAAGTTCGTCACCCCCACTCGCGCTTCTTTAAGCATGGGCAGAACTGATGCGCAGAGTGACGTTATCGATTTCGACTTCATACGGAACATAGCGGCGACGCAAACGGGGGTGGCATAATCCTGCCGAGAGTGTCCACCTAATTGCAATCAAAATAAAACATGCGCACAGTACAACCGCTAGTTATTTTTCTTCGTCCCTGTTCTATTTCCGCTAGAAGTACTTAACAAGTAAAGATCAACTCGGTCAAATTTCAACTTTAGCCTTATCCCTTAAATATTATCTTTGTTTTAGGCATTACACATCAGTAAGCACAAGGAATCGCTGTAAAAAAAGGGAAACAGGCAAAAGTTTGACAAACGTTCGTCTGGTCAAATATCATGATAAGCATTTAGATGTGGTCACTGACCAAGTCAAGGTGAAAAAGCACAGAGACGTTTCGGGAGCCATACGGGTTCTTTTTTCAAACTATTTGCCTGGCCTGAGTGTGAAGAAGCAACCCACATGGGTCCCGAACGTTTCCGTGTTTTAGGGGCGAAAACCCTCAGGTTGTGGGTCATTCCCTCCGTAGTAGTTGCAGTAGTAGTAGTAGTAGTAGTAGTAGTAGTAGTAGTAATAGTAGTAGTAGCAGCAGCAGCAGCAGCAGTAGTAGTAGTAGTAGTAGTAGTAGTAGTAATAGTAGTAGCCACCTCTAGTTTATGAATTGCAAAATACATGGCGTTGTGTATTTTGTCAGACAGATGGACGCACGCATGGACAGACGTACAGACAGACAGAAGCACTGACGGACAGACGCACGCACGGACGGACAGACAGACAGACAGACAGACAGACAGACAGAAGCACGCTTGGACGGAAGCACGGATGAACGGACAGAGTAAAGCATGAATGGACAGACAAGCAGACAGAAGCACGGACAGACGGACGGACAGAGAAATATACAAAAGCACGGACGGACGGGAGCACACACGAATGAACGGGCAGACAGACAGACGGACGCACGCACGCACGCATGGACGGATGGATGGACAGACAGACAGACGGACGGACGGACGGATGGATGGATGGATGGATGATGGATGTATGGATTGATTGATTTATTGATTGATTTGTGGGGTTTAACGCCCCAAAACCACCATATGATTATGAGACACGCCGTAGTGGAGGGCTCCGGAAATTTCGACCACCTGGGGTTCTTTAACGTGCACCCAAATCTGAGCACACGGGCCTGATGGATGGATGGATGGACAGAGAGACAGAAGCACGCATAGACGGAAGCACGGACAGACAGACAGACAGACAGACAGACAGACAGACAGACAGACAGACAGACAGACAGACAGACAGACAGACAGACAGACAGACAGACAGACAGACAGACAGACAGAAGCATGAATGAACGGAAGGACAGAAAGACGAAGGTACAGACACACAGACAGATAGACGGACAGACAGACAGACAAGCACGGACGGATGCATGGACAAATGGGCAGATATACAAAAGCACGGACGGACGGAGAGACATACGGACGGACGAATGGACGGGCAGAAAGGCATAGAGAGACGTACGAGCAGATGTACAGACAGAAACATGGACGGATGGACAGACAGAAGCACGAACGGACGGACGAATGGACGTACAGAATCACGGATGGACGTACCAACAGACAGAAGCACGGATGGACGGACGGAGGTGCGACCAGATGCACGGACGGACAGACAGACGGATGAATGCATGGGCGGACAGACGCACGCACAGGCGAATGGAAAGACAGAGACAGAAGCATGGACTGATTGACCGACGGACAGATGGAATCAAAGAAGAACGGAGGGACAGAGACAGGCAGATAAGCAGACAGAAGCATGGACGAAAGGATGTACGCAAGCACAGATGGACGGGCAGACAGACAGAGAGACAAACGCAGAAGCATTGACGGTCGCACGCACAAACGGACAGACATTCAGACAGACATAAGCACGAACGGATGGACGCACACACAAACAGACAGAGAGACAGACAGAAGCCCAGACGGACAGACGGATGCTTCACCAGGTCATTATTATGCACTCTGTCGATGTGCTGTAAATTGTTTTCCACCTTGACGGGGTCAGTGACCACATCAGCTCCTTTAAAGGTAAAGAGCTAGGCTTATCTCCTAACAGCATCTTTCCGTACGACGGTTAACAGTGACACCACGGAACATGACGACCACAATTACCTTGCTGATAATTGACATTACCAAGGATGACAAAGCGCTCTTGGCAAATACAGGTCCTATTTTTCCTGCTCACTGAACTTATCCACCCTTTCTCCCTCAAGAGCACGTATTGCTCTGAAGGTTTCGTAATGTTCTAGTGAATTATGCTTTGACCTCAACTTGTAACTTCCAAGAATGATACAGGCGATGCTTTAGCAAAAGCCCCACCGAAAAACGGTACATCATAGAGAAGACTTTTCACGGCAGGATCTATGGTATCATTCGAACGATAATAACTTTGAAACTCAATCAAATTTAGAAAAGCACTGCCAAAGTAAACCATTGTTGCAGTTAAGCATCATACTATATTCCTCCGAGGCGCCATATTGAAATTTTCCTCGTTAAGCCCACGAAACTGCGCCACATCAATACTCATAGCATACGTGCTCCGAAGCTATCGTTTACGAAAAACGCCGATATTAAAAGGTGTTTCGTTCCCTTTAGGAGTCATCAGAGTAAGAGAACGTTATTGTACGGTCCATTTGTAGGATAGTATGGTGTTAGCTTATGATGTCATCGGAGATGGACGACAGGAAAAAATAAAATTTGAGTGATGGCAATCAAGCATTCTGTTTTCTCTCCCTCCCTCTCTTTTTAGGGGCGACGCACATTTTAGTCTAACTTTGTCCTGCATGAGGGGTAACTGACAGTATTTCCCGAACAGCACAATGGATGGTGCTGTCTTATCACCATTCCTCGTCTCATTACCTAGATGGCATTGGCCCAGTAGAATGGTGTGCAATAGGACGGACGGATTCATGGGCGGACGGACGTAAGCATGGATGGACGGAAGGACAGACGGAAGCACGGGCGGAAGCAAAGATGGACGCCCGCATGCACGGACGGAAAAGTGCAGGGATGGACGGATGTATGCACGGATGGACGGACGAACGAACGCCCGGATGGATGGCCGCTTCGCCCCACTCATCATTCACTCCGTGGATATGCTGTGACGTTTTTTGTAGTCTTCAATTTTTCAGGCGTATCATCGCATTTGATAGGCGCCACTTGAACAGCAGAGACTTCAATGCGCCTTTCTCATACGCGAGCCAGCTTGGCAAAGCTGCAATCTGGTTTCCACCGATTCCAACATCACTTTTTTGCCGGTGAAAAATTAACGAAAAGCCACCGAGCAATAATGCGACAAAAGTTTGATATCAGAGTATTATTTAGGATTGAATGATGTCGTGCACAAGTTTTTTTAATTATTTCTTTGCACATCACTTTATAATTAACTATTGCAGCAGTTTAAAATATGATGCCAAAATGTTCATGCTAATACATTCTATGCGTCCGTTGACATCGTGAAGAATGTGTGAAGCACATCTTTGTGCATAAGTACTTGTGTTCACCGCACTCTTACTGTATGGCCACGGGCTTACCTCTGCGCATCGATGCGGGCAGTCCCAACTCGTTGGGGCAGAGATCACTGTACTTGTAGGTAAGCACGTTGCGAAAGTACTCGGCTTGTTCCCTAAGGTCGGCGTCCTCCTTGCAGGGTCCTTCGTGAACCGCGGCTTCCAGGCAGCCATAATAGCGCTTCACGGACCTGAGAAATGCGGTTTGAAAGAGGTAAAAGAAAAATCGGGAGTAGAATTCGCATCACGTGCGTAAATGTACGCAAGCCTAGCCTCCCGCTTCGAGTGGAACTTTTTAGTGTGTGCGTGCGTGTGTGCGTCCGTGTGTGTGTGCGTCCGCGTGTGTGCGTGTGTGCGTGCGGGCTTGTGTGCGTGCTGGCGTGTGTGCGTGCGCGTGTGCGTGCGTGCGTGCCTGCCTGCCTGCCTGCCTGCCTGCCTGCGTGCGCGCGCGCGCGCGCGTGCATGCGTGCGTGCGTGTGTGTGTGTGTGTGTGTGTGTGTGTGTGTGTGTTTTTCTCAAGTGACACACCATATAAAAAGACGACCGTTCGTAATTTCATTTAGTTTTGTCCCTGATACTCCTCACTACAGAATTTTTTTTCTGCTTTCAAGTCCAACAAGATATTCGCACAATGCAAAACTGCATAACTACGCCATAACAATCTGGGAGCACGCCTGCGAAAGTGTAAGTATCAATGCCGTACTTACCAATAATAATAATAATAATAATAATAATAATAATAATAATAATAATAATAATAATAATAATAATAATAATAATAATAATAATAATAATAATAATAATAATAATAATAATAACGGTGGCACCGCAACAATGTGGATCACTCACAACCCTTTTCTTCTTGCCATGCAGGTGAGAAAACACTATGGAAAATGTCTTCGTTCAAGCGATCCCTTTTTGTTGGTGCTACCGTGCCCGCAGCCGAGTTTTTTGCTGCATGCTGTTTGTTTCTCACTGAGAAGGTTGCTACTTATGGGGGGGGGGGCATTGAATCAAACCCTGGCCCTGATCTTACTCAGATTTCAAAGCAGCTGAAAGAAATCTCGTGTGACACTAAGGATATTGAAGAGAAGCAGCTGGTTGAAATCGAAAAGCAATTAGGCATGCTTTCTAACCTGGACGACAAGAAAAACACTAACCAGGAAGAAGTGCGCAGCATTCGCAGTGTAGTTCAGTCACTCGAAAAGAAAATAGACGTACTAGGAAACTACAGCCACCGATCTAACCTAATCATTTATGGTCTAACTGAAACAAAAGGTGAAAATTCTGAAACTTTGGTAATGACCGTTAACAAAGATATTTTTCAGAGTCTTCTGGAACTAGAAAATGTACGTATGGAACGAATTCATAGATTAGGCAAGCCGGCAAGTAACAAAAGCCGCCCGGTTATCGTGAGGCTTTAGAACTCGACAGACAAGTACAATATTCTAAAAAAGGGATATAAATTAAAGAACTCGAATATATCAATCGGTGAAGACTTTTCTCGGAACGTTCGGGAAGTCAGAGGAAAACTGAGGGCAAGTGCGAAGCCAAACCGTTAAAAGCATGAGAAGGTTACGTTATCATTTGACAAGTTTTACATTGGCGGGGTGGCGTATGTCTGGGATGAATAAAAAATGATAAAGTACCGGTTTAAAAAAACAAGGCCGGATGGCCAATTCGCCCAACGACAAGAAGTAACACGCAAGTGTTGTCTTAGTTGGAGAAGCTAGCAAGGTTCCAAGCAGCGCGAAAAGTTCCCCTTTCAGAGATAACGACAATAGTATTGCTCACACGTGTTCACCACAAAGAAAGCAGTTGCGTATCAGCAACCTAAACCCCCGCAGTGTTATCAAAAAGGCAGATTCATTAGAAATTCAGCTGCTCATACACGACCCTCATGTCACTATCATTACGGAGACATGGTTGCATGGTCAGGTAACAAATGATCTTGTATTTCCACCGTGTTATAAAGTTTTTCGTAGGGACAGAGCACATAGGGGCGGAGGTGTGGCTGTCCCTACTAAAGAACCAATTGACGCAACTCTTATTGATGAATATCCTGACATCGAGTGCCTAAGCATTCAGTTGTCATGCTGGGGGCATTCCTTTGCATTGTTCGCATGTTATAGACCACCAGACGCTACACCCGATTATATGATAAAACTAACAGAATACATGTCTCCTTTTCGGCATAAAATTTTTTTTTCTCGTAGGTGATTTTAACCTGCCTAGTATGAACTGAGAACGTCTTCAGGCAGATTTAAAGAAGGACAGAAATGATAACATTATCTTCGACGTTATGCTAGAACACGACTTAATTCAAGCAGTTAATGAACCTACCAATGTACAAGGTTTCTCTAGCAATATTCTTGACCTGCTATTTGCGAATCGTGATTTTTCGGAATGCGTCGTTTCAGTTGATGAATGTCTGTCCGATCACAAGCTTGTAAATGTTTCCTTGCCCATACTCACGCCTGATGTCTCTAAACGTACAAAAAAACATTGCTTCAAAAACTTTGCTAAAGCCGATGGTGCAAGCATAATAGATTACATGGAAACGTGTCTTGGTGAATTCACTGATACTGACAACAACGTATTCACGCTCTGGGAAATGTACCTCAAAATGTGTTGCCACTTCATCAATAGGTTTGTGCCTAACAAAACAAAGACGGTAAATAAACAAACGCCATGGATGATGTCACAGAACGAGCGCTAAAAATGGGCGCGCCGCCAAATTCTTGCGATAACGGGCAGGAGAAACGCCGCGAGGTCAAAAGAAAAAAAAGAAAACAAACATCCAAGGCTCCCCGGGGCGCGCGCTCTCTTCTCGGAAGCGTGGCTTCGCTGACGAACCTCCTCACCCCACAACGGTGGCCTAGCAAGCGCTGGAAAGTTCCAGAAGGAAATAGGCGTGGTCAGACCGAGTTGAGTCATCCGACGCGGAGGGCATTCGAACCGTCTCACCTCTCCGCAGCCTTCGCTGCGTATCGCGCCGACAAAATGATGAGAACTCTCTGGAATGTCGTGCGGAAGGTATTTAACCGAGCAGCCGAGACGGAAGATCAGGAGGAGACGGAAGTTAGCGCCAGAGCGCGTAGGGATTCCGCCGAGTAGTCGGCGAAGGTTTTTTCCGTAGAGACAAAGCGGGAGAAGAAGAGGATTTCCACCTGAGGGGTGAAGGCTCGAGCTACAGGCAAGAGCGTGTGTTTACCGCTATCGAGCGAAGACGCGTGGCAATAGCTGCGTGTGTGAAGCCGACGTGTTTCCGGCGAAGAAGTTTGAAGCTTGGAGAGTGGCCAATTGAAGACGCGAGGTTTCCTGGAAGAGAAACTTCGGGACAGCGGAACGGCAACAACGCTGGACTTTGAGTGAGTGATTCTCGGAAGAGTATCATTCAGACTTTGGTTCCAAGGACTTTGGACTGAATAGGTTTTCTAATCTCTTTAGTCTTTAAGGGTCTTGGTTGTTCAATGCATGCGACTGCATTGTAGTGTGTACTGTTGTCTGTGTCCGTTGTTCGAGTGTGGCTAATTGTACTGTGTAGTGTGTTGATTGATTAATAACATATTGTACTCAGCTATTGTGGAGTGAGCATATTGGTGTATTGTTTTTTCTGATCTGCCATTATTGAGAATATAATTTTGTTTGTTTATCAACTCTCGGCTCTGACTTGTTCTTTGGGCCACAGCCGGCGTCTGCTGGCGCGCCAATAAGGACCACTCCTAAATTGTCCACGCTTTCGTGGTGCGGTTCGGGGGGCCGATACTTCGCCTCTTAGAATTAGCCCGGCGATGACCTCCCTATTTAACGGGACTTGTGTGACAGATGACGCGTAATATATTGCAACTGAAGCGCAAACTAAAAAAAAGCAAAAAGAAGGGTGACCCGCTCCGTACTTATCAGTGTTATAAAAAGCAAATTGCCATCAGCGGTTCGAAGTTCAAAGGATTACTACTCCAACATGCAGCTACCTGGTTTCATGAAAAGTGCACCCGAAAAATTTTGGGAATATTTAGGCGAAGCTAAGAGACCTGTCTGTGAGATAATGGTCGAGGGAACCACTACAAAAGACGTGAATAATATCGCCGAACATTTCAACACTTACTTCCTCAGCGTTTATTCCCAGACAGGTTTAGGTAACGTGTTTCATTCTACTGTTTTTGAGCCACACGAGGTGGACTTTATTTCATACAATGGTATTGTGTCAATGCTTTTAAACTTGAAGACAACAAAATCATGTGGCCCAGATGGTATCCCAAATATGTTTCATAAGCGCTATGCGGAATGTATCGGTAGATTTCTTTTTATACTGTTCAGAGCTTTTTTGTTGTCTACTCAGGCGCCCAAAGACTGGAGGACCGCTCGGGTAGTGCCACTTTTTAAAAAGGGCAATCGTTTATCTGTAGAAAATTATCGACCGATAGCTTTAACTTCATCCTGCTGTAAACTAATCGAGCATATCATCGCCAACCAGATGACAAAATTTTTAGACAGAAATTCAGTGTTAACGAACTGCCAGCATGGCTCTATGAAAGGCTACTCCACTACGACACAACTGTCAACTGTATTTCATAGTTTTGCAAGAACATTGGATAATAATGTCCAAATCGACGCTCTTTTTATATACTTTAGCAAGGCGTTCGATAGAGTAGTTCACTGTAAACTTATACATAAACTCAGAGATTACAATCTTCCTAGCATTATAGTATCCTGGATAGCAGCTTATCTTTCGGATCACGTGCAGTTTGTCACTATTGAGGGCAACGACTCGAGCTGTCTTCCAGTGACATCCGGTGTACCCCAGCGTAGCGTCCTGGGGCCATTGTTGTTTTTGGTGTATATAAATGACATTGTCATCGTTGTTACACCTGACACACAAATCAGATTATTTGAAGACGATTGCGTTTTATATCAGGAAATAACTACATTGCATAACCAAACTTACCTCGAGATTAGTTTGCATAACATACAGGCGTGGTGTGACAGGTCAGACATGTCTTTAAACAAAGAAAAAACTGTCTTCGTATCACAAAGAAAAAAAGCCCGTTAAAATACACCTACACACTGGCCGCCTCACCGCTAAAAGAAGTTGAAAACTTCAAATATCTGGGAGTAACATTTTCAAACAACCTTTCGTGGAATTTACATATTAGTAATATATGTTCCTTAGCTTTCCGTAAACTTTGTTTCCTGAAACACAAGCTTAAAAATTCACCCGCCCACATTAAACTACTGAGTTACATTACTTTCATTAAACCGAAGTTAGAGTATGCTTGCATTACATATGATCTCTACACTAACACAACTATAAAATAATAGAGAAAGTCCAGAGAAATGCTGTTCGCTTCATTTACTCTAAGTTCAAGCACACCGATTCCCCCACACAGCTGATGACAGAAAATGACATCCCCTTCCTCGAAACGCATAGGCGGATTCTCCGCCTCGATTTCCTACAATCACTCATTAAACATAAATTATCCATCGAGCCCGCATTATATGTAACACCTGTGTCCACAGGGCGTACACGTCACGATCACACACATGCTTTAACCCCTCATTTCGCTAGGACAGATATTTACATACACTCATTTTTTTCCCAGGACAGTGTCGGAGTGGAACTCTAGGCATGAAATAAACGACCTTTAAGTTACCACAATGCCCGCCTTAGGTGTTGTGTTTGGTTTCGTATGTTTCTTGTATGTTGCGTTTTGATTTTGTATGATTTTGTATGTTGAAGTGGAATTCTGGGCATATAATGAATGACCCTTTTCTACCGTAATACACGCGTTAGGTGTTGTGTTTTTATTTTGTATGTTTTAATTCATTTTACATACTTCTGTTGGAACCACAGTACTGCATTGTTTTTTTTATTTTTTTATAGAATGCATTCTGAGTGCCTTTACTAAAATGGGTGTAAATATTTGCGCATATCTTGTACTAACTGTATTCATTCTTTGGTATTGTATTTTTTTAGTGTACTATGAAGACGTTTTCTGCAAGGACCGAATTCTGGTCTGCAGTATGTTATAAATAAAAAATAAATAAAAAATTATTGATATTATTATTAATATTATTATTATTATTATTATTATTAATATTATTATTATTATTATTATTATTAGATCGGCTTTCATGCGCCAATGCCACAATATTGTTATGAGGCATGCCACGCTGGTAGCCTTCGGAAGGTTCGACCATCTAGTGCTGCCTTAATTACCAATTATGAATGTGTACACGAATTTTCACGCCCATTCGCGGCGTTCCTGACATGAGTCGATTAATTAACGTACGAACTTGAAGCTTCCCACTCTCAACACATGTGGCTTCAACTTTCATTCCACTGGAAGTGTTAAAAAATACACGGCATAGTCCGTCAATCGGCCTCAGGCATTCACCGAACAGTTCGGAATTTACAAAGCGTCGTTCAATTTTTTTTTCATATGTGTAGCCAAAGACAACGCATCTCATTTTCAATTCTATCATGGAGTGAAGGTAGCTCAAACACGAAAAAAATACTTTGAAATCCGTTACGTCATCTGGATTTGCGGTACTGTAGTGACTCTGCTAAATTAAAAAATGCGAATTTCGATCTTCGTTTTATACACATTTATTTATTTATTTATTTATTGATACTGCAGGCCAATATACTGGCCCACGTAGGAGGCGTAAATACAATAATATTATGGCAAAGCATTCACAAAAGATTAACAATGCAAAAAGAAAAACGTACAGTGCAAGACGCTTGCTTCGCAAATCAATTTACACAGGTGATGACTACGAAAAAAAAACTCTTAGGACAAGAACAAGGCACTACACAGAGCATGGAATTCATTACGGAATTGCAAGAAAAGTTTGAACACTGCTCATATTAATACTCAATATTAGGAGAAATAGTTTTCTTATTCTTTTGTAAAGTTCTTCAATTGTATGACGTGAACAGGTAGAGAGTTTCATTATCCTATGGTGCGTGGAAAAACCGGTTCATGTGAGATTTGGTTCTGGAAAATATTGGCATACGAGAAAAGCTTTGTCTGTGTCTAGTCGACCGTGTGTTTAGGGGCACTAAAAAACGAGGCAACTGAAGGCCAGTTTCGCCTTTTATATATGTTGTGTAAGAACTGTAGGCCACTGAATGTACGGCAATGTCCTAGTCAACTTGTTTTATTGGTAAGCATTATAAGTGACGGGGAACGTTCTCTTTTGCATTTTACAAAAATAAATCTTACACCCTTTCTTTGCACCAGCTTCACATTTATAATGTCTTTTTGATGCGAGGATATAGCGCGCATGTGACGTCTTGGACGCAAAACATGGCTCCAAATAGATCACGTCAATGCAGTAGAAGCGCGTGGCCATTAACCTGCTTCCGTGTGATAACGTCAATGGAACGTTATTTGGCCTCTCCGCGTGAATTAGAGAATGTGCCAGGCCTACGAGGAACGTGCAGCACGAAGTTTGTGTCCCACCATAATCGGACTCCAATGTGGTTGTCTCATTGACATAAGTGCAACTAATCTATTGTAATAAGAAACTTACAATAAGAACAGAACAATGAATAAATAAATGAAATTTGATAAAGATAAATAAATTTAACGGCGCACAACGCGTCACAGTTATTTATTAATTTATTTATTTATTTGAATATACTGCAGCCCTTATGCAGGGTTATAGCATGAGTAGATGACTTATACAAAACTAATACAAACAGAGCAACAACAATAAAACAGCAATAAAACTGAAATACAACATGAATACATAAGAAAACATCACTATAGTATTGCGAGCACGATCTCTACCTATTTTCTAAATGGGCAATAGCGGCATCAATAAAATTTCGGAATGATAGTGAACGAATACTGCCCGGTAGGGTATTCCAGAGGTCTATAGTACGTGGGAAAAAACTAAATTTGAATGTGTTAGTACGAGCAAATAAAGGCTTTAAGTTCAAGATGTGGGAGCTGTGGGTGCAAGATTATTTCATACGTGCGATGTAGTTACCACCAAAGATGCCAGGAAAGGAGTTGATGACTGTATATAATAGTTTTAAAGATTCGATGCAATAACGAAAATCTAATTCTCCACCTTGTCGAGAAATTGACCACGTATCGGCGCGCTTCGCTGCAAATGTCGTCAAAATATAGGTACACGGATTCAGTAACCGAAATGCTGTGTGTTTATATGGTTAACAATTTAGAGTAATTCGTATACTCTGCTATGAAAGACCTCAAAGCCATCCCGTGGGCTTCACACTTGATGAGGCCATGTCAACAAAGATTATGTCACGAAAGAATTCACATCGATGCAAATCAGGCACTATTCATTGCGGCGAAAAGTGGCTAGATTAAAAATTCATTCACCCTGCGAAACACGGCTCTTTTAAATTTGACCCTTACAGATACATACAAAACAGAATGTCACGTATTTCATGGTCTGTTGTATCGGGCCGTGAGGACCAATTTGTACCCATACCTACAAAGCTGACATCTTTAAATATTGTCTCTTCCCGAAAACGATTGAAGCGTGGAACGTGTTGCCGCATAACATGACCATTATTAACTCTTCAGAAGAATTAGAAAAAAATGATACTGGCCTACTATTCTTCCATGTAACCATATATACGCGTTGTTTCCTTCCCTTTTTCCCGGTGATAAGTGGCATGCATGCTTTCACATGAGATCAAATAATAACACGTCATCTTGATAAACTTCCTGATTTGGGTGATTAAAATTTGGGTGCACGTTAAAGAACCCCAGGTGGTCGAAATTTCCGGAGCCTTCCACTACGGCGTCTCTCATAATCATATGGTGGTTTTGGGACGTTAAACCCCACATATCAATCAATCATTGGGTGATTAAAATTTTGAAGCATATAGAACAGTGTTCGTTGAGCGTAGTGTCTGTGAGTGTGTTACTCTTCACTCACCGATAATCACTTCTGTGTGAAACTTTGTGCGTTGCACTTTTGGTTATATTTGCTTTTTATTTGAAATAGTAATTGTAGTTCTGTATGGTGTATGCTTGTTTAAAGCTGCCAGGTGCATTGTCCAGATTTCACTGTGTAGTGCTTATGCCCTTGTGCTAACAGTAAATATAAATGAATAAATAAACGAACGAATGAACTATATATAATAAGGTAGTTTCACTAAATACCCGAAATATACCTTCGGTTCACAGTTAGGGTATTCGTGAATCAACTGAACATTTCAATCACTCATCACGTTTTATTAGCTTGGTCACCTTCAGACCATTTGCAGTACGTTTGACTCGCGTTAACTCTCACTTGGTTCGCGTGCATGAGCTACTGCTCCAGAGCCTGCACTGGCGCCGGGATCGGCCGAACGCTGTGAATGCGTGGAACGCGTCATTTTGTCTGTAGAGGCGGTGTGTGAGATCTTGCTCAGCACATGCGAATAAGCTTACGCATCTCTTATAATCATATGGTGATTTTGGGACGATAAACCCCACAAATCAATTAATCATCATCGAATAAGCCTGCGGCATGTCATCCTTGCCATATTTGTCTCCTGCAACCACGGCGAGTGGATTCACTGCGCAGCAGTTGAACATAATGGCGTATTAAGCACTATACTCTGCTCCCGTAGGGAGAATATACAGTAACTCTACTCTGCGCGAGATACGGGCACCATTTGGAAGTGCCGTCGCGAAACATGAGCTTGTGCAGAACCCCGGGCCACTGCCAAGTGGCAGCATCACATCTTCGGCAGAGCGCTTTTTTCTGTGCATAGCGTAAAAAATTTTAGCGCAACGTAACGACCACCACGTCTTTAGAATTACGTATCTGTGTATATCTAGTCAAGAAACACACTACCTAATACTTAAGTATACATGTTGCGCCTCAGATACGCTTCCACTTCAGTAGTTATTTCTAATATACACTTGTTTGCCGATGGTTGCGTAATTTTTAGAGAAAGAACTTCCCCGCATGATATATCTACTCTTCAATCCGGTCTAAATAACGGTTGCAATTAGTGTCACGTGTGGCGAATGAAGCTTAACATTTACAAGTGTACTATGAGAATTTCTAGATCGAACAGTAACCTGCCCGTGTCGCCGCGATGATCTAGTGCCTAAGGTACTCGGCCGCTGATTCGTAGGTCACGGGATCGAATCCCGGCTGCGGCGGGGCGGCGGCATTTCCGATGGAGACGGAAATGTTGTAGGCCCGTGTGCTCAGATTTGGGTGCACGTTAAAGAACCCCAGGTGGTCTGAATTTCCAGAGCCCTCCACTACGGCATCTCTCATAATCATATGGTGGTTTTGGGACGTTACACCCCACATATCAATTGGTAACCTGCCCGTACAGCATCAGAATAACATTTCATCAGAAACTACGAATGAATATAAATACTTGGGTGTGCATATAACATCTAACTTAACATGGAATACACATATCCAATTGATAACTAATCAAGCCAATCGTTTGTTGGGTTATTTGGGCCGTAACTTTTCTTGCGCTCCATCATCACTAAAGTTACTACTTTATAAAACACGAAAAGGCCGAAATTAGAGTACGCTTCAACTATATGGGACCTTTATCACCACAACCTTTTTCAATGTATTGAACTAATCTAAAATAACTTGTCGATTTATTCTGTGTGACAACAACCGAACATTCAGAGCATCTTTAATGAAATCACATCTGCATCTCGAATCACTATAGTTTCACGACGTAAGGTCTTTCGCTTATCATTCTTTCATAGGTTGTATCACCATTGCCCATTATATCCGGAATTCATGTCAAGACCATATTGATCTATATGTGGAGTTTAACGTCCCAAAACAACCATATGATTATGAGAGACGCCGTAGTGGAGGGCTCCGGAAATATCGACCACCTGGGTTTCTTTAAAGGAGCACTGACATCAAATTTCAAGATCGAGATGTGCCCATTATTCAACACCTTGGTCGCATGTCTTCTTGGCCAAACTTGAACGGCGTCCATCGCGTCGAAGTTATTTTATTTTGACGTCAAGAAGCGTAGAAAAGCTAAGGAGAAAAAACGAAAAATAGACTGCCCTGCAATATCGGCACTAGTGCTGCGTGTTCAGTGTGATACATTCCACAAATACCATACTGAGTGACGATACACTAGTAACGATGACGTCGACGGTCTCTAAGTGTGTTTGGCGTTGACTCCCAGTCAAGCTCTCACTAGTGGCTCTCCTTGCTGTGTTGAAGCGTGCGTGCGATTCATCGTGTCACATCAACTGATTTGCGCTGAGCTCCACTGCGTGTGAGTACAATCATTCAGAGTGACAATGCGTGCCAGAATGTCGGGGAATCGCTGCGCAGTGAGAACCTGCACGTCGAGGTGCGGGAAAAGTGAGAAGTGCGTGGCGTTTCATGCCTTTCCAAGCCACGAACCTCATTGCAGCCAGTGGGTTGACTTCGTATGCGCCGTTGGATAGACGAACTGCACGCCCGTCAACAACAGCCGCATTTGCTCCCTTCTATTCGCGGCGAGCTGCTACAGGATAAATCCAGCTGTGTTGGCGAACCAGTTAGGTTTCACTGGCAGTACGAGGCCTCTTCTCGAGGCCGGGGCTATTCTTACGGTGTTCCCTGCTGCAGCGGAAAGCAGCGATTCACTCACCAAAGGTCCGCAACATGAGGCGCGTACTTGGTATTCTTAAGTTCCGACAGTACAGCCAGGACTGATAAATGCATTGCATATAAGGCGGAGTTTGTCAAGCAAGGATCGTCGCGAATCGCGGCAATATCTACCTCCAGGTCGCTGTCATCATCACTTGGAGATGTTGACCGACACGATGGCGGGGACCGTACGATGTTGGCGACAGAGGCATGTCTACGCCTTCAGAGACACAGCTGGACTGACTGTACGTGCGCTCCTAGCAGACGAAACGCCAGTGTGACATCACCGTTTCTTGTGAAAGCTGCAGTGGTCTCGGCTGGCCGCGAGGTAGCGCTGCCAGCGTGCACAACAATTTGCCACGATTTTCATCCATTTAACCGCGTTCGATCGCGAATATATTAATCAATGTTACAAATACTCATTCATCATTCAGATGAGTTTTATGTCACGAATCGCTACTAGGGGGTCGACGGCTACTCGTTGAGCCAAAAATATTGACATGAGTAAATTTGATGTCAGTGCTCCGTTAACGTGCACCCAAATCTGAGAACACGGGCCTACAACATTTCCGCCTTCTTCAGAAATGCTGCCGCCCCCACCCGAATTCGATCCCGCGACGTACGGGTCAGTAGCCGAGTACTTCAGTCACAAGACCACCATGGCGGGGCGTCACGACCATATTACTTATCTCACCGCATTGATCATTAACACAAAGTTAGAATTTGTGCGCGTAACACCACATGTTTTTCAAATTCATTTACACCTCGGACACGACATGATTGGAATGACCTCTCGGCTGATATTGTCAGTATTATTAACAATGAGAACTTTCGTAAAACATTACCTACCAATGTACAGTAATACGCATTTGTGCGAACTAATGTCACCTGAACAATTTATGACATATCATTAATGTTGCACCTGTCAATCTCATCATCTCATTTCAAATGAACCTGCAATTTTTCTTAAATCACTGTATTTCATTCACCCAGCTTACACAGTATAAGCAACAAAATTCACGCATTTCTTAATTATTTATGTTCTCGTTGAGTGCGATATTTGTCATACTCAGCTAACGTTGCATGATTAGCAAACATTGTACTAATTATGAATTGTGTTCCTTTGTTATTACTGCTGTCCCTTTTTGTTTCATTTTGATTGATTTGTGGGGTTTAACGTCCCAAATTGTTTTATTTTGAACCCGCTCCACTCTGTAATGCCGAAAAGCCTTGAGGGTAATTAAAGAAATAAATATTTGCTCTTTGATTGACAGTGTTCACAAATATGAACGCAGCCATCAGTTCAAAAAGTCTAGATTTCAACAAGTGCCCAAACGTTGACTAGGTGGGAGAATCGTGTGACAGACAACTAGGTGGAAAGACGAAAATTTAGGCGTTCAAGTATCTCAAGAAAAACTACCGTCTTTAAAACACATAGTGTGGTCCCTTTCATAATCTCATCCCTCACTCATCGGCACACCGGCAAGTTTTACCAAAGAAGCTGTATGACAGCTGACTAGAAGAGACAGACAACAGCAGGTGGGGGCTTTTCGTGCCACTCGCGCGCATCATTTTTAAAGAAGCACCCAATCATTCACAGCTAAATGAAAGTGTTTAGCTTGTGCCCAGTAAGCAAATGAGGACTAATATACTGAAGTCGTGCACGCGACATCGGTGCATAAATTTCGTTATCGGAAAATTGCCTGGCAGCTTCAGCATTGAAAATGAGCGGAATGAGTTGAGCAATGTTTTTTTTTTACAAATGGCTGTTACCGTCACGGCACATTGCTCCGTGGCCACTGAGATTCGCTTTACAGCGCTGCTAGGTTTCATTGCGGCGAACATGCGGACAGATGGGCAACCCAACTCGTCGAGAGTGCTTAATTTATTTGAGCTCACTGGAGGAGCAGGATGTTTTCTAGTAAGCATACGCCAACTACAACAGGCGTCGTCAGAATTCCCTTTTCGGAACGGGGGTTGGGTTCAACCCTCTCTGAGGAATCTATGTGTGTGCCTATAAGTGCAAGGCTAAAAAGTTAAGCAGGGTTGAAAGTTGACCCTGTCTCCTTGGCTACCGTTAGGGCTCGCTACAGATCAGTCTTCTTTTATTTTAAAGGCGACTAAGTGAATGTAGAGCAACTAAACAATAGGATATGGGGAACTTGATGTCTGCTTAAGGTTCTTTAGACGGAGCATTAAGGAAGCATAAGTAATTGTTTTTGTGTTCTAGTACCAACGCATTCCTCAGAGCCGTCACGGACCGGGCCCGAAAGAAGTGTCCACGAAGGGCGTGTTCACGTGAAATGTGTGAGAAAACGAATGAGCAGGGCAAGAAAACATTCTCTAAGTGGGAATTATTAGCGTCCTGTATTGAAGGATACAGTGCTTACCCGCAAATTTCCCCGGACAGTCCGCCACTGCGCTCTCGTATTTCATCCACCTCGTCGTGGAAACTTTTGGCACACATGAACTGGACGGTCCATACCTCCTGCATCGAGCATTCGGCCGACTTCGACAAAAGTGTCTCCGGTACAAGTGTCGAGGACACTGAAACAAAATAACGCCCAATTATGAAGGCGAGAACAATCACAAGGGGAAACAGGCCCCGCAGTACTACTCGTCAAAGGAAAAAGCGTAAGCCTAGAACATCATTTAGACTAAATTTAATCTCCAATAGGAACAGGGATCTGGCTACCTCATACGCAAGGTATCTTCGCAGTGATTCAAGCAAAAACAAGAAGTCCAGCTTTGTCATTTGCGCAACGAGACATACCCCTTTGAAATATAGGGAAAGATTGTCAAGTTATTGGATGTATGCCTCCAGAACTCCTACTCCAAATGGCACTGTCAGCAGTTCATTATAATCTTACAAAGAAACGTACATTTGCGATATTTACATGCGACGACAATGGCTGGCACATTGGCGGGCTGGGACCCGTCTCGATTCATTTCGTAGTGCTTTCTTCCAGACAGAGACCCTCTACCGCTTTTTGCCCAAACTACACTATTGCCTTGTGGCCCTACCCCGCAGCGTAAAAGCGCTGACCCAGATTTTGTCACGGAAGCCGAGTGTTGGGCGACACATACGGCTTCAGTCTTACGACGTGCACAACAGCAGATGATGGTGGCATTGAATGTGCTGCATCGACGAGTCACTGTATCTCGTAGCTGAGGTCAGTCACCTTGCGCAGGACTTTTAGATGCGGAAGCATCTTATACTCGCGCCTTGTAGTGCGCCGTCCGCGTCGTCCGTGCCGTCCGCACCGCTTCTCGAACATTCGACAGCTGACGCGCGCGCATGCGCCGTCGCGCCGTCGCCCACCATCTGTGCCGCGCGCGCTTCTCCTTCGAGAACATTCGACAGCTGACAGCGCATGCGCCGTCGCGCCGTCGCCATCTGTGCCGCGCGTGCGCTTCTCCTTCGAGAACATTCAACAGCTGACAGTGCATGCGCCGTCGCGCTGTATATATACTCAAGGTCGGCGCTCGCTCGCTCAGTTGCCGCTCGTCGGTTGGTTTGTACGGCGCGTAGACGTCCAAGGTCGCGGTGAAATGAATTCCATCGAATCCACAAACACAATGATCGACGTCCCTTCGACCAGCGCCGTCCTTTCGCATACGTGTGTACGTGTTCACTCATTTAACACCCCCTCCTACAACCACGTTAACCAATTTAGCCATCGACCCAAGTAAGTCGCAATTTAACACCCCATTTCACAACCACGTTAACCAAATTAGCCATTGACCCAAGTAAGTCGCACTTTAACACCCCGTTAACCAATTATATGCTCCGCATCCTCCTCAGTGTTCCCCCGAGGGAAGCTGCGGGCAATTTTTTAATGGTCCGTCATAGCACAATACCAGCTTTTCAGAGAGGCCGATGTGACAACTTGTGGTCCGCAAGAGTAGTAGTGAACTGTGTGTATACGAAACTGCACGGTGGTGGCGATCAGACCGATCTTTTTGAGAGGCTTGAGAAAGTATGAGCCGTTCTCGGGCAATCTGTCGCGCTGCGTCGGCTCGTTCTATGGCATCGCAGACGTATGTCACAGGGGCGCCTGAACAAGCGGGAAGGAGTGAATCAAGAGGCAGAGAGGGTTCACGACCATAAAGAAGGGAGAAGGGGGAATAGTCTGCGGTGTCATCTCTGGAGATGTAAGCGAAGGTGACGTAGGGAAACCTTGCGGCCCAATCGTGGTGGTCTGGAGAAACATACGTCGACAACATGCCGGTAATAGTGCGATTCAGGTGCTCCGTATGTCCATTAGTTTGTGGATGGTATGCTGTTGACAATTTGTGGTTCGTGGAACAAGAACGTACACTATCCTGGACGACGCGAGATAAGTATCGGCCTTGGTCAGTGACGAGATGTCGAGAAGCACCGTGATGGCAAGTGGTGTCACGCAGTAGAAAGTCGGCGACATCGATGGCGCAGCTGGTTGGGAGAGCGCGGGTGAAAGCGTAACGCGTCGCGTAGTCGGTAGCCACGAAAACCCTTTTGTTCCCGGATGGAGAGGTGGGAAATGTCCCGAGAAAGCCGACACCTACGCGGTGAAATGGTTCAGCAGGGATCTCAATGGCGTGAAGGAGGCCAGCTGGAAGCGTTGTTGGTCGTTTTTAATGTTGACTAAGGTCGCAGCTGGCGACATACTTTACAGAGAGCGATATAGGCGTGGCAAGAAAAAACAGCGCAGAACGCTATCATAAGTGCGGGTGAATCCCAGGTGACCGACGGTAGGTCCATGGTGAAGACGTTGGAGAACATCTACACGCAAATGAGAAGCTTGGCATGACCAGAAGGGGGTTAGGTCCATCGGGGAGCATGTTGTGGCGGTAGAGAACCATTCGCGAAAGAAATACGAATTCGGAGACGTGAGTGGAGTAGCGGAACTCAGGCTTTCTATGAAGGGAAGTAAGTCGGAGTCGCGGGTTGCTCAGAAGCGATATCAAGAAAGTCTGATAATGATAAGATGCAAGCCTCAGTAGCTCTCTCTGTGGCGTCTGGCGGATCCACTGGATACCGTGACAGACAGTCGGCGTCCTGATGGAGGTGACCAGATTTATACGCGACCGAGAAGGTGTATTTTTGGAGGCGGAGAGACCAACGAACAAGACATCCCGTGGGATCCTTGAGCGACGGAAGCCAGCAGAGCGCATGATTATCAGTTACAGCAGTAAAACTGCCACCGATCAGGTACGGGTGAAATTTAGCGACAGCGCCACCAAGAACAAGACATTCTCTTTTGGTGATGCAATAGTTCTTCTCTGCAGGGGACAAAAGGCGGCTAGCGTAGGCGATGACGCAGTCACGTCCACGCTGACGCTGAGCTAAAACAGCACCTATTCCGTGCCCACTCACGTCAGTGCGAACTTCGGTCATTGCGGCCTCATCTAAGCGGGCTACTATTGGCGTTGTCGTGAGGGCTGCAATGAGTGCCGAAATCGGAGCACTTTGAGGCGAACTTTAGGGAAAGAAGACGTCTTTTTTCAGCTCTGTGAGAGGCCACGTGATAACCTGCAGAATTCCGGATGAAGCGGCGGAAATAGGAGCAGAAGCTAACGAAGCTCCAGGCATCCTTGGTCAAAAGGGGTGCCGGGAAACTGAGTCAGTGCATGAATTTTGTCCGGATTGGGCTTTACCCTAGATGCGTAAATGGTGTGACCAAGTATAATCATTTTGCGACAGCCGAAACGGCATTTGGAGGAGTTCAGCTGGAGACCAGCGTTGCGGAATACTTGGAGGATACTGGACAGTCACTGAATATGGCTCGTAAATGTCGGTGAAGAAACAATGATGTAACATAAGTAGCACAAGCAAGTAGACCACTTGAAGCCACGCAGAAGGGAATTCATCATGCGCTCAAAGGTGGCCGGCACATTGAAAAGGCCAAAACGGCATTAATTTAAATTGGTATAACCCATCGCGGGTTACGAATTCTGTTTTCTTTCGGTCCCGTGGCTCAACAGCGATCTGCTAATAGCGAGATCGAAGGTCAATGGACGAGAAAAAGTGAATGCTATGAAGGCAGTCAAGGCGTCATATATTCTTGGTAAGAGGGTAAACGTTCTTCTGAGTGACCTTGTTCAGATGTCTATAGTCGACGCAAAGCCGCCATATGTTGTTCTTCTTCTTCACAAGCCCGACCGGGGATGCCCAAGGACTGGATGAGTGTTCTACAACGTCTTTGGGAAGCATTTTATCGACCTCTCTTTGTTTGACAGAGCGTTCGGCCGCGGAGACACGAAAAGGGCGAAGATGAATTGGATTGGCATTGCCGGTGTTGATGTGATGTGTGTGGGGTCTCCATGTGGTGAGCGAGCGCCACGCCACGCTCTTGGAGTGAACGGACACAGCAGACGCGGTCGGTACAAACCCAACACGAGCATATATTTATTTAGCTAATTTATAACGATAATATTGCCACGTTCCATTTCTCAAGTTTTGTTATCGCCCCAAAACACTACACAATTCTCAGCACAAAACGCGCGTGCAGTTTTCGAGAAGCTTCCGGAATTTAGTAGATCATTTTGATAAGATCACGCCAACTCTGTGAACTGTACAGATTATTCTGGAACCTATGCCACCGCCAGCGATAACGCTAAAACATTCGATGGCAAGAGTATAAATGCCGACGCACTTCGCCGTTTGTCAGTAGTTGATCGACGGCTGATGCTCCGTTCGCCGCTATCAGTCCAAGACTGCTACGGTAATCGGACTTCCCGTTTACCGTTTTCCGGGCACAGGTTCACCCAAATAAACAGTGAAAATCCAACGCAAAGTCTCCTGTCTTCCGGACTTCGTAGTCCTACAGCGTTGCTCTAGAGATGTCATCCTTGGTATGGTCTTTTTATGCCTCCATGATGCTGTCATCAACCTAAGAACAAAGTCGATAACGCTGTCCACGGAAGAAGCACTACCGCCACGCACGCCGTCAGGAAACCATGCCTTGAATGTGCTGGAAAAACAAGGCACCATTCCGCCTCGCTCCAGCGTCATTATTTTAGTTAGCGCTCCTAAATCACCTGACCTGGAAGGCGTCGTTGAAGGCAGTCAGCATCTGTTGGTCGCCCAAAATATTTGCGTCGCAAGAGGAATCGCAGAGCTGCGGGGAGGCAAAGCCACGGTTATGCTCACAAATTTCAGCAATGAGTACAAACATGTGAACAAAGGAACAACGGTCGCATACATCGAAGAAATTGTGGACGCCACCGGTGCTTTCGCCCTGGCCGATTCTGCGGAACCTGCTCAGAGGAACCAAGCCCCTCCCACAGCTTTCGACGTCAATCCCAGACTTTCGAACCATAAGCAAGAACAGCTCAAGGCCCTGCTCCTGCAATACGAAGATTGCTTTTCATCGTCATCAAAAATTCGACAGAGCCCAATCACGAAACATCGCATCATAACCGAAGAAAATGCCAGACCACTCCGTCAGAGTCCGTACAAGGTTTTGACGCGAGAACGTGAGGCCATGAAGAGACAAGTTGATGAAATGCTGCGGGATGACATCATCCAGCCGTCCTAGAGTTCGTGGGCGTCCCCCGTGGTGTTAGTGAAGAAAAAGGATGGGACCCTACGTTTCTGCGTCGATTATCGCCGCCTGAACAAAATCACAAGAAAGGACGTGTATCCTCTCCCACGAATAGACGACGCACTTGATCGGCTCCATAACGCCAAGTACTTTTCGTCAATGGACCTCAAGGCTAGCTATTGGCAAATCGAAGTCGACGAAAGAGACCGAGAGAAGACGGCGTTTATAAGATCGGACGGCCTCTTCGAGTTTAAGGTGATGCCCTTCGGCCTTTGCTCAGCGCCTGCAACGTTTCAACGCGGTATGAATACAGTACTGGCAGGATAGAAGTGGCGGACTTGCCTTGTGTACTTGGACGACGTCGTCGTGTTTGCCTCGAGATTCTACGAGCATATTCGGCGCCTTGAAGCTGTACTTCAAGCCACCATGACGTCCGGATTCATACTTAAGCCAGATTTGCGCACGAGGAGCTCTTGTTGCTAGGGCAAGTGATTACCAATTCTGGAGTCCGTCCCGATCCACAGAAAACAGCCGCCATGGCCGATTTCTTACCGCCCCCTGACAAGAAGGTGGTGCGCCGATTTCTGGGCCTGTGCGCCTAATATGGGCGGTTCGTGAAAAACTTCACCCGCATTGCTGATCAACTCACTAACCTTACCAAGGCTGACGTGGAGTTCAAGTGGAAAACGCTGCAGGAACACGCTTTCCAGGAGATTATACATCGCCTCCAGACGCCTCCGTTACTTGCTCATTTCGACGGATTCGCCGAGACAGAAATACACACTGACGCAAGCAGCGTAGGTCTTGACGCCGTTCTTGTGCAGAGGGCTGATGGACTTGAAAGGGTTATTAGTTACGCCAGCCGACCGCTATCCAAAGCAGAAACCAATTATTCCACAAACGAAAAGGGGTGACTCGCTATTATCTGGGCTACGTCGAAATTTCGCCCCTACCTCTACGGCAGGCCCTTCAAAGTTGTGAGCGACCACCACGCCTTGTGTTGGCTAGCTACCTTCAAGGACCCTTCAGGTCGCCTCGCACGATGGAGCCTGAGACTTCAAGAATATGACATTACCGTCGTTTACAAGTCCGGCAAGAAGCACTCCGACGCCAACTATCTCTCTCGTGCACTTGTCGACCAACCACCACCCGACGACCCGGATGACGGCTACTTCTTGGGAACGATAACTACCGACGACTTCGCTAAACGACAGCGTGCCGATCCGGAACTTAAGGCCCTAATAGAATACCTCGAAGGCAGGACCGCCGAAGTACCGAAGGTGTTCAAGTGCGCACTGGCGTCGTTCTTCCTGTGAAATGGTCTTCTCCAAAAGAAAAACTTTTCACCGCTTCCAGCCAAGTACCTCCTAGGGGTGCCTTCAGCTCTGCGACCAGAACTCCTGCAGGCCCTGCAGGCCCTGCACGACAATCCAACAGAAGGGCATCTCGGTGTTCCTCGCATGCTAGCGAGGATACAAGACAGGTACTATTGGTCACGTCTTTCCACCGACGTCACTCGTTATGTGAGGACATGCCGGGACTGTCAACGACGCAAGACACCACGGACAAGGCCGGCGGGACTTCTGCAGCCAACTGAACCACCTCACTGACCTTTCCAGCAGATTGGTATGGATCTGCTGGGGCCGTTCCCGACGTCGGCTTTCGGAAACAAATGGATCGTGGTAGCTACCGACTACCTCACCCGCTACGCCGAGACAAAAGCCTTGTCAAAAGGCAGTGCATCCGAGGTAGCTAAGTTCTTCGTCGAAAATATTGTCCTACGTCATGGTGCCCCGGAGGTCCTTATCCCCGACAGAGGAACGGCATTTACTGCTCACCTAACTCAAGTGATCTTGGCATACAGCCAGACAAACCACCACCGGACGACAGCGTACCACCCACAGACCAACGGCCTCACCGAGCGGCTAAACAAGACGATCGCCGATATGCTGGCAATGTACGCCGATGTCGAACACAAGACGTGGGACGCCATTCTTCCGTACGTGACCTTCGCATACAACACGGTGGTGCAGGAGACGACGCAGATACCTCCATACAAATTTGTCTACGGAAGGAGCCCGGCAACGACGCTCGATGCCATGTTACCCAACGTCACCGACGAAGAAAACCTCGATGTGAGTGAGTACTTTCAACGCGCCGAAGCCCGACAACTCGCGTGTCTCCGCATCAAGAATCAACAGACGAACGACAGCCGCCGTTACAATCTTCGACGACGCTTCGTGGAATACCAGCCAGGTGAACGTGTTTGGGTATGGACGCCAATACGCCGACATGGACTAAGTGAAAATCTTCTGCGACGGTACTTCGGACCGTACAGGGTGGTTCGACGTCTCGGCCTACTTGATTACGAGGTTGTCCCCGACGGCATCACAAACTTTCAACGACGCCGATCACGACCTGAAGTCGTCCACGTCGCGCGCCTGAAGCCGTTTCATGCGCGTTAACAAACTGAAACAGTGTTTTTGTATTATTATTGTATCGTAATTTATTCATTGTACTTTCTTGCATTATTGTTGTACCTTCATCTTTAGTTAAAGCATTGGGACGATGCCTTTTTTCAGAGGGGGGCAATGCCACGTTCCATTTCTCAGGTTTTGTTATCGCCCCAAAACACTACACAACTCTCAGCACAAAACGCTCATGCAGTTTTCGAAAAGCTTCCGGACTTTAGTAGATCAGTTAGATAAGATCGCGCCCACTCTGCGAACTGTACAGATTATTCTGGAACCTATGCCACCGCCAGTGATAACGCTAGAACATTCGATGGCAAGAGTATAAATGCCGACGCACTTCGCCGCTTGTCAGTATATATATAGTTGATCAACGGCCGACGCTCCGTTCGCCGCTATCAGTCCAAGACTGCTACTGTAATCGGACTTTCGTTTACCGGGCACAGGTTCGCCCAAATAAACAGTTAAATTCCAACGCAAAGTCTCCTGTCTTCGGCCACTTCAGGACCCCGTGGCAATATCGTCCGCCGAATGATTCATAAATCGTAATTAACGCACTAGGACTTCATTACACACTATACACAATAACACGACAAACGCAATAACACACTGAATGCGGGGTCGCCAACGCTTGACTTACCACGTGGGCCCCCGGAGCGCAGGCCGCGGTACCACGCGCCGACGACCCACGCTTGGGACAACCGTTGGCGTCAGCTGCCACGCGCAGAAGAGACTCGATGAACTCTCGCCCGCCACCAAGGCCTGCCTTCCGCCAGGGGTCACCGCCGGCGCTACAACTTTACCAACAGTGGTATGGATGGATGGATGGATATGGCTGTACCCTTTAGATCGGGCGGTGGCTAGCGCCACCTAGCCGTAATACGTAATGAACCAAAAACTAGATTTATTTTTTTAGACGTCAGTTTGAGGATTCGTACTTTCCAGTGAAGAGTTTAATTTTCACTCGTGCCTTGACTTTAGCCACCAATCAGATAACCTCCTTCTAGTGAAGTTTACCCGCTTAAAGTCTATTTTGCCCTCCCGGTCCCTAAACCCCAGTGCTTTGAAAAACTCTGCGCCATCATCCTGAACTATAGGGTGAAGCCCTTTACAGAACATTATCAAGTGTTCGGCAGTTTCTTCTTCATCTCCACACGCACTGCATACTGTGTCTACCCCGTCGTATTTGGCCCGATATGTCTTGGTTTGCAGTACTCCCGTAATGGCCTCAAACAGTAGAGAACTACCCCGACTATTATCATATATCCTGTCTTTGGCAATTTCCTGCTTCGAAGTTCGATAGATCTCTAGTGCGGACTTCTTAATCATGCCCATTCTCCACATGTCAGTCTCCGTTTCCTTCACTTTCTTCTTAACCGATAGTTCATTTTGGTTTGGCCACTTGCTGTTTTCTAAGTATTTACCAGTCAATTTCCTGGTTCGCTTCCTCCATTTTGTATAGACATTCTTCATGTACAAGTAGCTGAAAACCTTCCTAGCCCAACGCTCCTCCCCCATTTCTCTCAATCGCTTCTCAAATTTTATCTTGCTGCTAGCTTCCCTGCCCTGAAATGATGTCCATCCCATATCACCTTGTACTTCCTGATTTGGTGTGTTCCCGTGAGCTCCTAAAGCAAGCCTACCTATTGCACGTTGCTTAATTTGTAATCTTGCTTGAACTTCTGATCTCATGCACAAGACCGCATTGCCGAACGTCAGCCCAGGAACCATGACCCCTTTTCATATTCCTCACACAATATCATACCTATTGTAATTCCTCAGTGTCTTAATTGCCATCACTGCTGCATTCCTGTTACCTTTAGTCGTCACATATATTTCGTGTTCCCTCAGGTACTCGGTCCCATTGCTTATCCATACGCCCGGATATTTGTATTTATCTGTTATCTCTAGCGTGACCTCCTGTATTCTAAGCTCACTACCTCCGTTGTCATTAAAAATCATGACTGCTAATTTTTCCTTACTGAATCTAAAATCTAACCTATCTCCCTCATTACCGCAGATGTCCATCACTCAACGCGAACACAACGCCATCTATCGTGCGGCGATCGTCACCCCTGAAGTAAGGCTTTTGTGCAAGACACAAGTGCCACGGGGCGCAGACAACTTTACGAAGGGTGTTAGCATCCCAACATTACCCCAACCCTAAATCAAACCATATCCAGAAAACATAAAGATAAGCTGCACAAGCTTTAAGAAGAAATCACATCACATGTCCATAATGTCCCTGCACCACAACACCGCCGCCGGTCGACACAGCTGCACTGTTTGGCTCGACTTCACCCCAGTACCAGCCGCGCAACATCAGCGTTGCCGTCGGCGCGACGAACCGTCGCTAGCGCCGACACGTCTTTCAGTTGCGACCAACACTCATGAGGGCGCCGGACTGCAGGCAGTTGCGCAGGTCCCATGCATCTCCATCGCCCGACCTCACGACTGCATTCCTGGCCAGCGACGCTGACGATATGCAGAAGACCGCCGGCCGTGGATGACATCCCTCCCACTGAATACATCAACAAAAAAATTCCGCCATATCCACGAAGTGAATGATGATGAGTGGGCGAAGCTCCGGAGGTAAACCTGGTAAACCATGAATCCTCTGTACATTTTGCCCACTCGGTTTTATTACATCGCTCCCCCTAGCGTACGTCGCCGCACTAAATCGAACGATTGCCTTCAACCAATGACACGCGCCATATGTGACATCATTCCTATTTTATAAGATCTCGCGTCTTTCATCAACTACAAGTACCGCTTTCTAGTTTATAACATCTGGCATATTTTCATCATCAGCTACAAGTACCACCATCTAGTAAACACTACAAGAACTAAACGAGAGGTGGCTACATACAGGAGACGGTACCGCCATCTAGTGAACACTGCAAGAACTAAACTAGAGGTGGCTACATACAGGAGACGGTACCGCCATCTAGAGAACACTGCAAGAACTAAACTAGAGGTGGCTACATACAGGCTACAGGGGACGCACAGCCCACGCCCCAAGGAGCTTCGCCCCTAAAAAACTCGAAAGAAACGATGGTGCAGGGCCTAGGAAAGGTACTTCGGGCTTTTCACCCACGTGGTACGATGGTCAGTACGGCTAGCTAATACATCGGCGGCGGCCGAGAGGCCCATCAAAAATAAAAATAAAAGTCACTTTTCCTAACTCGTGCATCGCAAGATAAAAAAAGTTAGGGAAGCAGAGCACAACACCTCAACGCCACGATCCACCTAGTTGTGCCACGTGTGACAGGCGCCTGCGCAGAGCCTTAGGCCTAATAAGTCGCTCGACAACAACCAGCATCCACCCAGCACCCAGCCTAGGCGCAGAAGAGGCAGCCGCGAGGAGACATTCACTCTGTGGGGTGGTCCTATTGCTCGCCGCACACAGCAGCTTACCGAGCGATCGGCGTCCACTGCCCCGGGCGGTGTCACAACGCCCCGGCGTTGAGCTGCAATACAAGTAAGCAACGATGCCCGACTCCCTGAGCCCAAAGAGATAGAAGAAGCTATCTACAGAAAATCGGACCACCCACGAGGTTTCCGTACTCCCTCGCTTCGGGACTGGCCTACAAACCACGTGCTCTAGACCTTGCTCACCCCAGGATGCAGACCGCATGGCTCTCGTCCCAATTCAATAACGCTTTTGAAAACTAACACCAACAAAAAACAACAACACAAGAGACTCGCTCAACTATCGCCCGCCACCAAGGCCGCCTTCCGCCAGGGGTCACCGCCGGTGCTACCACTCTACCAACAGCGGTACTCAATGTGAACACAACGCCATGTATCGTCTGGTGGTTGTCACCCCTGAAATAAGGCTTCTGTGCGAAACACATGCCCCACGCGGCGCAGACAACTTTACAAGGAGTGTTAGCATCTCCACATGTGTCACTACTGATACATAAAGGGGGGGGGGTGTCAAGATCGAATATGTTCGCATAGGATTTCAAGAGAGAGTGGAAGCCTTGTGCTTCAGAGGGAGAAAGATGTGGCGCTGTCATTTCGGCAATGTGAATGCTTGAAAGGTTGGGCACAGTGAGCAAGTTGACGTGTGGAGTAAGTTGTTCAGCTGACAGCTCAGAGACATCGTTCTCTTGCAATGACGACACGACCCCTAGTTTAATGCCGCCAGGCAGCACGTACACGGCGAAACCAAAGTTTGAAAAAGACTAATAGGCCTGGTTGTGGCGTACTCGGTGTGCGGGACAGCAATGAAATGCTTCAACACAACGTTGGTAATTGGTAAAACGACATATTCACCATCGCGCACAGGCGGGTCACACTCGTATGAGCTGCACGGAAGTCGCGGCTTGCGTCGGGAGATGCAGGAACTCAGTGGCACATACGCGGTTTTGAGCGTCATGGGCAACGCTGGTGTCAAAAGGCAGTTCCAGCTGAAGAAGGCCCATCGAGCAGTCGATAAGGGCGGAGTGCGCCGAGGGAATGTAAAGGCCAAGGATCACGTCATGTGGGCAGCGCTCAAGCGCGGTGAACAATAAGACGGTCTGACGGCCAGGAATACACGCACAAGAGGTGCACATGCCGAGAACTGTAGATGTGCTCTGAACGGTAACTATTATTGCACACTTGAGAGGAGGCGGGATCACTTAGCACAGTTTGATACAGAGAGCAGCGCTCATGACTGATAATTGTGTGCCAGTGTCTGTGAGGGTTGTAACAGTAACACCATCCACCAAAATATCCAAAATATTGCGGCGGATACGAATCGTCAACAGAGGATATGCAGACCGGGTCGTTAAGGCAGCGTCACCCCCGGGAGCTGCATGGTATAGTTTCCCGAGGTTGAGGACCCAGGTCGTGCAGGAGACCTGGATCGAGGAATCATCGGCGAGAGATGTCGGTGGCTTTTAGGTGATGGTGATTGGCTGAACCTTCGGCCCTGAACGTTAGTAGCAGCAGGCTGGAGATTGTATGCAGTAGAAAACTAGCGTGAGTTCCCTTCAAAGCGACGCCATGTCCTAGTGTTCCAGGAGGAATCGGGCGTCCAACGATTGCAACAGTAGCGCGCAATGTGTCCAGCGCGAGAGAAACGGAAGCAGGTCGGTTGATCATCTGACGTCCTCCATTCAGAAGGGTTCCGGCTGCGGGAAGGGTAGCGTGAAGGGTACACCGGGATCTGGTTGACCGAAGCCGAACTCTTGGCAGTGCGGGCAGCGCAAAGAGGTGCAATGCTGAGATTTGCAATTTCTTGGCGAATGCCGGCTTGGATGAGGGAAACGGTGGATCCGTTAGCTTGAGGGCCATAGGAAGCGATGGCTTCAGGAGACATTGCTTCGAGTTCAAGGCGGACCAATCGGGTGACGTTTTCGGATGATGTAGCTTGCGTGAACTTGGGGGAGTTTTCGCAGGTTGATCTGGCTGCAGTATTAGGCAGACGCGCAGACTGGCAGCTAATGCGACGGCTATCGGCATACTCGAAGTGCTGATTTTCCTTCACAAGCACGTCGACGGTAGTGCAATCTTTAACGATCAGCCGATTAAAGTTGTTTTCGGCTATTCCTTTTAATATGTGGGCGATTTTCTCAATTTCGCTCATGTTCTTGTCAGCCTTTCGACAAAGGCCGAGTTAGTCCTGTATATAAGACACATGATTTCGTCGGTGTCTCCACGCGGCTTTCCAGGTCTTGCCTAGCGGCCTGCTGTCATCCAAATGGCCTGATGAACAACTTGATGAGATTCAGTTTGCAAATGTATCAGATGGTCAAATCCGATTCATGAGTTTCATACCAGACGACTGCCGTATCCCTCAATTAAAACACAACGTTGGTCAGCACCAACGAGGAGTCCCACCTATAGTATTCACTGGCGCGCTCGTACAATGCGAGCCAATTTTCCACAGAAGAGGCAGCAGCTGCTGCGGCTGCTGTTTTTATTGCGGGTTGGCCTGTCGAGCCATTGCACAAAATGAAGGTGGCGACCGCTCCTAAGTTAGGTGTTGGTTTGTCGGGAAAACCAGGTAGGCGTACCCAGCACCTCCACCAACTATCTTATAAGGAAACGTATAGTTACGGATATTAACGATATTTACATGCGACGACAATGGTCGGCACACTGGCGGGCTGGGACCAGTCTCGATCTTTTTCGTAGTCGTTTCTTCCAGACAGAGACCATCTATATGATGTGCACCCGTTTAATTTTTGAGCATGTTCAATCATGCTGAAGAAAATCGTGCAATATTAACGTAATAAGGAGTTATTGAGGGTTTATTTTCGTAAAAAAATCATGCCACCCCGAGGGCACTTCAAACTTTTGGCACCCAAGTGAAACTGTATCTCGCTAAATAATTTGTATAATATTACTGGTTTGATAAATTACTATGGAACAATTTTTCCCAATTCCCAAGACGCTACTTTTTTATGAATGACTCATGATAGTTAATTTTTATTTCAATTTGATCTTTTTTCGCCTCGGCGAAAAATCTCAATATGACGCATGTTTAGCGTTTTTTTATAAAAAGCACAAAATTTTCACCAGTAACGTGTTTACGTTTTTTGTTTTAAATATTGTTATAATAGATGCTATATTCTAGCACGAGCTCCTCCGCGAATCAATGAGCGCCATAACGTCAAGGCTACCACAAGGAATGCGTTCGTACGTCATTCTCTGCCGCTGAATCAACATGTTTAGTAAACGCTGTATTGAGGCTTACCGTTAACATGTTCAATGCAGACAGGGTGCTCCTGCAAGAACTTGTACATTTGCTGCTGTCGCTGGATGAGCAACGAAGTGTTTCCACATCCAACAACTTGCGACAGTTCTGCCAGGCATGCCTCGTAATCCCGGACTGCCCTGTAAAGGCGGCACTAACGACTTAACGGGCCGCTAACCTGAAACCTGTTCAAGGCGCTGTTCTGTTCCTTCTGATGATCGCTTATGAGTTTCTCGAATGAATGGCTCTTATTATTATAGCACTAATAATAATGCCGTCTAAAGCTTCAATGCGCCGCGTAAAGCCAGTAAGGATAATAGGTCTTGAACACGTGTCACCAGGAAACAGCACACAACCTAAGCGGATTAAATAGCATCGCCCACAAACCGAAAGCTGCGATAATGTCTTGCACTTTTTCACAACAATCATGGCCTAAAACAAGTCAGCAACATGACGCTCTATTGCAGCATGTGTGGGTGCGCATCATGCGAGCCTGCAAACTCACAGGAAGATATATACGCGCGTGTACGGCCGTCTGATGCCCGCGGCCTTCGCTATTGCTATCAAACATGCATTAGTAAGACATCCTTAACTCTAAGCAAAGAAGAAATCACCTACCTTTCATGTGCCAAGGTGCATTATGAAAATGTTTATTCTCGTTGGCAAACTGATTCATTCTACCCCTTTCGTAATGATAAATAGCTTCAAATGTCGCGCGACTTGCTTCCCCTAATTTTACTGTATATTGCATTGAAACAATAAAACAGTCAGTTGTTGCACGGTGCAAGTATTGTCTGTTCGTTCCTTCCTCTCGCCCCATTTGTGATGTTTTTGAAGGAATGGCCTACTGTAAAGATGTTAGCATCCGTTTTTGCCACCCCTCCCCCCATCTGCAACCAAGTTGCACCATTGGCCTCTGCTTCATTTTTCGAATTGTTCAAATCTTCGTATACCAGGTAGCAAACTTCGAATAGGAGTATTCCATAAGGTTCTAATTCAGAGTCAAGACTGGATTATCCGCATACTCTCAGCATATAGTTACACTTGACTGCATCCAAGCGGAGCTTGCTGCTAGCATTTCTTCTTATAACATTTCTAGGTCTTCGTATCTCAGGACCACCTAAAGAATCGCCGTGCGAAAAAAAAAATCCCGTACGACCCTACGCGACATGCACCCTGGGCCTTGCGTAAGAAATCCCACTTACTTGGGGAAAGTTGGGTGCACGTTAAAGAACCCCAGGTTGTCGAAATTCCTGGAGCCCTCCACTACGGCGTCTCTCATAATCATATGGTCGTTTTGGGACGTTAAGCCCCATATATCAATCACTTGGGGAAAGATTCATATCAGACAGACCGGTCGTCGTGTCAACGATCTGGCACGGTAACACGAGCGATTTGTTAAAAATATTATGACGTTTCTTCTGCCTCTGCATTTGCAAGACATGTGCGTGTGAACCAATACTGCCTGGAATTCGAATTCTGGGCAGAAGTGGACACGTCCTGGCGAGGGGACTAATAAAATTTTATCACATTATAAAGAAAGAATGCTATTGTATTAGTGACCTTTCTATTGTGCTGCACAGTAAGAAAAAACTGTTCTTAAAAACGTGACTGTCATACCAAATGTATTTGCCATGCCGATTCTGATTAGCGTTGTAGAATGTGATGTGGATTGCGCCAGCGTGCATTTCGCTAATATATACACCTGGCGGTGTATATATGAGGGAGACTACTGAATAAAGCTTAGTTGCGAGTTCGGTTAGTTCTTAGTGTTACTTCCCGTCATAACATCAATTTCGTACTACCAAGCTCTACACTTTGGTGAGTCTGAGCCCGACTGAGTCCTAAGCGTAAAATATATTTCATGAGGGAGTCTGAGTGAGCTCCATCAGTTTTGCTGACTTATGCTTGGCGTGAACAAAATTTTAATGGGTGGGTAAAACGGTTTCACGAATATAATGCGCTGGTCAAGACCCCAATAATGTCACATTTCCGTCGCGTTCATCAGCACACACAATACAAAAAAAAAACGTGGAACCCCGGGGCGGGTACGGGGTGCTCGCATGCGGGTGTGCGTCACATGTGATTGAAACTTACCCCCGTATTCACAAACGCTCCTCGACTCGACTTTCACCCTTCGCTTGACAGAGTTTAGCACAACGCGACAGCTTGGCTCAAAATGACGCTGCGCTACTCGAGAATCGCAGCAGATTATCGCTGATATGCAGTGACTTGCCGTGCCTAGCGATGGCGCTTCTATCGGCTTTCTCAAGTGAAGGTGAAGCGTTGAGTGAAGGGACGTTCTAGAATACGGGGGTCAGTATCCACCCAGGAGCGGTGAGAACACACATGAGTAATTTTAACGCGGGAGCGTTACGAAAATGACGACATCAGCAGCGGCGACAAAACGAATGCAAAGAATAAATTTCATGGTCCCCGCTGGAATCGATCTCACGCCTTCTGCGTGGCAATGAAGCATTTTAGCGCACAGCTACGCCAAGTCTGGGAACTACTTTTCAAATAGATTCCACTGTTCGTAAAACGTCAATTGTGGTTGCCGCGTTAGGCCTATCTGATTTTATAAACATTGCATGTGTACTCCTATGAAACAGCCGCCACGTCTGGTTAATGTCCATTGCGGCTAAGCGCTATCCGCAAAAGTTCATTTATGTAGCATTACCCCGGGTTACCATCTTTGCAAGCACCAGCGCTTCGTATCAGCTTATCTCTTCTGGTGTGGCTGATTCTCACGTTCCTAATGACACCGTTGCGCAATTGCAAACAACTGGTTATATAAGGATCGGCGAGTGTTCAACGTATGTCTGTGCGTGCAACATTTCTACACATATTTAACGTCATTTCATAACGCGCCGCTTAATTTAAAAAGGCTCATCACACTCAGCTTTCCTACACATGTTTGTTATAACGACGATTCTCAAGGTGTGTGAGGTGGTCGAAATTTCCGGAGCCCTCCACTACGGCGTCTCTCATAAACAAATGGTGGTTTTGGGACGTTAAACCCTACATATCAATCAATCTCAAGGTGTGTGAGATCTGCCGAATTTTCGCTCTTTTACATGCCCAAACAGCGTTATCATAGTGAGACATGCCGCTTAATAGGGCCCCGAAAATATCTGCCACACGGCATAGTTGCCGTTACCCAGAAATCACGATTAATAATTGCACTTACGAACAGTCCGAGACCACGCTAAGGTCACTGCCATGCACGCTGCTAGAGTGGACCTTGGCGTCGCACTGCCTTAGGCTGGCTGTTAACTTCGTCTCGTCGCACGTGTTTTCCGCTGCCTCGAGCGAAGGTAGAGAGGAGGTAAATTATCAAGAAGGGCACTCCCGTGCGCTTGCAAGTCAGCGCGCATTCGGGACAGTTTCACTGTAAAGAATCTTGATGTATATCTTAGGGGTAACGAAGGCAAGGACAGACAGCACACAGGGGAAAAACTACGTACAAAGCAAATTTTCTATACACTTGCACTAATTCACAAAGCATGTTGCATCTTCACTAGTCGGTGTGAGAAAATAAAAATATCTTTGAAAGGGTGCTCTAGTCAAACGTAACTTCTATATCTAGATCGCAAGCAAATGTATATTTGTGATATCCAAGTTTTATGATAACACTTCTTTTTGCTTTAAGACTTCTTTGCCGCCCAACAACGAAGATTAAAAAAATGGTCTAACTACAGCTGAAGCTCGTTACAAACATCACTGATTAGCGAATATTTGGTTTTAGCGAACATAAAACGGAGTTTAGTTGACGACGCTTCACTTTTTAGTGGCATTCATATGCGGAAACCGAAAACGCGACAGCCTTTGCGATAACGGCTGTAGCGAAGTTTGGTATGCGTGAGGATTCAAACAGAGTAATAAGGAGAACGATCACGGCGCAACATAATAAAACGCCATTTTCTGTTTTGAAAATCATTTCAACTTTTGAACATTCGTCTCAGGACAAAAAAAAATGTAGCAAATATCACTGTTTGTGCCATGATGTCAATAGAACAAAAAACTTTAAAAGCTCGTGTGATGACAAATGTTGGCAACAGTTGACCAGCCTGGAAAACAAGGCTTTGTTTGAAAAGGCAAGTGAGAACAAAAAACGGTTTCCTCGTTAATAGTAGGTTGGGAACACATATTAATGCGTTTTTTTATTTGGAATTGTTGCGCGAGCCAGAGAGTCGATTTGTTAAGAACATTTTTTCATATCTGCTTCTACCACAAATAGTCAAGAGTCGGACATAACTTCCCCTGGTTACGGACAGTGTCATAAAAGAGAAAAACACAAATAGGCCCATTAAAATGTCTCGACTTATGAAAAGTCGAAACTTCATTTTAAAGTTGTGTGCCTTTTTCCTAGACTGGCGTTTTGCTAGTATTTCGCTACACTATAAGATATAGGACATATTACTGATAATTTATGCATCATATGCTACTTCTTTTCGACAAGGATAGGCTGTGCTGCCGAGAAGCCCATATAGCCACCTTCGCTGTGCAGGAGAGTTTTCTCGCTTACGCCTCTGTCCTTGGGCGTCGATACTCGTGGCGCGACACCATGAAGCCAGCGCTAGCCAGGCGGCCAGGATTCCAGCGACCAAAACCATTGCCTGGTGCAGTTCTGAAGCCGCGCTTGCGCGTCCGCCGAGTGCCGGCAGCCACCGGGGCCTGCCAGAGAAAGAAGCTACAATTAAAGTTTCCCGTGGATTGTCCTAATAACGGGAAAACTTAGCTGACCTTATTGTTTGAATGATTGATTTGTTGATTGATTTAATGATTGACACTCATATGCTCCATTTCGGGTTCCAGGTGCAACGTTCCAGGTGGAAGGTATGCAAAACTTCGGAGAGCAAAATGTGCAAGTGCACTTGTCTGATGCCAAGATTTTCTCGTTGTAAACACGGCCTCCGCGATTCGCTCTGGCTGCGCGCTGACCAAAGTAATCGCGGAAGCCAGGATACGAAAACTAATGTATACATGCTAAGCTATCGGGAACGACCAATTCACAACCGTATGAATTATGGCGTTTGTTCGAAAGGAAGGAAACATTTATTACTCAATCCGAAAACGAAAATCAAAATCACATGAGTGGCGGTTTCATTAAAATATTTTATAGTGCGGACGCATCTACAGCAAACAAACACTTCCTAGCATCCACAAGAGTATGGTATGAGCACGTGGGAAATAGCTAGCGCTACCAAAATGTAGCTAGTAGGCGTATTAGCAAGAGTGAGCTCTAGTTAGCAGTTAAGGTGCGTACTTTTGGACGCTTTTATTCAGCACAAACACTAGATAATGGTTGTTGTGAAGCCTACCTGGCATTCGGCGTCAAAACTAATAACTAGCAAGTTCACAGTCATTTGTCGCGTCTGCCTGGTGGCTCATATCGTTACATGGCTATGAGGATATCTACCTCCACACACAGTGCGATTCTTTCACGCAGCTCCTCGTCAAGTTCTCAGTTTATGTTCACATACTTCTTATTCAATAAATGGAAAAGCAGATGTATGAAATCATAAACAATCAAAATTATTTAGTTCGGTATTTTATGGCATCAAAGAAGCTGGGACTATACACTATACAGCTTCCTGCAAAGCCAATTGTCCGCAATGGTCCTGCAAGACATGTTTCTTGAGTAAACGAATCTCGTGTTCGCGTACGCAAGTGCTCTTTGCGAGATGTTGGCTTAGGGAGAAATTCCTCGAATCAATGTGTGCAGGCGTTCTCTTCCCTTTAGCGCTAGGCACCGTCTAAATAGCGACGCGCGCAAACCAATATTATCAGTTTTAGGGAACTGCGAAGAAACCTAGCGGGTAAGGTATAGCCCATACCTGGTATCGGCTGCAGATCAGGCTTGATCAGACGGTTGTCGCCTGTGTCATTCACATGGTCCACCACCCCATGACCGACGACCTCCTCTTCTTCGTCCTCTATCTAGCACTTTTCAAGTTGGCAAAAGAATGATCATGATCATGCTCCTTGGATGATTGGCAGCTACCCACAAGGGGGATTAGCCAAACATATAAATAAGCTTGTTCTTGGACCCGAGTGCCCTGAAGCACCACACTGTCATCTGGTTCCCCGCCCATCTCGGCCAGGTGCCGGGTGCCCTATCCGACCTCAACGAGATCGCCCATGATGCGGCGCGCGCACTTACCGACCACACTGCCACAGGGCAACCTCATCTTGCTGGGTTAGATACCAATTGGGATGCACCAATTACGTACAATTAAATATTACAAAGCACTTTTATCTGGAATGCCGCATTTTTCCACCCCCACATCCTAAACTTAATCGACCACAGGCATTAACCCTACGTCTATTACAGACACACACGTACCCAAACCTTGCCACGCTTCACGTTTATTATCCTCATGAATACCCCAGCGACACCTGCCCATCATGTGGACACACAGCGACACTCGCACACATGCTCTGGGAGTGTAGAACAACTCCTCCCGACTCTACCTCAAGTAAGTGGGAGAAGTCCCTCAGGAGCTCACTTCTCACCGACCAGCAATGGGCCGTCCAGCAGGCCCACGCATAGCCTCCTCTATAACTTTGTGCCCGAGCGGTCGGTCCCTCAGCGCCGTCCCCCGAGCTATTATGGGATGCGAGCGCTCCTGGCGGAGCGCCGAGGCGCAAAACGAGAGAATGGATGGCAGCTATGGAGAAAAAACCGGCTTTGAGTAACTACCGAAAGGGCAAAAATGAAATAAGGAGGGAGGCATTTTACGATAATTCAAGGGGAAGCGCTTTACTGTTTGAAGCGAGATCGGGTTGCCTTAGAACGTGTAGTTATAAAGCAAGATTCAGTAAAGAAGAAGAACAATGCACATGCTGCGGGAAAGATAAGGAAACGGCGGAGCATGTTCTGATTGAATGTGGAGATATCCACCCAGGTGTACTCCTGTATCCGTCAACTGAGCTCGTAATGGTTCTAAATTCTCTAAAGAATTACGCGGAAGTTTTCCTCGCAAGAGCGAGAAAGATGAATCAGCCACTGAAGGCTGCCGTTGACAACGCCGCGCAAATACTACAGAAACGTGACAAACTCAAGTGCTCGACCCCGGGACATCATAAAAAACTTTTGGAGGTTGTGCTCGTGAAGTTTCTCCGCCCACTTTTTCTGAACTTCGCATAAACGCAAGCGTGCATAGGCCGCGTCGTCTGCTGTTATTATGGGATCGGTGCGGCATCTGGCGGCGAGCGCCAAAACTATAAGGGACGGATGGCGCGTATGTATTTAGCGCTAATGCGCGGGCACAAAAAAATATAGGAGGCTATGGCCCACGAAGCGGCGTCTCCCTACGTGGGAGACGCCCACTACGCGCTAAGCGCGTCCTGCAGGACTGAAATAAAGTTTTTTTTTTATTTCATTCCATTCTTCTACGCCTTCTCTTGTGGCTGATACCCAAAAATCGAGTGGCCAAGAATTGAGTAGACAAAAATTGATTGGTCTTGAAAATCTTATGAAGATTTACAGTACTGAAGGTTGTAGAATAAAATCATTACAAATTTGAAAATTCATGACGACGATATGTATGTTGTCATAGCGCAAAGATAATGCTTGGCCAAACTGTGCTATGGAAAGAATGAGAGATTGGCAACGATCCGTGATTTAACGATGGTATGTGAAGTGTGTCGACTACGATAATGATACATGACTGTATAAAGGCCTAAAATTTCTCATTTTAAGGGGCCCTCCAACGCTATTGAAGCGCCTGTTTTTTTATTTATAGTTTGCGTAGACCAATAGCTGGAGGTATTTTAAGCATTGGTTTAAGCGCGGATATCGTATGATTTACTATTTTAATCACTAATAAAGTTACAACATAGATGGATAGATGGATGGATATGGCTGTATCCTTTAGATCGGGCGGCGGCTAACGCCACCTAGCCGTAATACTTTAATTATTTCCAAATACTGTTGGCCGTTATTACCGTAAGAGGGTGGGTACAGTAAACATAAAACAAAAACAAGTACAAT
The DNA here is from genome assembly GCA_013436015.1 of Rhipicephalus annulatus. Taxonomy (NCBI): domain Eukaryota; kingdom Metazoa; phylum Arthropoda; class Arachnida; order Ixodida; family Ixodidae; genus Rhipicephalus; species Rhipicephalus annulatus. The sequence goes on along the minus strand of WOVY01010547.1, from coordinate 16,403 downwards.
GATTGTATAGAAGGCAATTTTTTAAATACACAAAAAATATTTAAACGCTGTTTATAAAAACGTACATACATATATTGTGATGGTGGTATAGTATGAAATATGAAGTAACTACGTGATGTATTTTCAAATAGCATGGCAATATATGTACAATACTATAGCAACACTCAATGTTCACGACATATTTTATGCTCTGTTCAAAGCTTTCTATGTTCTTCGAATTCAGTACTGGTACCGGCAACTGATTCCACTCCTTTATCGTTCGTGGAAAAAAGGAATACGCATACACATCAATATTGCATTTAGGAACTGAATACACAAATTGATTGAATGATCTGACATTGCTGGAAGGCCTGGGAACAAGATGGGGTTTAGTTTCAATATTAAGATGTCCTTATGATAACAAAAAAGAAATTTAGGTCGACCGACTGGCTTTCCGGTGATGAGGCAGCGTAGGCCCAACAACTAGACTTAGTGAACCAACAACTAGGTATATCTTTTTTTTCTTTAAGTTGTGAAGTTGAGGACTGGTACTTTGCAGTTAATGGATTTATTTTCACTTGTGTCTTGATTTTACCCACCATTCACATAACCTCTTTCTGGTTATTCCTATTCACTTAAAGTACATTTTGCCCTCGCTCTCCCTAAACCCCAGTGTTTTAAAAAACTCTGCACCATCATCCTGAACTGTAGGGTGAAGCCCTTTACAGAAGATCATCAGGTGTTCGGCAGTTTCCTCCTTCTTTTCACGCACGCTGTATACCATGTCTTCCCCTTCGTATTTAACCCGATTAGTCTTGGTTCACAATACTCCCGTCCTGGCCTCAACAGCAGAGACCTACCCTGAGTATTTTCATAGACCCTTTCCTTGGCAATTTTCTGCTTAAATGTTCGGTAGATCTCTAGTGCTGACTTTTTAATCATGCCTATTCTCCACGTCTCGGTCTTCGTTTCCTTCACCTTCTTCTTAACCGATAGTACATTTTAAGTTGGCTAATCCTTTTAGGTACAACATGAATAACAGGGGTGACAGAGGACACCCCTTCATATGCCTCTATTTTATCTTTGTGGGCTGCGAAGCCCGCGTTGTATCTCTATAGGTTCAGATACCTGTTTTCCCCATTTTATAACTACCTTAATTGTTAATTTTATAGAGATCCTTTAAGAACTTAGTGACTCCATCCTTCACACCTAGTGTGTCAAGTATTCCCCACAAGTCCCTTTGAACCACGCTATCGTACGCTCCCTTGATATCCAAAAATGCTAGCCACAGGAGCCTGTGTTCCTTTTATGCTATTTCGATGCACTGCGTCAGTGAGAACAGATTGTCTTCCCACCTCCTTAATTTTCGAAACCCAATCTGCAGTTCGCCCAGCATCCCCTCATCCTCTATTCAAGCTGGGAGTCTTTCCTTTATAATCTGCATAACCAGCCTGTAAACTACTGATGTCACTGTTATAGGACGGTACTTGTTTATGTCAGCTTTGTCCCCCTTTCCTTTATGGATCATGCTCATCCTGCTAAGTTTCCATCCATCAGGGACTTCACCATAGATTATTATTTTGCTAAATGCCTCTCTCAAAGCCTGCTTTGACTTCAGTCCCAATGTCTTGATCAGCATAATTGGAATGCCATCTGGGCCTGTTGATGTACTACTAGGAACCCCCTTCTCAGCCCTTTCCCACTGTCGTTGTTAAAATGGAGCCATTGTACTACTTGATTCATTTTTGTCTACTGTGGTGCATAAGGCACTTCTTTGTTGAAAATTTTCTGTCACCCTTGTTGTTATATATTGAATAGCTTCGTCCCCTTCTAGCCTAGCACCTTGAGCTGTAGTTATAAACTCTGCTCTAGGCTCGTCTCATTTCTTAGGGAGTTTAAATGGTTCCGAAATTTTGCAGCTGCCTTTCTATTCTTTTTATGTACTTCTGCCAGCCACTGAGCTGCCTTTCTTCTAACCTTTGATTGATCAGAAAGGATGCATCCCTTCTACAGCTTAGAAAGGTTTCCCATATTCTTTCAAGATTATCTGTCCGTTCACCCCGCTGCTTAGCATGCCTGTCTTTCCTAGAGGCTTCCTGGCGTTTTGCTATGGCTCTCTTAACTTCCTCATTCAACCAATTTTTGGGTTCGTGTCTGCTTTTCCAGGGTGACTTGTCACGTGCCTTAGCAAGCTCTAGTTCAGTCTAGATTCGTGTATACCCACACTGTTTTATTATCCTCAGTGATTAATTTCTCAGTTTGTTTAGTAGCTATTTCTATTTGCCTTTCTGAATATAAATTTTCCTGTAGTTGCTCATCTTGTCCCCTTCCTACTTTCACTGCTGTTCAAAATTTTACCTTGATACATTTGTGATTTCTACCCAAACTTTTGGAGCCACTTTCATCAATGTGCATTCCCCTGAGCTTATCGTACATCCTATGTGACATCAGTGCATAATCCATAGTCGACTGCAGCCTCCCTACCTCCCATGTTATTTGCCCTTCACACTTCTCGGTACTGTTGCAAATGATCAAATCATGCCTTTCACACAGATCGGTGATCATTTTGCATGTTAGGTCAGTATACCCTTCTATATCTTCTATGTGCGCATTCATGCCGCCTATTATAATTATCTCGCATTCTCCTGCTGATTCCTCAATGGCGTTTGTATTTCACTCCAGCATTGCTTGGTTTTCCTCCCTGGCCTTTATTCCCGTCCACAAGTGCACCAAACCAATGAGTGTTATCTGCCCAGCTACTTTCCCTTTTAGCCATAAATGTTCCATGCATTCCGGCATAACTCTTTGCCAACCCATACTTTTATGTATGGGTTGGCACCCCCCTTTTGGCTGCCATCTGTTCTATTGCAATATTCCCATACGTAATCCGGATTGCAAGGTGGTTGCTCCATGTCCCGAAGATTTGTCTCCACAACCCTATATACTATCAGGTCCTCCTGCCCTAACTGCTCTTCTATCTCTTCCCGGTTTAACCTATACCTGCCACCCTGCATGTTAATGTAGCCTATGTCTGACTTAGCTGGGCCCTTGTGCTTACGTCAATTTCTTCTCCCACGAACCCGTGTGGCTTGAACATCGCTGCCGACCGCAAGACCACGTAGTGGCGCTCGTCTGAACTTTGTGGGTGGAGATGGCGCTGGAAGGTTGCCGCCGTATGAGTTGATAAATGTAACGTTAGAAGCGATCGTGGTGCAGGATGAAAACTGAGGTTACTGATCTATTTCATTTTTCGTCTCTGTGCTTTTTCATCGAACCCTGAACAAACGCAGTTACAACAACAAAAAAACATCACGGCGGCCACAAAGCACGACAGAGACACTGGCTGCCATTTCGCCATTTGATTTCTGGCTTGCCCGGGTGGGATGTCTATAAGGTAGACCTCTCTCTCTTTCTTCCCTCCTGTTGCTTTTGGGAATTTGCGAGCTGTCTCTTTTCGCACGTGCGTTGTTGAAGGGGTGCAGTGCACGATTAATTGTTGTTCGTCGGGCGGGCCATCGAACAACGCACGGTCCGCGTTACTTTGCTGTCCTTGTCGTTCCACAAGTTCCTTTCTCGGAGTAAGAGCAGGGAACGAATCGGAACGTTGAAAAAAAAAACTGTAGAATATACCTCGCTTTCACACAGTAGCTCCCGCTCACGTTCTGGCAAGCCGGGCGTCAGGCATACCTTGAAAAAAAAACAAGCAACAGTAAGTTGTGACCTTCTCCTAGGTAGGCGCTTCTAACTTATTTCATTTGGGCAGCATTCTGACGTTATGAGCGAGGGAAATCAGGTTAAGTGACCCCGCAAAAATCGATTTGAAAGTTGGCGTTTTTTTTTTCTCTTGTGTTTTGAATTTTCTGAGTCGAATAACTTCAGACTACGTGCCGTTATCACCGTCGTTTTTGCTGCGTTAGTATGTTTGTATTTTACTCTACATACACCCACGAATAAAACATGGAGGGTCGAATAGTGTCGGAGGACCCCTTCAAGGGGGGTAAAACAGATAAGTATTGAAGCCATGTGGGTGAGGTGAGCTATTTCACTAAAACCTATGGCGATTCTTGTAGTAAAAAATGAAAATAAGAAAAACTTTGGTGCTGACATGGCGTTATCACGTTTGCCCCATCAGTGCCATGAAACGCAAGGGCCGCCAGGCAGGGTGCTGTTTATTACATGATCACCTCACAATATGGAGTTAAATTTATGTACTTCTTTTAAAAACGAGAACAATGATTCTTGTTTACACAACGCATTCTGACCGATGAACATAAAAGGGTGGAGTGGAAGCTGCTGTCACCAAGACAAATTTTTTTTTCTGATACCATCTAACCCACTGCAATTGACAATGGTGTGGAGAATCGCAAAGCGGTTCACCACATTTTTCACAGCTGAGCTGGTCACCACCCTACAGAAGATATCAATGGTCATAAATAGGAATAGAGGCGTATTTGTGTAATAGGCGCCAATTCGTGGAAACAGACGATTAATACTCAGCTCAACTGCTTGCCTGTCATCTCTAGAATGCCCCAAGGTTCTGTGATAGGGCCCCTGTTATTTTTGCTTTATGTGAATAACATTGCTGCAAATGTGGATCCACAGATTGAAGTTGGCATCTTTGCAGACGACTGTTGGCTATTTTGCCATGGTGAGAGTACCCATGATGAAGCATTGTTAAATTACTCATAAATAAAATGTACAATTGGTGTGTAGCTTATGACATGCAAATTAACTTCGAAAAAAGAATCTGCATGAGTGTATCATAAAGCAATCACCATCAGAATTTACTCACAAAATCGGGATTACGGAAATTCAGCGAGCAATGCAGATGAAGTACTTAGGTGTTACTATCACACATAACTTAAGTGGGAGTGAGCATGTGGTCAACATTTGCGGATCAGCTCAGTGAAAACTGGCAATGCTACGACACAAATTAAAACAGGCATCTCTTGACGTAAAGCTTAAGGCTTACACTATGGTTGTTCGACCCACCCTGTAGTATGCAGGAATAGTGTGGGATCCGTGCCAACTAATAAATCAGATCGAGCGAGTGCAGCGTTTTGCAGCACGCCTTATTTTTTCCAAGAACACAGAAGGACTGAGCCCGTCGCTGCAGTGATTACCTTGGCAAACCTTCCAAGTTTACCTTCAGCAGAAAAATAGTGAGACTAAATTTTTTTATCCACTGTATCATAGCATCCTGGTTTGTCATTCACGAACAACCATTTTCCTTCGCATCATGCATGCTCCTTCAACAACACCGCAGTTCCCTGGGCACAAACCTATAAATATCTTGGCGTTATGCTCACTCACAACATGCAATGGACACACCACATAGGTTGGTTATGATTAGCGGAGTTTTGTGGCGCAAGGGCAATGGGTGGCCCTATAGGGTTATGTCTTTGATGCGATGTAAGCAATGACCAATTATTGCGGTGACTGGGTCTGTTACGGCTGCTTAAAGGCCTAAAATGAAGTGCTGTATAGGAGCGTGAAATGTGTGTATAAACTATATAATTGTGACAGTGATACACAAGTGTATGTAGGAGGGGGAATGAATCACATGTGACCATGGTATCTACAAGTGAGCGATTGTAAAATAGCACGAATGCCTCCTCAACTCCTTTGAAAACCAAAGGGTGAGAGGCAGGTGCTTCTCAGAGTAGCTACCGCTGCAACAACTTCTGCGGAGAGGATATGCTATGGATTTCTGTTGTATATGATGCTGAAGCTTTGAATTTCATCTAAAAACGCAAATAATGACAGATATTTAAACGGTGGTTGTTTGGCAATGAACATCCCAGGATGAAGTGTAAAGTGTTCATGGAACACTTACGGAAAATGCTTTTTTCTAATAGAGCCTAATTCACTGCATTGAATGAGAATGTGGTTGACGGTGAGTGATTCACCACCTATCCCACAAAGGTGGGATGTCACCCGTGGGTCAGCAGCCGAGTACTTTAGCCACTAAACCACCGCGGCGGGGCTGAGATGTTATCAAATGCTACGAGTTTTGACAGCTTGTCATACTGGGTCTTGTTGCGAACTTCTACAAAATGAGCGCAACTTCCCATCTTTGTTACTTTATAGCCCGGGTCAAATTCATCTGTGAGCATTTTCGAGACAAGGAACGGTGAAATGAATCACACTGTTTTCATTGTGACTGTGAATTATGTGGTACATGTGGAAGGTCTGCATTGGTTGTGCAAAAAAGAAGCTGTCATCGATACGCCATCATTTCGGGTGGTGATCAGGAAGCATGGAAAAAGGGTTTACTATAGAAAGCACTGTTAAATTCGACGGCAGTGGTGGCCACTCACCGCCGAGCCCAACAAGGTGTCGTTACAAGGTTGAATAGTAAACACTTAGGGACACAAGCCATGCATCGCCGCTATAGCCAAATATAACTACCCTAGGTTGGGTGACTACACAGGGTTAAACCTCGCTGCTAAGAAATTGGATGTAAACAAAAAAGGAAAGGTGACAGGACAGATAATTGATTCATATGTGGGTTTTAACGTCCCAAAACCACCATATGATTATGAGAGACGCCGTAGTGGAGGGCTCCGCAAATTTCGACCACCTGGGGTTCTTTAACGTGCACCCAAATCTGAGTACACGGGCCTGCAACATTTCCGCCTCCATCGGAAATGCAGCCGCCGCAGCCGGGATTTGAACCCGCGACGTGCGGGTCAGCAGCCGAGTACCGTAGCCACTAGACCACCGCGGTGGGGCGACAGGACAGATAAAGAATCGTAGCATATCCACGGATGAATGATGATGAGTGGGGCACAGTATTCGTCATTTCTTCCGCGCTTCCGTGCATTCATTCGTTCTTGCTTCCGACCATCTGTGCGTCGCTTTGTGCGACAGCCTATGTGACCGTCCAGGCTTCCGTCAGTCGGTTCGTCCGTCCATGCGTACATTGGTGCGTCCGTCTGCGCATCCGACCATGCGTCCGTCCCTGCGTTCATTCGTGCCGTGCATCCGTCGATTCATACGTCTTTGCGTCTGGTCATCCGCGCGTGCTCCTGTGCGTGTGTCCGTCCATGCGTCCGTTCTGTTCTGTTCTGTTTTAACTGTTTTGCTGTGGAGAGGTTGAGGTGCCTATTGCCTCGGCTACTCCATATCACAAAGTTCTGCAGTGAAAAATAAAATAATAATACAGAACGGTACCCAAAAATTAACAATACGGAAAAGAAAGAAAAAAGAAAAAAACATAATAGCACGTTGAAACCAGTTCAGATATCATGCTAATACACAGTTTTCTTCACGCAGTTCACACAGTCATAAACTACTTACACGCACACCTTACTATATGTATACTCTAATGTCAGTATATACATGACCACACTTTACATAATACCCATCTCTGGCTGTCAGTCATAGGTGCTTGTCCAGTCCGGTCTCCACTAAAAAGTCTGTCTGGAAGATTATTGCCTTTTTGTGGAGATGCATCTCAGGCCATGGTCCAAGTAGTTTCTTTATTGTGAGGGGCCGTCTGTCCAAACTTGCTAATTTGTTCTTTAATTTTTCTCTTTCATTCGCGTATTTAACGCACTTCAAAAGAATATGGCGAACATTTTCTTCTGCATGACCACAATGGCATTCCGGTGAGTTGGATCGATGTATCTTGTGCAGGAAGCTGTTTGTGTATGCTACTTCTAAGTCGGTGGACCAATGTCTCTAGGTGTCTTGGGAGGTCTGTCGCTATGGAAAACTTTCTGTGTGGGTCAACTTCATAAAGTACCGTTTCCTTTGATTTAGAATTCTCAAACCACTTTTCCATCAAACAATGGTTAGCTCCTTGTGATATAAAATGCCGAATATCCGTCCCAGACATAGGGATTGCGCAATCCCGTCCATCCTTCAATGCTTTCTTCGCGAGACTATCAGCATCTTCATTTCCCTTTATTCCAAAGTGGCTGGGTATCCATTGTAATACGATGTTGTGACCCTGCGATGAGGCATATTCCACAGTTTCTGCAATACATTGTGCTATTTCACCATTTTTGTAAGGTGATCTCACATTTCTGATTAGCCGAAGAGCAGGTTTGCTATCAGTGCATATCAAGCATTTTCGTGGCTCAGGATTCTCACAGATAAGCTTAACTGCTTCAAAGATAGCCACCAATTCTGCTGTCGTCGATGAAGATTTGTGCGATAATTTGTACATCTTCTTTTTCTGAATTTCGGGTATAAAGACCGCTAAGGCTGACGCTTCTTCTGTGCATGATCCGTCTGTATATATCTTCGTTTTTTCATTGTGCATTACATGAAGCTGATGAAGTACCAACTGTGCCGCTACTAGAGGTGTCATGTCTGCTTTCTTCTTTATGCCGTCTATTTCACAGATAACGTTGGGAAGTGGCAGCATCTAAGGTGGTTTTGAAGGTTTTCATTGTTTAAATTCTGCTACTACTGCTTGAAATGATGATATAGTATCCTGTAATCTTGTTGCCGTCCTTTGTGTTAGTGCACCAGATAAAAAATGACTTTCATTTTGCGTGAAAATTCTAAATAAATTTTGAGATGTTTCTTTAGTTCGGAGTACTGCCAAAGGTGGCTATCGAGCCTCCGCATACACTAATGCACTGGAAGTTGACCGTGGTAAACCCAGACACACCCTCAAGCTCCTTGCCAATAACAAGTGAAGTCTCCTTTCTGTGGAGGCTGGGAGTCCATGCAGCAGAGATAGTAGTGAGTAAGTTACGATGGGGCGTATCCAGGCAACATGTAGCGCTAATAACGACTCTGTAGTACCACCCTATTTCGCCCCGCAGGGATGCCGGGGGGTTCGAATGGCCTGATTCACTTTTTGTTCCAGGGACTGGACATGAGGTGACCATGTTAGTCTCTGGTCTAAAATTACTCCAAAGAATTTATGAGTTTTAACCACTTGAATAGGCTGATTTTGCAGAAGAATCTGGAAACTTTCAGGCCTTTTTAATGTAAGCGGAAGTATGGCTGTTTTAGCCAGACTCAGTGCCACACCTCTTTTTCTTAGAAAGTGGTCTACATAATCCAATCCTTCTTGTAGAGTTTGTTGTACATCCAAAAACGATGGACCAGACGTATATTTATACTACTATATATACTGAACCAGACGTGTATATATATATATGTAACGCTATGATGAATGGGAGACGTGGCCTGGCTCATACCCCATGTTTATTCTGTTCTGCACTTCTTCCTTCTCGGCTTCTAGAAACCATCGCTATACCTTCATAGGTCACACGATTCCCCCTCCCCCCGAAAGAATGTGCAAGCTATAAACTATGAAGCATGAACAAGTGGTGTCTCATCATAGGAAAAAATATCACAAAATAGAGTAGTTCCATGTAACACGGCAGTTCCATGCACTCGCACAAAAACATTCACAGGGAAGGCAGTCCAGTGACATCTAGGAGACCTCAGGTGGGCGAGGTTGGCTGTTGCGTTCTGGAGAGCATAAGCATGCATTCGACGTGGAAAATGATGATGACACAGCCTGGATAGTAGCGAAAAATGAACAAGGTTGGGTGTCCCCATAGCGTTGGAATGTTGGATGTCTAATGCGTCGGATTTCAAGTCGTGGCTGCGACAGACGCATTGTATCTAGAATGCGTGCTTCTTGAGAGATTGTGACGGCTAGATGCCTGTGTGCTGGCGGCGTGCAAGAAGTGCTTCCGCGTCTTTCTGGGCGTTTTCCGTGGTGTTGTCTGTGTAACCGCAGACGCAGAGAGCGTCTGTGGCGATGTTCCTTCATCCGGAAACGTCCTACTTCTTGAAATGACCCTTGGATCAAAGTCCTTAATTTTTTAAGTAGTTCAAGTCGTGAGTGTGCTTCTGTTGAAGTTTTCGTTCGTCGTCGTATTTTCTTGGTTTGGTGATGGCTCTGAGAAAATTGTGGTTGGTCATCGTCGTTGAATAAGGAGACGCTGTCGGTAGTCCCAGCATTATTTACGTGTGGGACGCAAGCATTATTTCTGTCAAGGAAAGCAGTAGATACATTTTCGTTTTTATCGGCGAGACTTGCATTGAATGGTGACTCCGTAACGTTTCGACTTTTAGTTTGTCCGGTTCCTGAGAATGACATCGCCGCAAACATGGCTTGACGTGGTTCTGATTCCGTAGATTTGTTTCTTTGCGGGAGAATTGAGCCAAGCGTTCCTGATGTACAATCGCTTTCGGAATACCAGTGGCTTGACAAGTTATTTGGCCGATATTTCAGGTGGTCAGTTGCGTATGTGGCGATATCTTGAGGGGTGCGATGAGAGTGACGAGCACCAGACGAGCTACTTGGCACAGAACCAAATGATGGCTTACGTAAGCAAGATGAAGAGTCAAGTACATTGGGTGCTTGAATATTGTCTTGATTTGTGTATTGTCTTGATTTGTGTGTGGAAGAGGTTAGCGTTGGTGACATTTGTGAAAATGGGAAACCAGGTGGAAGGTTCGGCCTTGTAGAAAAACGGCTCGGATGTCTTTCTTTGAGCAGATGACTGACTTCGCCTGACGAGCATTGTAAACTTCTCCTCTGTGCTTGAACGCGTGAAGGCTGCGTATGAATGTGATTACTGAATTTGAATGCATCAATATGGCTGGTGGTAACTGACTCTTCATTATAGTCTTGAAACCAGATGATCATTCCTTCTTTTATCTTTTGCCAAGACCCGTCGTTGTCGAATATGTGGTTGAGGTAAAACCTAAATGCCTCACCGGTGACGTAGTCGCTGAAGTTCGTGACCATCTCCTGTTCCGACCAAGATGCAGCGGTGGCATGGAGCTCGAACAGGTTGAACCAGTCCTGTACGGGTCCGTCGTCCGCTGATCCGGTGTACTTAGGGATGTCAAGGTCTTCTGATGCTGCTGTCATGATGCTTGGTGGTCTTGGTGGCCCGCGTTTGGTCACTGCGTCTCGCTGAGGTCTTCGATGATGATGACCGTGTGATGAAGTGGTTGCGAGGTCTTCATTCTCTCGACTTGTGTAACGCTATGATGAATGGGAGACGTGGCCTGGCTCATACCCCATGTTTATTCTGTTCTGCACTTCTTCCTTCTCGGTTTCTAGAAACCATCGCTATACCTTCATAGGTCACATATATATATATATATATATATATATATATATATATATATATATATATATATATATAAGGGAAAGAAGCGTATACCTAAGGGCTCGTTTTTCCGTGTTTTAACACAATATTATTGAGATATAACAGACAGTAATGCCAAGGAATGTACAGGGGAAGTTATTAAAACCAATGGAATGTAAATAGGAAGAAAGAAAAGTGGATGAAAAAATTACCAACTGTGAGCAGGAATCGAACCTACGACCTTCGAATTACGCGTTCGATGCTCTAACCACTGAGCTATCACAGCGGCCCTCCCTCCATCCACTTTTTTGGGGTTATCTGTGAATTTAGAAGTAGGAGTGACAGTCAGCGACATCTATAAGCCAAAGAACGAGTGTGAAAACACTCTTATTCGCATGTTTGGCGTCACGTAGTACGTGAACTTATTATGAGCGGGCAGCTGATTAAATGTCCCTCTTATACAACCTAAACACACCAAGTCTGCCAGTACGAGACCCTCGTTCAATGAAATAAGGGAAAGAAGCGTATACCTAAGGGCTCGTTTTTCCGTGTTTTAACACAATATTAATGAGATATAACAGACAGTAATGCCAAGGAATGTACAGGGGAAGTTATTAAAACCAATGGAATGTAAATAAGAAGAAAGAAAAGTGGATGAAAAAATTACCAACTGTGAGCAGGAATCTAACCTACGACCTTCGAATTACGCGTTCGATGCTCTAACCACTGAGCTATCACAGCGGCCCTCCCTCCATCCACTTTTTTGGGGTTATCTGTGAATTTAGAAGTAGGAGTGACAGTCAGCGCCATCTATAAGCCAAAGAACGAGTGTGAAAACACTCTTATTCGCATGTTTGGCGTCACGTAGTACGTGAACTTATTATGAGCGGGCAGCTGATTAAATGTCCCTCTTATACAACCTAAACACACCAAGTCTGCCAGTACGAGACCCTCGTTCAATGAAATAAGGGAAAGAAGCGTATACCTAAGGGCTCGTTTTTCCGTGTTTTAACACAATATTAATGAGATATAACAGACAGTAATGCCAAGGAATGTACAGGGGAAGTTATTAAAATCAATGGAATGTAAATAGGAAGAAAGAAAAGTGGATGAAAAAATTACCAACTGTGAGCAGGAATCGAACCTACGACCTTCGAATTACGCGTTCGATGCTCTAACCACTGAGCTATCACAGCGGCCCTCCCTCCATCCACTTTTTTGGGGTTATCTGTGAATTTAGAAGTAGGAGTGACAGTCAGCGACATCTATAAGCCAAAGAACGAGTGTGAAAACACTCTTATTCGCATGTTTGGCGTCACGTAGTACGTGAACTTATTATGAGCGGGCAGCTGATTAAATGTCCCTCTTATACAACCTAAACACACCAAGTCTGCCAGTACGAGACCCTCGTTCAATGAAATAAGGGAAAGAAGCGTATACCTAAGGGCTCGTTTTTCCGTGTTTTAACACAATATTAATGAGATATAACAGACAGTAATGCCAAGGAATGTACAGGGGAAGTTATTAAAACCAATGGAATGTAAATAAGAAAGAAAAGTGGATGAAAAAATTACCAACTGTGAGCAGGAATCGAACCTACGACCTTCGAATTACGCGTTCGATGCTCTAACCACTGAGCTATCACAGCGGCCCTCCCTCCATCCACTTTTTGGGGTTATCTGTGAATTTAGAAGTAGGAGTGACAGTCAGCGCCATCTATAAGCCAAAGAACGAGTGTGAAAACACTCTTATTCGCATGTTTGGCGTCACGTAGTACGTGAACTTATTATGAGCGGGCAGCTGATTAAATGTCCCTCTTATACAACCTAAACACACCAAGTCTGCCAGTACGAGACCCTCGTTCAATGAAATAAGGGAAAGAAGCGTATACCTAAGGGCTCGTTTTTCCGTGTTTTAACACAATATTAATGAGATATAACAGACAGTAATGCCAAGGAATGTACAGGGGAAGTTATTAAAACCAATGGAATGTAAATAAGAAGAAAGAAAAGTGGATGAAAAAATTACCAACTGTGAGCAGGAATCGAACCTACGACCTTCGAATTACGCGTTCGATGCTCTAACCACTGAGCTATCACAGCGGCCCTCCCTCCATCCACTTTTTTGGGGTTATCTGTGAATTTAGAAGTAGGAGTGACAGTCAGCGCCATCTATAAGCCAAAGAACGAGTGTGAAAACACTCTTATTCGCATGTTTGGCGTCACGTAGTACGTGAACTTATTATGAGCGGGCAGCTGATTAAATGTCCCTCTTATACAACCTAAACACACCAAGTCTGCCAGTACGAGACCCTCGTTCAATGAAATAAGGGAAAGAAGCGTATACCTAAGGGCTCGTTTTTCCGTGTTTTAACACAATATTAATGAGATATAACAGACAGTAATGCCAAGGAATGTACAGGGGAAGTTATTAAAACCAATGGAATGTAAATAAGAAGAAAGAAAAGTGGATGAAAAAATTACCAACTGTGAGCAGGAATCGAACCTACGACCTTCGAATTACGCGTTCGATGCTCTAACCACTGAGCTATCACAGCGGCCCTCCCTCCATCCACTTTTTTGGGGTTATCTGTGAATTTAGAAGTAGGAGTGACAGTCAGCGCCATCTATAAGCCAAAGAACGAGTGTGAAAACACTCTTATTCGCATGTTTGGCGTCACGTAGTACGTGAACTTATTATGAGCGGGCAGCTGATTAATGTCCCTCTTATACAACCTAAACACACCAAGTCTGCCAGTACGAGACCCTCGTTCAATGAAATAAGGGAAAGAAGTGTATACCTAAGGGCTCGTTTTTCCGTGTTTTAACACAATATTAATGAGATATAACAGACAGTAATGCCAAGGAATGTACAGGGGAAGTTATTAAAACCAATGGAATGTAAATAAGAAGAAAGAAAAGTGGATGAAAAAATTACCAACTGTGAGCAGGAATCGAACCTACGACCTTCGAATTACGCGTTCGATGCTCTAACCACTGAGCTATCACAGCGGCCCTCCCTCCATCCACTTTTTTGGGGTTATCTGTGAATTTAGAAGTAGGAGTGACAGTCAGCGCCATCTATAAGCCAAAGAACGAGTGTGAAAACACTCTTATTCGCATGTTTGGCGTCACGTAGTACGTGAACTTATTATGAGCGGGCAGCTGATTAATTGTCCCTCTTATACAACCTAAACACACCAAGTCTGCCAGTACGAGACCCTCGTTCAATGAAATAAGGGAAAGAAGTGTATACCTAAGGGCTCGTTTTTCCGTGTTTTAACACAATATTAATGAGATATAACAGACAGTAATGCCAAGGAATGTACAGGGGAAGTTATTAAAACCAATGGAATGTAAATAAGAAGAAAGAAAAGTGGATGAAAAAATTACCAACTGTGAGCAGGAATCGAACCTACGACCTTCGAATTACGCGTTCGATGCTCTAACCACTGAGCTATCACAGCGGCCCTCCCTCCATCCACTTTTTTTGGGGTTATCTGTGAATTTAGAAGTAGGAGTGACAGTCAGCGCCATCTATAAGCCAAAGAACGAGTGTGAAAACACTCTTATTCGCATGTTTGGCGTCCACGTAGTACGTGAACTTATTATGAGCGGGCAGCTGATTAATTGTCCCTCTTATACAACCTAAACACACCAAGTCTGCCAGTACGAGACCCTCGTTCAATGAAATAAGGGAAAGAAGTGTATACCTAAGGGCTCGTTTTTCCGTGTTTTTAACACAATATTAATGAGATATAACAGACAGTAATGCCAAGGAATGTACAGGGGAAGTTATTAAAACCAATGGAATGTAAATAAGAAGAAAGAAAAGTGGATGAAAAAATTACCAACTGTGAGCAGGAATCGAACCTACGACCTTCGAATTACGCGTTCGATGCTTCTAACCACTGAGCTATCACAGCGGCCCTCCCTCCATCCACTTTTTTGGGGTTATCTGTGAATTTAGAAGTAGGAGTGACAGTCAGCGCCATCTATAAGCCAAAGAACGAGTGTGAAAACACTCTTATTCGCATGTTTGGCGTCACGTAGTACGTGAACTTATTATGAGCGGGCAGCTGATTAATTGTCCCTCTTATACAACCTAAACACACCAAGTCTGCCAGTACGAGACCCTCGTTCAATGAAATAAGGGAAAGAAGTGTATACCTAAGGGCTCGTTTTTTCCGTGTTTTAACACAATATTAATGAGATATAACAGACAGTAATGCCAAGGAATGTACAGGGGAAGTTATTAAAACCAATGGAATGTAAATAAGAAGAAAGAAAAGTGGATGAAAAAATTACCAACTGTGAGCAGGAATCGAACCTACGACCTTCGAATTACGCGTTCGATGCTCTAACCACTGAGCTATCACAGCGGCCCTCCCTCCATCCACTTTTTTAGGGTTATCTGTGAATTAGAAGTAGGAGTGACAGTCAGCGCCATCTATAAGCCAAACGAACGAGTGTGAGAAACACTCTTATTCGCATGTTTGGCGTCACGTAGTACGTGAACTTATTATGAGCGGGCAGCTGATTAATTGTCCCTCTTATACAACCTAAACACACCAAGTCTGCCAGTACGAGACCCTCGTTCAATGAAATAAGGGAAAGAAGTGTATACCTAAGGGCTCGTTTTCCGTGTTTTAACACAATATTAATGAGATATAACAGACAGTAATGCCAAGGAATGTACAGGGGAAGTTATTTAAAACCAATGGAATGTAAATAAGAAGAAAGAAAAGTGGATGAAAAAATTACCAACTGTGAGCAGGAATCGAACCTACGACCTTCGAATTACGCGTTCGATGCTCTAACCACTGAGCTGTCACAGCGCCCTCCCTCCATCCACTTTTTGGGGTTATCTGTGATTTAGAAGTAGGAGTGACAGTCAGCGCCATCTATTAAGCCAAGCGACGAGTGTGAAAACACTCTTATTCGCATGTTTGGCGTCACGTAGTACGTGAACTTATTATGAGCGGGCAGCTGATTAATTGTCCCTCTTATACAACCTAAACACACCAAGTCTGCCAGTACGAGACCCTCGTTCAATGAAATAAGGGAAGAAGCGTATACCTAAGGGCTTGTTTTTCCGTGTTTTAAACACAATATTAATGAGATATAACAGACAGTAATGCCAAGGAATGTACAGGGGAAGTTATTAAAACCAATGGAATGCAAATAAGAAGAAGAAAAGTGGATGAAAAATTACCAACTGTGAGCAGGAATCGAACCTACGACCTTCGAATTACGCGTTCGATGCTCTAACCACTCAGCTATCACAGCGGCCTCTACCTCCATCTACTTTTTTGGGGTTATCTGTGAATTTAGAATAGGAGTG
>WOVY01010545.1:0-54532 GCA_013436015.1 Rhipicephalus annulatus | reverse complement strand
GTGAAGTATAACGTGTTTGCTTGCCTATGACATTCGTTATCTGGATCTTCTGGGTGTGCTGCTGAGCACCCTTCCTGCCCATGCGGTCTCTTCGCGGTCATATTTCTTGCGCTAAATATATTTACAGAGAACGTGTCCCAGCAGTAAACGCGGCTAACGTATGCACAACCAGGCGTTGTTGACTGCATGGACGTTGCTTTCTTATCCCATTCCCACTTCTTTCAAACATTCCTTGTTATTTTATTTTTCTTGGTCTCCACCGTAATTTTGTCCACGTCACGCGCCTCTCCCAGTGCCGTGGCCGCGTCTTCGGCGAGCCGCGCACGTAGTCTACGGCGTCGATTAGGTGAGACACGTACGCTGGCTTGAGTCATCTTCGCTGGCGGGTGCGTGGCTAACTGCCGCACTTTAGTGCTCGGCGAGAGCTGCGCAGGGGGAAAAGAACCCTAATATTGGCAGTTGCGGCGCGGCCGCGCTAGAAGACTCTCGGAGAAGGAACAGAACACAATCGGCGGCAGGCAGCCGACGGGCAATCTCCTGATCGACGGAGGATGTATGCTCCCGCGAAGGGTTCTTCGAAGTGGAGGAGGAAACAAAGCAGGCTGTTTGTCCCTCCCTCCTCCTGCCAAGATCGGTTCCAGAAGCAGGATGTCTTGTCGTTGGGTTTGTTTGTCTCTCTCCCTTTCTCTCTATGAAGCCCAAGCTCACCTCGCCGTTCTCTTGGACGTTTACGTCACAAATCGTCGTCGTCTTCAGTGTGGCTGCGCTTCTTGAGTGCCTGTGTTGTGCGTTTGTGCGACATCGCTTGAGGCTTTCTCCCTTGTGTTTGCGTGTGCGTGTGTGTGTGTGTCGATGGAGGCGTCATTTAGGAGGAAGATGCGGAGCCAGCGGCGGAATTCGAAGATAGAGCGCTAGAGCGTGGAGTGGTGGTTGCACCGCGCAAAATAGGGTCAATTCCCCGCCGCGCGACGTTGTTGATCGGAGGGTAGGGGGAGACGGCCTGTTTAGGAGGAGTCAACAGCCACGGGGCACGCACGCTGCACACGCACAAACACACATACAGATACACACGCCAGAGTATGCCATCTCCGCCCTCTCAACCTCGGACCTTGGCAAAGGACAGGGCGGCGAAGCCGCCGCCGAGGCTCTGCGGCTTTTTCCTGGTTGACTTGACTTCTTAAGGTAAGGAGGAAGAAGAAAACGGCATTTGTGAAACCAGAGCAGGCTCAGGAGGGCAACGAGGGCCTACTTTTCTGTTATTTTTTTGTGTCCTTGATTATTTCGTCCCGCTCTGGCGACCGGCACATCCTCCTCTCCAGAGATACCTTGGCGTCGCAATGACACCCACTCCCCCTCCGGCTTCTCGACTGCGGGCAAATACGTAACCGCCACTTGCGGGATAAATAGCGTTTCTTGACCCCCTCCCCTCCACATATGCGGTGAGTCTTACGAAACTTCCTCGCCGGATAAACCGGTGACCCGATATGGGCTAGGCCTTTACGCTTACATCGTGCATGTCTCAATGGTCATTGACTTTGTCGTTGCGACGACATGGCGAGGGCAGTTCTGGTGAAGCTCTAGTTTGCTTGGAATCGGAGCTGTACGCGGGATTGTCGTAAACGCGGGTGTAGTTGAAACGCTGTCCGCACGTTACAAAGATATTACTAATAAGTATAACGTCTTGGGTCTCGTTCACCTATTATGCTTTAACGAGGCATACATAATGCCTCGATCGAGGCGGAAATGTTGTAGGCCTGTGTGCTCAGATTTGGGTACACTTTAAAGAACTCCAGGTGGTCGAAATTTCCGGAGTCCTCCACTACGGCGTCTTTCATAATAATGTGGTGGTTTTGGGACGTTAAACCCCACAAATCAATCATCAATCAATCAATCGAGGCATAATGCCAGGTGATTATAATTTAAAATTAAATTAAACTGCCATACTTATTCGCTTACTACTGGCCCTTGTCTCGCCTAGCCGCGTACTAATGGCTATAGTCATGTTTGGACCTCTTGACTGTTTTTTGCTGTGGGACCTGCTGACGCTGTATGTGATATGTAAGCCCGTTGTTCGCGTGACTGTCAATATAAGTTGCAACATGGTGGCCGTGGTTGAGTAGGCCTAAAACCTGTACTTCAAAACCGGCAAGATTGAAATTGGTTTTGAAGCAGTAGTAGTCGAAGCAGTGCTTATGCACAGATAGTCTTCTATGTTAGCGCCGCTATAGGCAGTGTAGGCGCCGCTTTGACCACGGCCATGGCGGGTTGCAAGTCATATTGAGTGCGACTGTACCTGCATGCGATAAATAAACGTGAGCTAGGACTGCCTATATTTAGCGAGCACTCACTAATGTTTTCTTTGCGATGACTAATAGTGACTGCTGATTACTAATAATCACCGATTGTCGTCTTTCGCTCCTCATCAGAGACGTCATTGTTTGACTCAACCACTGTCCAATCATCGTGGTTATTCTCTTTGTTTTTTTTCTAACTGTGACTCGCTCAGTCGTCTGTAATGGAGTAATGATTCGCTGTTTTAAGTTTTTTATATATAGTTGTTCGAAGAATGAACACGTACCGTCTTCTCGCATCCTTCCGCAGTCATACTCCCTTCTTTTCTGCTTATATTAATATTCGGTTTGCACTAACGCGTCTCGTGCGTCTGGGTGTTGTTGCCTTTCGCGATCCTTCCTTCTGTCGCCGTCCCTCTTCACTTCCTCTCGGCCTTCTAACCCTTAAATCGTAGGCAGCTCGCCACTAGTTTCGGCAGCTCTCACCTCAACGCAGTGGGCGAGAGAGATGCGTTCTCGATTCCTCTACTCCTCCTCCACTCGGAACTCGCCCACTTGCTCTGGGCGGCGTGGCTGCCGTTTTTTCCCAGCGCGATAGGGCGACAAAACGGGACGCCCGTCAGCGGCGCGGACTCTCCACGAAAGCTCGCCTTTCGGATCCGCGCGAGGCTGTGCATCGCCATCCGATTCCGTCGGCCCAACTTCGCGACCAGAAGCGGAAGCTCTATCCCGGTGCCTGCTCCGTCTCGTGTGTACCAGCAGCTGCGTTCTGTGTACTAAGCCCGTGTTTTTGTGTTGTGTGTGGTACATATATACACTTTAGTCGGCGACCCGGTTCGCATGTCTCTCGACCCACGTGGGTCAGTCGACTCCGATGGATGCGACAGGCGCCGCTTGCGCGGCTGGCTAGCCAGCGTGTTGTTTTCGCACGCTAGCGGTTAGCTCCTCGTTCGCGCGCAGCCGTGGTCCTCGCGGATGCTCTATCGACGGAACCGATTGCTCGCCCGCTTTCCTGTGCGTCGTGTATAGTCGATAAAACAAAGTTGTGGTGCTCTGTGTCGCCGCCGTCGGTTGTGGTAAGAATCGTATCAACGCCGCGGGGAAGAGCCGCACCCCCAACCACTTCGGGATCTTGATTGTGCCTGTCGCACCGCCAGGGATTTACGACTCCTGTGTGCGCTGGCCTCTGCGAGGCGAAAGAAACGGAACAATGGTGTTTGCCGTGGCCGTGTCGTTCTCTGAGGGTGACAGCGGCGCCGACGGCTCGCGGCGACGAGGAGGAATTCGACGTGTCAGAGAGCCTGCGGTTTGTCTCTATATTCATCTTTTCCTGTCCTTTGTTTGCGATGTGTGTGTACGTTTGCGTTTTGTTTGTTTGGTGTTCGCTCTCTTCAGCTTCCTACGTTAATAGATGCGCTATGGGTGGTGTTTACGTGCACTTCAGTTACGAGTTTGTTTGCCCTCTGATATATGTTTCGTGCGTTGTTGTTTGTACCCAGCTTCAGCAACCCATTTCTCCTCCGTATCTAAATATTTGCGGTAGTGCTGTCATCTTGTCATCGCTGTCATCGGTAATGCTGTCATTTGCGGTGGTGGCTGCCATCTAAAGCATCGCTATAAAGTTCATTCGCTCACTTGCGATTATTTTCATTAATTATGCACGGGCTGCGAGGAGCCTTTATTTCAGCGACGATGTCCCAGGTTCTTCCGGTGCTATAGTTTCGATTTCGCGGAGCACAACTGTCCATTCAGGGTGAATTGTGGTGCCATCAAATTTGTTCCAGGGAGATAGATGGATGCGAGAAGTTTATGTGTAGCCCCGTGTGCTCAGATTTGGGCGCACGTTAAAGAACCCCAGGTGGTCAAAATTTCCGGAGTCCTCCACTACGGCGTCTCTCATAATCATATGGTGGTTTAGGACGTTAAACCCCACAAATCAATCAAGTTTATGTGTAGTCCTGAGGAATGCGACTAGCGCGCTGTGGGCTTCGCAGTACGGGCAAGCTAAGCCTGACCGCCGCATTGTGGGCTCTCTGGACGGCCCAAAGCTGATCCCCCTTGTAGGGGCTTCTGATGGCGGAGCACCACTTGGCCTGAATGGGTTGATCGCTGCCCAGAAACGAGGGGCATCTCTTTTTATCCCTCATTCCCCTTTCCCCCGCCTAGGGTAGCAAACTGGACTTGATCTAGTTAGCCGCCCTACTTTTCTTATATTTTTCTTCTCTCTCTGAGGTAGCTACTTACACACCAGAATGATAATTTTTGCATCCACCGCTGATATCTGCCGCATCGAACTTTGAGGAGTGAGTGTCATCAGTTTTCGAATAGTTGGAAGTTGACAGCAACAAGTTGGGGCGGACCCTTTACCCAAGTGGACATTTAGCAGAAGGTGGGCGTGGCTTCTTAATGATCGGAAATGAAATATCTGTAAAATATTCAAGTAGACAAATGTTAAACACCGTTGCTAATCGTGCGAATGATACCGTGTCTAGCGCATATATCTTAGATTTGTTCGCTAGACAAGCAACGTCAGCATTCGAAAATGAAATCAGAAACCCCGTATTGTTGGATGTATAAACTCCCGCGTTACAATTATGACACTCTTTTTCGAGTGGATTTTTTCTACCACGGTGCCTATTGTGCCATTTCCGCGGTGTCACTTTTTTTTCCCGGAGTGGTATACACGCTATATGTTTATAACATTGTTTGCAAGTATAGGCTTGGTGACTGACCTGTGCAACTAACATAATCGAAAGGACACCAATCAACGTTTGCTTAATTAGAAAACTGTGGCTTTGCGCACTTTAGCAAGCTAAATTTACTAGGCCCATATAGCTCCGCGATACTTTACCGTCGCTTGTGTTAATCTGCCAGTTCTTGCGGTAGCTTAGTACCGGCAATCACTGCGGCATTCGAGATTACCGACGATGGGCGAAAAGAATGATGTTAGGTGCTTAACGTGATAACTTCAGCGTAAACCAGAATGGACCACATATAGATGAAGGAAGCACCAGCGTTGAATAACTGCTTTATTCTTCTCTCAACAACGCATGTAAGTGCCACAACCAAACTGATATTATTATCGCACCGCGCTCGAAACCGTGCATGCGCACGTGTAAGAAGATGTAATGTGTATGTATCAGAACAGAACAACTATAGCTGAAACGTTTTTTTTATTGGGTGTTATAACTACTTAAGCTCGCAGATCGTCCCGACGGGACCCTGGCTATGATGAGCTCCGTAGTCTATACTGCCGCTCCGATTTAATTTCGACTACCTGCGTGGGTTTGCACGGAGGTGTTGCGTTATTTTGAACGAACCGTTCGCGACAAACACTCTGCCTGCCTCCAAATCAATATCGTGGCCTTGGCACGGCCAGCTATTAATCTCGCGTGAGATGATCTACTATTTCTCTTCACTCTTCGTCACGCTCAAGTGGTGGTCTAGTTGTTATGGCGTTTCGACTGCATGACCCGAAGGTCGCGCGGTCGAATCCCTGCCGTGGCCGCATGTCAATTGAGGCATAATGTGGGAGGCTCGTGTGCTTATCAGCTTTAAATACATATTAAAGAGCCCTAAGTGGCCCCAATTTCGGAAATACCTCATCTCTCATAATCATATCGTAGATTTGAGATGTAAAACCCCAACAATTAGTTTGTTATATTGCAGCGTTTGAGCCCTTTAAATTGAAGCAGTACATCCGCACGCGTGTCTTGTTCTCGATATAAGACGGGAGCCACATTTTCTTTCTTTTAATTTCCAGTCACAGTCTGTAAGTTTCTCTTCGTAGGCTGTTATCGTTGCGTGTCGTATAGGAAGGAAGGCCTCTAGCTGCCTTTAAAGAGCTCGTGTATAAACAGCGTGACTCACGTCGTAGTCACCGCCGTAACCAAAGCGGCGATCGAGCGAGCGCGGACTCGTCACCGCGAGGACATCCTCCGCCCACTTGGCCGTGTCTCGTGTCCTGCGTGCGCGAAACGGCCGCCCGATATCGGGTGTACGCAGGGGAGCACGCGGCTGCTATCCGATACGCCCGACGGTGTATTCGACATTTCTCGTCGATGACGACAACACCGGCGCCTGTGTGTAGGCACGTACATTGGATGCGAGCCTTTGAAGGCGTAACGTTTGTATATACCAAGCGAGAAAAGCGACCCTCTTCGTGGCCTTGGACAACACGGATGGTACGAAAAGTTGGATTATGTCCTATATACAAGACGCCAGGGGTCCAGTGAAGCAGTACTTAGTGAACTAATTGATTGATATGTGGGGTTTAACGTCCCAAAACCACTATATGATTATGAAAGGACGCCGCAATGGAAGTCTCCGGAAATTTCCACCTCCTGGGGTTCTTTAACGTGCAATCAAATCTAAGCACACGGGCCTACAACATTCCCCCTCCATCGAAAATGTACTTAGTGAAGTAACAGTAATTGAGAGCACAGAAGTAATGTTATGAAATTTAGACGCTAGTAATCGAAAGTAATTTGGGGTATTCTAAACTGAGTAATTAAGAATTAACGCCAATAATCCAGCCTAACTCAATATAATTGAAAGTAATTAATAGTACTTGAGAGTGATTGAGCGATTCAGAGAAATTTAATGGGTTTTTCGTAGGAGCGCAGTCGTTACAAAAGTGCAGACCAAGTGGTTTTTGTCTTTTTTTTATGAAGTGAAATCTGCGGGAATAAAGACGGCCCCAAACGCGAAGCAGACACTTCGTGGTGGTTTCTCATAATACATTCGAGATTAACTGGCGCAGCAGTCTGTCCCAATGTTGCGACTCGCCGTCCAGTCTTCTTGCAATGGCATGATATGAAACCCCAGTAATTTTACCTGTGTGTATGCCTACCCGTGAATTGTGTGTGTGTGTGTGTGTGTGTTAATGCGCATTCCTACGCGATTCTTTTGCCGCGATGCTTCTCTTCCGTTGCGTTATCGAAAAAAGAACATGTGCGTCTTTCGTGAGGGTGTGGTTCCCGCATAGCAACGCAGCGGGCGTCGCAGGTTATGCCTCGGATATCCGTACGCGAGAGCATTCCATTTAAGAGGGTCAGCGTTCTATTCTCGAAGCGAGTGATCGCGACCATCTTTTTTTTTTTTTGCGGACTCAGCTCAGTGGTCTGCTCTGAAGCGGGAGTAGCTATGACTTTCTTGTAATGGGCACCCAGTTGCGCCGATGAAAAACATCCCTCGAAGTGCACGATTGCCCCTGCCACAAGGTGCCCCAATGTCGGGTGGCATGAAGTTGTTGGCCTCAACAGTGTTTTTGTCAAAATGCTGCAGGCAGGCGCGCGTACCGGGTTGTCCCACGCGACGTGTGCTAAAATGTTAACATACGCAAATGTAGCGTATACGAAGCGAGGGGGAAGGGTAGAACAGAAGTACTTTGGTGTGCCATTCCTCGAAGCAAGTCTGACGATTCTTTTGTTTCTGCGTATTATGTAGCTATAGTTATTAGCATTTAATTGACTACGCATATGTTAATAAGCTTGAGCAAGTAGTGTATTTTGAAGTGTCAAATAAGAAATATTGTAGCCCATCTTAAGAACGCCCGAAAACGCGATTCAGCATTCTATTGAAACTCGATCTATACGTGCCGGAAGGAAATCTTTGCCTTGATGAGAGGAACAGCATTCAGGACCTACACAAAATTGAAAAATTGCATCCATAATGAAAGGTAAAAAGCAAGATAAGCAGGAAACCTTATAATATAGTTGGAGATCTTTGTAAATTAGGTGCTTTGCCCGCACTGACGGAAAGAGATGGATTTCGTGATGGTGATATTGCGCTGCAATTTGCTACTGGTACAGGTTGTGCACTCATCACCACTCTCTATGTATATACAGTCAGCTAAACAATGCGATTAACTAATTCAAGGTAATTTATTGCGTGTTTCTCACTCTGGAGTTTATTGCACGCCTGAAAAAAAGCATGATACCCATTTTATTGTTTGCATTGTCAAGCGTGCAGAAAGCCTTTGCTTTCAAGTGTTACGTGTAATGAAACATGCCGCTAATTTATCTTTTTATATTTGTCGCATGCAGTTGAAAATTGTCTCCCTTGAGAAGCCCCGTACTGTGAAGAGGGCAGGGAAGGGGGGTGGGGGTGAGGGGTTAAACAACAGGTTCGTTAACGTTGCTGTTGCGAAGAGCACCTTTCCGTTAGCCCACGTATGGATTGCTTCTTAACGGACTCGGCGTTAGGTTTTGAGAAACATCATCGTTTATTTACTGTTCTTTTTAGTTGCCTTATTCACTTGCTTTAGCTGAGTTTCGTTTAAATTGAAGTTCTCTCCAACCTTAATGCATATGTTGTGTTTATTTTTCATGTAGTTTTTCGCTTTCGTGAATATAAGTGTCTTGCTTGTAAAATTAGACCTTGATTGCGCAAGTCATAAAAATAACGGTTGCTGATACCTTTACCTTCATTGAGACTTCACGGAGAACACTACGGCATCAAAGTGAAAGCTGCACAAACTAATCTGCCGAATGACTGAAATCGAGACGTTAACACTGAAATATAGAGCTAATGTTCCATGGCTATGTTGATTATGTTTCTAACGGCGGTCTAAGAAAAAATATGCCGTGATTTTAACCAACGTTTTAAAAACGTTGGCTTTAGCAGATGGTTACTCATGGGTTACTTCGCGAAAAGTGTAAAAAAGAAACAATCATGTCCAGGCCGGGCCGCATAAGGCCCGCAAGTGGCGTGTTAGAGATCCCTGGATGTCCGACTGCCATGCGGCAGGTACAAAGTTCGATTTCCACCTGTCACCGGACTCGCTCTCTGGATTTTGTGCCGACCGGTTGTGCCCCCGCGAGCTTCGACGACAGCGCAGCTCTGGCCGACTGTCTCGCCCTGCGCCATCTCTTGACGCCGAGAAGAGCTCTCGCTGAGTGGTGCCCCATCCTCGGTCTCCTGTGACCGCGTCCATCTTTCCTATCTTCTGCTTATTTCCGTATTCGGTCTCTCTGTCCCTCCGCCTCCCTCTATCTCTATACCTCTAATCCTCCCTATCCATTTTAATCCCTCCTTACCCTTATCCCCCGCGAGCCACTGTTGAGGTGTCTACCCTTGAGAGACAGTTACGGGGCCCACTTTTATCTTCTTTTCACTCATATAAGAAATTCCCTCTCCCCCCCCCCCCCCCCCGGTCACCCACCGGTGTTTCTAACACGCACACGTATACTCCGGCCTAGCGCTCGGCGTTGTGGGTAATTTCTTGAGAAGGTGGCCTCCCCTTTTCTCTTTCTTCGGTCACTTCCTTCCCCTCTCCCGCAAAAGCGCTGCGCCACGATTTTTTCATATAGGTCGCAGAAATAAGCGTATTTCCTAACCTACTCATCGGGGTGTCCGACTTGTGTGGTGTCGCTTTCGCGAGTGTGTTATGGCAATTGACTTCTCTTCTTCGTACAATGTGGTTCATCGTCCAATGCATCGTCCGTCACGCGAGATATGTGAATACTTCTTCCGCCTACGGTAACCTGTCTTCGCGCCCGTCTTCACTTCCCGTCCTTGACATTGTTATTTCTGCGTTTCAACAAGTAGAGTTGTAGCTTCTTCCAGTTCTTCGTATCCGGGTTTCATACGGCCGTCCTGAGATGCAGTGGAGCCACGCGGTTACCTTAAATAATCCTCAGTACAAACAACTATCGCGGAAGGCAGTTGTTTCTTTACTCGAGAGACCGCAAGGAAAAGCCCGTCGTAAACGAGAATAACACGAGTAGACCGCGCCGTTTAAACAACCGCGTAACCACAGAGGCCCTTGGGCCGGAGATCGGGCTTGCCTGCTTCGCGTCTGTTAACGACGTTGCCCCGTTCCACTCGATCTCTCGTCGTGGCTGCTGCGTCCGCTGAAGACATCGCGGCTGGGGCGCGGCGAAACCCTCGTGTCATCGCCTCTGCGCATGTCGTGTAGTGCGCGATCGTTCAGTCTGAGCGCCTGCGCGTTGTTCAGCAACTTCGTGCATGCATTCGCGTGCACCCCCAGCAGAGTGCGCGCGAGCCGTTGTCAAGGGTACACCGCCGCCACCGACGTTTCGTATATGCGGAGTCTTGTTGCCCTTTATTTATATAGCCTTAATACTTCCCCGCTGTGTTCGTGCACGTTTTGCGTTATCAGGCTTTCCTCTCTCTCTTTCGCAATGTGTGCGTGGGGTGGGGGGCATGGTTTTGCAAATCTGGATGCGTGCCGTAACACCGCTTGCAATTGTGCTTTGTGTACTTTCTGCTGCCTTTCTTGACTGTTCGCCTGCCTGCCTGCCTATGCGTCGTGCTCTTGAGCAGAGAAATGCGCGGCGAAAACATCAGGGCGGAAGTTGATGTTTGGCAGACGCCCCCTCTGGACCCCCCCCCCCCCTTCTTCAATCTCCGCCGCAACTACGCTTCCTGAACATCCACCCGCACTCCACCTCCCGTATCCATTTTCTGCGTCTTGATCTGTCGACAACAACGCTAGCTGTGTGGTTATCGTTCCAACTCTGCACACGCGACTGTCTCCTTTTGCCGTCGTGCCAATATTCGCTGCTGTCGCACAGGCCACGCGGGTTTGGCGAATCGACAAGTCCGTGCTTTGATATCGCTCTGTTCTTATTCGCTGGGGATATAGTTTACACGGCCCAGCGACCAAGTCCACACAACTGGAGTATGCGGGCCACTTTGGGCCCGCTTACTTTTTTTTTTTTTGCTTGCACTATACCTTCGGTTTCGCGCATTTATAACGTCTTTGAGTATTTCGTGCTGCGACCAGTGCTACTGCTCTATTGCACTCCTTTTTTTTTGCGTCTACATGGTGCCGGTAGACGTGCTGTAAAGCACCCTGGCCTGCGGGTCTGATGGCAACGAGTGATAAGAGAAACTGGAGCGACGCGAGGCCACTACGTTCGACACGCGAAAAATATATAAAAATGAAAAGAGAAAGAGTGGCACTGCGACTCGTGATGTAGCTCGCTCGCGTGCCGGAGCACTTCTCTCATGAGCGCGCGTATTCCGGCTCGCCAGGTTCCGGTAACACCGTTCCCTTTGGCATGCTCGTGTCGTTCCCGCGAAATCGTTTTCTTCTTCTTCTTCTTGCGCGCATTCTCGCTACTGTGGAAGTTCGCATGAGCTGCGGAGAAAAATAACGGGGTATGTCTTTGGTAGTGAATGCGATTTATATTTCATGGAATCGACTGAGGAAGGGAAGAGTGGGCTTCGGAATCCGCCAGCATTGTTGTTATGGTGGTGCAAGCGAATTAGGTTGGCAATGACGTCATCATCAAGCGCTCGCCTGTGTTCTGTGTGTCTTCTTTGTCTTCGTCGAATTCGCGCTGAAGCCTATCCGAGAAAGTACTATTGGATGTCATCCGCTTTGCCACGTACGACTATGATTATTACTAATCCACTTTTTCCCTGTCGCAGCTCGACTGTATAATCGCGCAGTTTAATTCGATGTTACCGCCGAATTATACTACTGCGTACAGTCGGAGGATCAATAAACATTGCTCCTGGGCATTTTGTTCTAAATTAAGCGCGTTAATTGGTAGACATGCTATTCTTATACATAAAGCGAATTAAAATAGACCGTTCTAATAAAAGCTTCGTGCATGGACATGGTCACTATGGCCCGTAGGAGAGACAGCAACCTTTAGTGATAACCCTGGAGGTACTAGCCGGGTGTATCGCCCGGTATGCTGCTCCAGCTGTCGGGTGATGACTATTACATATGGTACAGTGATCACATATGAGCACAGTTATTGCAGTATACAGTCACAAACACATATACACTCATAGAGTCATTCATAGTGTTCCGTTAAGTGTTCTGGTCGTCAAAATCATCAACAGCACTTTTGTATTGCGCAAACCGCTCCGTTGCTACGGGCCGTTCAAGAAGGTGCCGCAGCTCTGAGCTCATGCCGATAATGAGTTGCTATCTCAATTAAGGAGAGTGGCGCAGCGCATAGTTTCTCTGTGCGTGCTTTAACGACAACTACAATAAATTATTATAAGTAGCAACAAAGTGTTCCAAGATCAAAAATACTGCTTCAGAATGCTACAAGCGAAAATTTTGCCGCTCAGTTGTCCTCGGTGGCATGATTTTATGGAGAAATAGAATATATTGATGTTACGAGAACCTTATAGCTTCATAGGCGTTACTATGATGGTAGCCTTGCCGTCAGTATTCTAGCGCATGATATATACATAGCCAGGTCGGCCTCTATCCCTTCGTTCATCTAATAAGCAACCCTTCCGTGCCCTTGCAGTTCCGTCTCTTTCCTGCATCCCTACGATCGATACTGTATCTCGAGCCAAATCGATTTCTCCTCGATGTAAACATACACATCGGCGTTCAGACGCCCCACCGGAAAAAGCACGATATATATCTTCGTGATCCACTTTGGTAGCACCGACGAAATATGCGAGGTGATGCTACTAATAAAGGAAAAAAAAATCGTTTCATGCACCCTGGTATACATTCTACAGAGCGAGGCAGGTTACTGCGGTGCTTTATTTGACGGGTCATTTCCGGTGTTTTGTTAGCGATCTCGTTTTTTGTTTTTTTGTTTTTCCCGCTGTGTACAACACTATGGTTTTTTGCGATGGAGGTCGTTCACCCCGCGGTAACTTAAGCGCGCACTCCACTCGACATGGGGAACAAGCCTCCTCCTCGGCTCCTGTTTGTTTTGTGGGAGGAAGGCGCTGGTCGACGGAAGCTTAGCCTCCGGGCCGCCCGCTAGTTTTACTTATTCGTGCATATTATGCGGCATTCGCGGCAATTTCTCTTTGGAACGTCCTGGTTCCCGGATATAGATCCTTTCACTTTCGTCTAGAGCGTCGTCCGCTTTCATTTTTTTTCGCTTCTTTTTCTGTGTATACGTGCATGCATCTCAGTACCTGAGTACCTGGTAGGTACGAATGCCGATCGAGCAATAGATCGGGCTGCAGAAAAAAAAAAAAGCAGAGAAAGCTGTTACGTATCATAAATGAAGGACCGCTACCAAGCGTGCACGATGCTAGAATATGATAGGTGGGTGGGAGTGTTCTCGTTGTATTGGGGCAGGGGAAACGGCTAAAATAATAATGCACGCGTGTTTTTTTTTAGTTTGAAGTTTAAATGTTTTTTTTTTTTAGTTGAGCGAAAACAACACGTCGACCGAGCAAGCAATGTCGGACTTTTGCGTATTATTTGAGTTCCGAGATCAAGTGACTCTCTGGGGAATGTATGAGAGAGGCGTCATGTTGCACGACTATCTACACCCCTATCTGTATTAAGCACGCTATACACGAGGTGGCGAAGGTGCGATGACACGCGCGGTTCGCGACTTCGAAGCCTCTCAGACAATATACTGTGGTGGCTACGAACGTAGACTATAGCTCCACGCTGGCAAAGGTTTGCGATGCAGGCATCTCGGCATGTACCATCTAGGAATGAGATCTCTCTTGCTCCGTGTCCTCTGCGCTCATCCTTGATTATATTGCTACGGCGTGCCACAGATGAATTCGATAAAGAAAAAGACGATGTTTGAACTCTCGTGCAGACTGGGCTTCATTTTTTACGCTTGCCTGTTGATCCGCTGCAAATATATTTCTCAGACGCATTCCTCCCCGTAATAATATATTGGGCCCTTGCGCAACGACCACCAGATAATCGTCATCCGTGTGCACTCGCTCCTCTAAGGGCTTCGTCTCACTTGCGGTCGTTGCACTTTTGTCAATTCATGATCGCCTTTAGCCAGTTTGTAGTTTATCTGCACCTGTGCGACATTTTCCAGACCCTACCTTGCCCACCTTGCACCCCCACGTGGCCGTGCCGGATCGTAAACTACACTTCCGCCGTGCGTACATATTTTGAAGGAGTGGCCTTTCCCTGTGTTACCTTGTATATCCTTTCCTGTCTTCTGCTTGTAAACACTTTTCGAGTCCAGCCACTTCGGGAACGGGTTTCCGTACGTGCGTGGTTGTCTGCATCCAACCCGCTGGTGGGAAGCGGGGGTCCGTCGAGTAGCAACAAACGTATCCTTCTCATCCCGGGATGTTGACGGAAACGAGAGGCATGCCCTTGAGGTGAGGGAACCCCGCACCTTGGCCGGAGCCTTCTCCTTCGCCGGGTCGTTGGCGCGCTTCTCAGCGGGAGGTCACGAACCCCTATGTCCTTCGTTTCACAATAATCTGGCATAGAAAACTGAAGTCTACGAGGACGCCTACTCTGATGCCCGAGACGAGCAGAGCTCAAGCACTCGGAATGCTGAATATGAGGGAAAATTCCGACCCATAATAGTGAAATTTCCAAGTTTCAAGTTGAAAGAAAATGCTCTTTCACAACGAAATCGCCTTAAGGCAGATTTGCTTAGCGAAGATTATTCTCCCGCATCCCGCCTTGCCCGCAGAAGTCTTATCGAGTTCGGAAAAGATCAGCATGGTGCACCAGCTTCAGAACTTAGGCATTATAAAGTGGTCATCAACAACAAATATTGCGTCTTTGATGCTGTTAATAAGCGGGTGACAGAAAAACAGCCGCTGGGTAAGCGCACAGGAACCACGGTTTGTGCAGGGGCTTCGACTTAGCGAAGCAAGAGGGGTTGTGGACGGCCTTCACAATGCTATGTATCAGTCCTCTTTACTAACATAAGAAGTATGTTGAAGAAATATTTTTCCTTGTCTTTCGCCATTGACACTTGTTGTCCGCATATCATCGCTTTAAACCGAAACATGGCTTTCAAAGATTATCGATGATTCTGAAGTTTTCGACAATGTCCATGGTTTTACGATTTATAGGAAAGATAGGGTTGTGCGTTGTGGTGGCGGCGTTTTATTCGCCATCTCTAATGACAACCCCTCTTCACATGTTTCCGTTGCTACTGGCCTCGAAATTCTTTGGACATCAATAATTACTAACGACCAGAAGTCGGTTCTGAGACTTGTGCTTCCGATCTCCATTCAATTACGATATACATGATGCAATAAACGATGTCAAGACACTATTTCGATCATCTCCCTGTACTTTCTAGGTGTTTTCAACCTACCTGACATTAAATGGGACACTCAACCTCCTGCATTACAGCCGTTTTCATCTCAGGCTAAAGACTTTTTTAGATTTATCATTTTCACTGGTATAGCGCACCACGACAAGGACACACACAAAGGAGAGATGCACACACACACAGTGCATCTCTCCTTTGTGTGTGTCCTTGTCGTGGTGCGCTGTACCAGTGAAAATGATGAATCCCAACCAACTAGCCCGGCAACGTGCCTTAGCAAAGTTTTAGATTTATGCTGTACTTTTTCGCTTTCACAAGTTGTAATGCAGCCTACAAGGGACAATGCTAGTGTATCAAATGCTCTTGACTTAATACTTACTACTGAGACCAAGCTGACGTCTAACCTCCCACTTCTTCCGCTTATAAGTGATCATGCTGCTTTACATTTCATCATTAGCTCAAATCTTCATAAAAATACTTCGAAAAAGGAGACCATACTCTACTACAGGAAAGCACATGTCGAGGCTATCAATAGCGAGTTATGCGCGTTTCTTCATACATTACTGACTAATTTTGGTGGCCGTTCTGTTCAAACTAACTGTAACATGTTTGTTAGTAAAGCTAATGAACTATTCCACAAATATATTTCTAGCCGTACCATTACTTCTAGCCCACAAGCTCCCCGGTATAACACTCATATTAAGCGACTTTCTAATCGTAAAAACGGCTTATACGTTACAGCTAGATTGTCTCAAAGTGTTTCTCGTTGGTCTGCATACAAGGCTGCTTCTAACGAATATATTCAACCTTTCAAACAAGCAAAACACTCCTTACGGTCACTAATCCATCTATTGTGCAAACGAACGTTAAAAAATTTTGGAAGGTAATTAAGCCTTTTTATGATAACGTAATTTTATTAGATGACTCTAGTAGACAGCCCATCGCTAAAGACGGGGCTGCAACTCATCTTAATAAAACACTTGTTCAAAATTGTTTGCTCACTTCCAATAAACAACTTCCTTAGTTACGTAAATATCATAACGATGCTACGTTCCCAGTAATGATTGTTATACATGGCGTTGCTAAACTTATTGATAAATTTGACTGCGATTCTTCGCCGGGCTTTGACTCAATGAACACGAAGTTTTTAAAAAGCACTTCTGTATGTAGTTCTATTATACTAACAAAAATTTTCAACAATCACTCGACACAGGTGCTTTACCTTATCAATGAAAAGTTGGCAAGGTGATTCCACTCCTTAAATCAGGTATAACAAAAACTTAGCAAACAACTAGAGCCTAATTTCGCTTACCAGTTCATGCTGTAAACTACTAGAACACATCGTATTCAGAAGCATTGTAAATTTTCTTGAAGATAACACTCTTTTTTCTCCTTCACAACATGGGTTTAGGAAATCATACTCATGTGATACTCAACTCGTATTTTTAAGGGATCATTTGCATCGAATTCTTGATCGTTCATTATGCGCTGACTGCCTTTTCTTAGATTATTCAAAAGCATTCGATAAAGTCTCTCATAAGCTTTTCATTCACAAATTACGAAACTTGAACATTGACCATAATCTATTAATGTGGATTGAATGTTTCCTTACTAATCGCTCACAATACGTTACTGCAAACGGCTGCAATTTCTCAATGTCCCCTTTGGTTCAGGAGGGCCCCAAAGATCGGTTCTCGGTCCTTTGTCGTTGTTAATATGTATATATAGTAATGATGTACCCTCACAAGTAACTTCTGACATTCACTGTTTCGCTGAGGATTGTGTTCTTATTTACAGAAATTACTTCAGACAGCGATTGTAGTCGCCTACAATCCGATTTAAATAAAATGTCTGACTGGTGTAAAACATGGCTCGTGGAATTAAATACTAACAAGTGCAAAGTTATGAATGTATCTAGGTCACCTAACTCGTCACAAGTATACTACTTAAATAACCTTCCTTTAAAGCAATTAACCTCATACAAATACTTAGGAATTCATATTGCATCCATACTTTCTTGGGCAACACATTAACTACGTCATTAACAATACAAACCGCACCCTTGGCTACCTCAGGCGAAACTTTTTTTATGCTTCGTACTCTTTGAAACTATTACTCTGTAAGACTTCAATTTGCCCGAAATCAGAATATGCTTCAGCTGTTTGGGACACTCATAACACTAACCTTATTAGCGCATTAGAACTAGTCCAGAATAACGCAGCTCGTTTTATTCTTTCCAATTAACTGCCAGCGTAACAGCCATGAAAACTAGCCTGTCACTTTCATATCTTGCAGCGCGGCGCAAACTTTTCCATTTATCATTGTTTCATAAAATATTTCACCACCCAACATTGCATGTCATGTTTATTCATATAGCTCACTATGTATCGCGTCGCATCGACCATTCTCATAAGGTGCACATTCCTTCTAGCAGCACACATTTTGTCAATAATTCATTCCTCTGACGTCACTAAACTGGAACCACCTTCCCCAAGACATTGTTTATATTAGTGATAACTTTTTGTTTCATATTGCTATAAAAACATTGCTAACTAGATTGTCATTTATTCACTCCTATAAACTGCATGTCCGTTTTTCTTGCGTTTTTTGTATTTTTATGTTTGTACTAACTGTATAACTTACCTTCATTTTATGCTTTGTAATTGTTTACTAACGTTTTTTAGTTATTTGTATTGCATCCTTATTTATGATTTATCTATGCTGTACAAATTTCTCATTGTCACCACTCCTCTCTGTAATGTCTTGTTTGGCCCTGAGGGTACAATGAATGAAATGATATGAAATGTGGTGGGCCCGTAGCGCGACAGCTGCAGACGGCTGCAGCTCAAAGTGGTTATGCACCAGAGAGGAACGAAGGGGAAAGGACGACAGGTTAATCAAGCTTTGGCTCGGCTGGCTGTCTCACACATGGAGTGATTGAAAGAATGAGCCTCGTTGTGCTGCGGTGCGCTCGTGATATGAGGCTAGCATGGCATCATCCTCCTACTAGTATAGGGCACGCGTCTTGGACGGCCGTTGCCCTGGGGAGGGCACATGGACGGAGCTTCACCCTCACACGAAACTTCGCTAAAATAGCCGATGCTCGAGGTGCGTCGCTTGGGCGGCCTTGCCATCATGTAGCCCTGAAAACGGCTACGCGCGCTAGGCGCGGGATGGCTAGCAGAGGCCATGAACGAAGGAGTGCGGAAAAACGTGCGTATCTCCTGTTCAAAAGCTCACTCATGTGTCTACTGTGGGCCTCTTTTACCTCTGCATACTTCAGTCTTACGTATTACGTTGCAGACGGTCAGGCCTTGTTAACGCCTCTGCCGTTCCTTCGAATTTTTCATCTTTCTCTTTATCTCCCTGTATTGCAAGAAGGAGGTGATAGTGAGAGTTGTGTATCCGTGCTTGGAAATTGTATCATTGAATGACACGCATGATCGAGGGAGGTGCCTTCTAATGTCTTCCATTCATAGACGCTCCAAGAGTGGATGCGTTGCTTCGACAGTCGGGTATACTTTTGCGTCGTGAAATAGGGAAGAGGCAAGCCAGGTCAAGCTTCCCTGCAAGTTTCCTACCAGCATCGCGATTACGCCGATAATTGCATGAGTCGATGTCTCCACAGATTAACATTTTCCCTTCAACCCGTTAGTGTACTGTAAATTCCATTCGCGCTTAATTTTGGAGTTGGTCGCTCGCGATTAAGAACCACGAAAGAATCTCGATACTATAGCGGGCTGCAATATCACTTGCGTTCTAAAGCTCCTGCCTGTTCTTGTACATAATTTGTGCAAATGAATGAATTTCAAAGAAACTAACGAAAGTTGGCAGCACATTTTCGTATAGGTTCTGCGTGCCGTGCCGTCGATTACATGAGACCTACCTAATTAGTGCTAAAAACACAGCGTGTCCACGGAGTGAACGATGATTAGTGGGGCGAAGCGTCCGTCTATCTGTGGATGTGCTGTGCTGTGCGCGCCGGAGGGATGGACTGCCTTAAACCATGAGGAGCTCTGCCTCTATAGGAATGCCCCCACCTCCCCGAAAGGAATCGTGGGGAACTACAAATGCATTTCTTGTGCCGAGATAGAGTATCGTTGCCTTCAGACATTCGTATTCACCGACTTCTGCCATCGCCTTGAGAGGCGCCCAGCCAGTGAACGGTCGAGAGTTCGAGCGAGCGTACGGGAAAGGGGGGTGCAAGCGTTCTCGGCTCGGCGTTGGCGTTTCACAGCGGCATTTCGAGCACACATTTCCGGATGTTCTCGAGACGCGCCGGATTGGCCACCAGGGGGCCAGGGAGTTCGGATGTGCCTCGCATCAGCTCCGCGGAAAGTTGTTTGGTCTGGTGGAAATCGTGCAGTTACAGCAAACAACTCCTATAATCTCCTGCCTGAAGTTCTCTGGACCATCTAGACCACGACTTCAGGACTGTGAGTACGTTTTGGGGCATTTTATGGCTATTTTGGTGTCGACTGCGTCTCCGCCCAGCAAAGCCTAACGCTAGCGGTGAACAAACGCGGCGGCTCGGCGGTGGCCGACGCCCCCGGCGTTCGCTTCAGAGCCCCGTTGTGGAGACGCGACGGCAATGGAGGTGACCGTGGAGGGTACTGAAATTACCCCTGAAGAATTTAGAACCGCTGACTGGATCACGAAAGTTGGAAAACATGTTAAAGAGCTGCGTGACGCCGCTAGAGGTGACAGACAGGGACGCCAAGATGGCAACGCCCGGGCAGAAAGTGGAACCGAGCCCGGCGAAGACAGGAAGAAGACGGCGGCTGCGAACGCAGCATACAAAAAGCTGGGGCACAAGATCGCGAAGCGCTCGATTGCGTCGTACCTACCGCGGTTGCCGGCGAACGACTACAAGATAATCATTCGTCCGAAGTGCGGGCTGGCGCTCACAAAAATTCCGAACACCAGGCTCAGTGAGGCGGTGCGCATGGCAGCGCAAATTCCGTGGATTAAGGGACAAGACAAGGAAGTGTTCATTGTTAACGACAAGCAAGGCACCCTGATTTTCAGCACTCCAGACATAGAAACTGTCTGGAAGGTGACCAGGATTAAGTCTATCAAGATTGAAGGCAAGAGCTATGACGTCACGGCGTACCTCGCGCCGCACGAGGATAGCGGGCGGGGTGTGGTGCGCGGCATCGACCCGAGATTGTCAGTAGAGGAACTGACAGAGGCCTTCGACAACTCAAGGAACCCGCCGATACTTGGTGTTAGGAAGCTGGGGAACTCAAGTTCAGCGGTCATCATCTTCAAAAATGAGACAGTGCCCAGGTGGATGTACTGTTACGGCGTACCGCTGAAGTGCGTGCTTTATAAGAAACGATACGAGGTGTGCTACCGATGTGGCCAGCTAGGACACAGATCGGACGTGTGTATCAGCGACCATGTTCGCTGCCGGGGATGCGGAATGACAGCTCCACCCGAGGACCATGCATGTGAGCCCAAGTGTAAGCTGTGTGGCAAAGGTCATCTGACAGCAGATCGGAAATGCAAGGAAGCTTTCAGGACCCCTTATACAATAAAGAAGAGACAGTGGGGGGCCTGGCGGCGAATGGAAGGAGAAGAGCGGAAGGCGGAAGACGCCGATCCACAAACGTGCAGAATGGAAGAGATCAAAGAACGGTCCAGGAGCCGGTCGAAGCATCGAAGAGGGTCAAGAGGAAGAGCAGGTTCCTTCCCAAGACTACCGGAAAGACAAGAAGGAGATCTGCCACCAATGACTGGTCCAGTAAACGAGGGGACTTCCGGCAGTGCTGTCCTCAACAGTGGGAGACCCACGTCGCCGAACCGCAAGGTGGGTTGGGGAGATAGGGCCTCCCAGGATAAACGCGATGAAGAAATGTTAACCATTAAGGAAGAGAATCGCATGCTTAAAGAGCAGCTAGCAATGATGAGTCGGCAAATAGAGGAGCTTCAAATAGCTATTAAGTCGTCTAACACAACACCGGTTTCCCTACCACGAATGCCACAGAATCAAAATATAAAAATGCCGGAGGAGCAGAGCGCTACTCCACCTCCAGCGAAAAAGAGGGCAAAAGAAGCGGAAAAGCCCGTAATAGAGGAGAACGTAGCGACAGTGATAGACATGAAAATAGCGCAACTGGAGGCAAACATTGAAGCCAAATCTACCCAGGACGATGAATGGCGTAAGACCTTCGAGAAACGAATGTTCGAAATGTTTCAAAATCTGAATCAGCAGTTGCATCAGCGGGATAATAAACTTACCGAGGAACTTAAAACAGAATTCGCGAAGAGGGATCGGGCGTATGAACAGCTCGCCCAAAAAGTAAGTATTAGGCAGGCCGATTAATCACCTTAGTGGCAATCATGGCTCACAGATTCAGTAAGAACACCGTTTGGCAATGGAACTGCAGAGGCTTCACGCGCAAGCGTGCGGTTCTGCAGGAATTCCTGAGGAAAGGGGATCGACCGGATGTTATAGCTTTACAGGAATGTGGGAGAAAGGCGACGTTGCCGGGTTATAAATCCTATGTAAGCGAAGGCATGAGTACGCAGGTGGCCACCCTGGTCAGGCGAAACGTTACGGTGGTGCAGCATGACATTGGTAATGCACACATCGACCATGTTCTCATAGAACTAATACCCCAAAAAAAGAAAAACGCTAGCTTGTTCGTATTAAATATATACAGCTCTCCCAGACAAAGGCGATGCGACTTTGGGGATCTCTTCGCTTCTACGCGACGTAAGAGTAAGAACAACCCATTGCTGATCGTCGGTGACTTTAACGCTCACCACACGGCATGGGGATATAAGCAGGCTTCAATTAAGGGCAGGAAATTGTGGGATGACATGCAAACTCATAATCTGGACTTGATAACCGACCCGTTGCAGCCAACGAGGAAGGGAAATAGTGTCGCGGTTGATACCACACCCGACCTTACCCTGACGGGGAGCGGCACTAGTGCCACGTGGTGCAACACAAACGAGGACCTAGGCAGTGATCACATGATCATAGAAATAGTGGTAGAGGGAGGCCCGGCAACACCTCGGAAACGAAGGGTAGAGGCCGTAAATTGGGACTCTTTCAGGGACCTCAGAGGCGACCCGACTCCCATTTCCGACATTGCCGAGTGGTGCGATGGGGTGTTACGTACTGT
Organism: Rhipicephalus annulatus; assembly: GCA_013436015.1. Classification (NCBI taxonomy): domain Eukaryota; kingdom Metazoa; phylum Arthropoda; class Arachnida; order Ixodida; family Ixodidae; genus Rhipicephalus; species Rhipicephalus annulatus. Next base: position 32,146 of record WOVY01010545.1, on the reverse strand, counting down.
TAAGGAAGCCACTGAAGCGGTGGAAACCGAGGAGGACAACGAAGTGGTAGACACGAGATTAGTAAATCTTTGGAAGAAAAAGAAAGCTTTGGAAAACCGACTCCAACAGAGGAGATGGGATCGGAGTATCAGGAAACAAATAGCAGCTTTAAACAGGCAAATTGAAGAGCACGCCATCACGCTCACGAAGCAAAGGTGGGGGAACGTCTGTCAGGAGATGGATAGAAATATAAGTACGTCCGGGACGTGGCGACTTCTTCGTCACCTTTTAGATCCGGAGAGCACGAAGACAGCGTCTAAACAACAATTGGAACGAATGGCGCACCAATTTGAAGGTACTAGGAAGGAACTCTTAGAAGAAGTTCGGAGCAGATACATTAATCCCGCCGGATCCGAACCTCTCCCAGATTATGGAGGGCGGGAAAACGCAGCCTTAGACGCCCCTATCTCCCTGGCTGAGGTGAGAGCGGAGATTAATCGGCTAAGGACTAGATCAGCGGCAGGGCCGGACAGAGTGACTAACAAAATGCTCCGTAATTTAGACGATAGGTCCATCGCTAACCTAGCAACGTACATGCAGGAGTGTTGGGAAAAAGGGACGATACCGCAGGAGTGGAAACTCGCAAATGTAATTTTCATTCCTAAACCGGGTAAAAAACTCTGTTTCGAGAATCTTAGGCCGATATCGTTAACGTCTTGCGTAGGTAAGCTCATGGAGCATGTCGTTCAGACGCGGCTCAATAGGTACATGGAAGACAATGGTATGTATCCGGACACCATGATCGGTTTTCGACCCCGACTATCAGCGTGCGACGTGATGCTACAGCTCAAGGATCAAATTATAGACAAGCCAACGCGAGACACAAAAGTTATCGTGGGTTTAGATGTGGCAAAAGCATTTGACAACGTGAGGCACGTATCAATTTTGGAGAATCTGAGCTCCCTGAACGTCGGAAAGCGACTTTATGATTATGTCAAGGACTTCCTTTCGAACAGGACAGCCACTTTAAAAATCGGGGAAGAATCCATCGAGGACATTAAATTAGGCAACAGGGGGACACCTCAGGGCTCGGTGTTATCACCCACCCTTTTCAACATTGTGATGTTGAAACTGCCTGAACAGTTAAAGGATATTGAGAATTTAAATCACACCATTTACGCGGATGACATAACATTATGGATGAACAAGGGCAGTGACGGCCAAATTGAAGGCTCTCTGCAAATCGCCATTGATAAAATCGTGGAGTACCTGGAGCCCAAAGGACTTAAATGCTCGGCCGAAAAGTCGGAAGCACTCTTCCTCATGCCCGCCGGAAAACGGCGGCTCCACAACAGGCCTGAAGTGGACATCCACTTGTATGTTAACGGCGCAGAGATCCCCGTGGTCGACAGTATCCGTGTCCTTGGACTAAGGATTCAGGCGAACCGTAGGAATTCTGAAACTCTTGCTAGGTTGGAAGCCAGTTCTAATCAGACATGTCGTCTCATCAGACGAATAGCAAACAGGCATGCTGGGATGAAGGAGGCGAACCTTCTTAGATTAGTACAGACCTTCATAATAAGTAGGATAGTGTACGTGGCACCTTATTTAAAATTAAACCAAGCGGAGCGGGGCAAACTCGACACCATTATCAGGAAAAGTGTGAAAGTCGCGCTCGGACTTCCCCCAAACACGTCAACTGACAGACTTATGAAGTTGGGGGTATCTAACACACTCGATGAGCTAATTGAGGCTACTGTGACTGCACAACATCAAAGACTACTCGGATCTAAAACGGGGAGAGCAATATTAAAGAGATTGGGCTATGAGCCCACGCGTGAGCAAGCGCGTTCAAAAGACATACCAATACAGATCAGGGACAGGATAAAGATACCTCCGCTACCCAGAAATATGAATCCTAACTTTCACGAAGGCAGGCGTAAAGCCAGGGCAGAGGCATTACAATCTAGGTACACTGGTCGACAGGACGTCGCGTATACAGACGCTGCGGAATATGAAAGCAAAGCGGCACACACGGCAGTGGCGGTCAGGGGAGATGGTGGCCTAATTGCGTGCTGCACAGTACTTGGTGTCGAGACTGTAGAGGCCGAGGAAGTGGCCATAGCTTTGGCCATCAGCCAAAAGGGGATCAGGGTGGTCATCAGCGACTCCAAAAACGCTGTGAGAAATTACGAATCGGGAAGGGTGACGGAGACTGCCGTCCGTATATTAAACATGGTAGGAGTACCCAAAGAGCAGATTCTGCTTGTCTGGGCTCCAGCTCACCAAGGACTTAGAGGGAACGAGGAGGCTCATTCCGTCGCCCGAGGTCTCACCTACCGGTCGACCCCTGGAACCTCTCAAGTTACCGAAAAAAGAAGCGAGTATATGCGCACATACCATGAAATCGTCGCACACTACAGGCTGAATCGGCAAGTGTACCCGAGAGCGGACAACTCACTAAGTAAGAAAAACGAGATTTTGTGGCGAAAGTTACAGACCGGGGTTTTTCCAAACCCCGCACTTTACAGCAAGTGGCACCCCGCAGTTTTCCAGTCCCAGTGTAAATTTTGTGATGAGGTAGCGAATTTGGTCCACATGGTGTGGACATGTCCAAGTCAAAACGATGGTTCTCGCACTGTAGAATCCTGGGAGGCCCTGCTCTGCAGCCCAGATCCCAACGTCCAGCGCGACATCATCAGTCAAGCCCTTGCTGCTGCCGCGTCCCAAGGGATTCCGGCCGACAGCTAGGGGCAACGGGCCATGCCTGAGCAATTGACTGACCTTTTAATAAAGTTTTTTCTCTCTCTCTCTCTCTCTCGAGACGCGCCCTGTCGGCGAACCGTCGAGAGGGAGGCGCGAGCGGACGGCAGAGTGGGGCCCAGGGAGGAGAGAGAGCCAACGGCGAGATAAGGAGCGGTGAAGCACTGCACCTACCCTTTCTTGCACTCTCTCGCACCACATGTTCTGGTTGCTAGGGGTGAGGGTAAGCGCGCGCCCGCAGCTGTTGTTATGGGAGAGGGAGTAAGAGCGGAGAGAACACTTGCCGCCGCGCGGACACCGCCGTGGACAACGCCGGGCGCCTGACGTAGTTCTACTAAGAAATGCATTCGTATTTAATAAAATTAACGTGCAAGGCGACTAAGCAGACAGTACATATTGTCTACGTTCAGTAATCCGAACCTAGTGGCCCAAGTCTCATAATGTCGACTGCGAGTTCATATTTACCCTGGCCTTGGATGTTTTATACCATATCTTATCATAACTCGGTGAGGTGGTGCGTTCTACTACGTATTTATTAAACTAACAGCGCGATTGGAATCCGCTGCCGGCGGTACAGTGAGTTATGACTGCTAGGCATTGGGCTGGGAAGCGACCAAGAATTTACGAACATTGCAGTTGTACCGTTTTCCTGTCACCCGACGATTACATCAGCGTCGAATACGCCACGCCAGAACGTTTTGTTGAGGCGTTGATAAAAAAAAAGGAAACAAGGTTACACCCTTGCTTATGCTCGTCTCGAACTCATTATGAACAAGAGCTCCTAACAGTGCACGCTGGAGCACGACGTTCGTTCGGCGTCATAAAATTTGTATATCCGCCTAGGTGGATTTTTGGCGGCCTGCCCGTGGATGATGATGGGGAAGTATCTGTCGAGCAAGACGAACGCATTATTGGTTTTACAAGCTTCTGGCGATGCACACGTATATACCGTACTTCAAGCTCCTTTGATTGTTTTTGCCATCGCTTCCCGGCTTCGATCCTTCCGTTGTTTACGTTAAGTCCGTAGGAAAAAGTAAACGCAATCCCTTTCGCGCTTTCGTTTTTTTCCTTTCGACGGCCTTTTTACAATTTTCTCTCTCTCTCTGTTTTGTTTGTTTTACATTATTTATAGTTTACACTTAGCTTGATCCAGCGTCTGCGCAGCATCCGTGTTTTTTTTTTTTTTCACCAACAAGTAGATTCTTCTGTTGCCGTACTTGCCCTCCTGGCAGTGGCGGCAGTCTCCAAATAGAGTGTAACTAACCCCCCCCCCCCCCTAAGTCTGCGCTGAAAACTGCGCTCAAAAACACCCCCCATCCCATCCTTCTCAAGGGGCGCTAAAAAGAGAACCAAGATCATTGCGCCTACACAAAACTTCCGCAACTCCAGAGGAGTGTGAGCTGGATGCGCATATCGGTGCAGGGAGTAGAGTGGTGTTGGGGTGGGGTGGGGGATGGCAGCAAGGCCAGCGCTCTTTGGTCCGCAAGTGTGCTTATATATGTCTATATCGCATCGCGGCTCGCATCAAGTGGGCATTCCTTCCCCGCTCCTCGTATACCCCGTTCTCCTCACCACTTATAACTCGGAGAGGCCGGCGGCCTCGAGGAACTGTTTGTGCAAACTTCCGTCGTTCGCGTCTTCTGCTTCATCGCACTTTATTTCTTTTCGCTCGCTTTTTTCAGAGCGTTATGGCCGGGCCCGTTTCAGTCCTCCCCGAGCGACCGCGCCGTCAACCTCTTCTCTTCATCTTTTTCTTCTTCATCGTCGTCATCATCATCGTCTCTGTATACGCCCGCTTCCGCCGGTCTCGGAATAGAGACGGATCTTGCGTGGCGAGCGATCGCCGCGTTGTTTGTCGGTGTCCGTTCCGGCGCTGCAGAGGAGAAACGTGCCGGCCGCATCTGCGTATGGCAGAGCGCCGCGACGCGCTGTGCAAACGGCGCTGTCTGCGCGCATCGTGCCTTCCCGGCGTAGCCGCGAAGCGCGTACTCCGCCGCCCGTCGTCTACGGTGGTGGCATAGTGGGGGTCGTTGTCACAACGGTTGCTATAAATCATGCCGGTTGAAATGCGCGCGGACTTCGTCGTCGACGATGACGATACGACTGCCGACGGACTGTCGTCGGAGTGCTCGTCGCCGTTCCCGTCGTCCCCCGTGGAGCTGCTCAAGTACTCGTGCCTCTGGGATTACAAGCTGTCCGGGCGCTCCTTCTCGTGGCACGCGGGCGACACGCGTCACGAGGCCGGAAGGAAGAGCTTCCCTTTCCTCGCGAGGGTGAGAGTGACGTCCATGATTGACCGAGGTTCTCGTTCTTCCGTGACCAGCTCGTTTGTTCTGTCTTTCCTGTCCCTGTGTATGCGTCGACGTCTTGTTACACGTGCGTGAAGGTACACTCGGGGACAACTTTCTGTGACATCGAAGGGAAAGCTACGGGGGCGGAGCTACTGCACGTGTGCTCCACCGCCAAGTAGCCCAACTAGACTCACCTTCTGAATGCCGACCGTGCTCGAATAATACCACTGCACAGAATTAGCTACGTCCGCTTACACAACTATTTGTGAGTGAAATTCGACTCAAGTTCCTTCGGCGAATCGTCGGAACAGCTGGAAGGTGACGAGCGCTCACCTAAAGACGAAGGCGCCATTTTGGCTGTAAAGTGCACCTCAAAACGTGCGACGTTTTCAGACGTGCAAAAAGGTGAAATGAAACTTCATGAAACAAAACAAACATTAATATCTCCCTGGTTCGTGCACCGTGTCTTTCTAAAGAGCATCCCGTGGAAAGGGAAGTAATTTTGTTTTGTACTATCTTCTCGCGGAAAACACAGACGCAATCGTGGGATTTTATTCCTCAGCGGTGGCACACGCCCACGTTGGTTCCGTAGCCTTCCCTTCATTGCCACAGAAAGTGTCCCCGAGTATAGTTCTCTTTGTAATCGATCTGTAGATGGGTCGTACGTGGTGTATAGCCTACAACGCTTGTGGTGGGGGTCTGACTGGCGCCACTTGTTTGCCGAACGGGTGCCGCCTCTTGTCATCCGTCACTCCCCGAGGACGCAGTCACCTGTCACAGATCACCGGAGGCCGCTTGGCCTTGACGTCTCAAACGGGCGTGTCTTAAATGTGTGCGCGTGTGCATGGTATACCTTAAGCCAGCGATGGCGCATGCTTGGAAAACCTTCGTTATAGGTGAAAATCTGACGGTGTAACGCAAGTATTAACCACCAGTCTGCATTAGCGCATAAGCACTTGAGCGGAGCCTTCAGAACTGCGGACATCTCTGCAGCCGATCATATGTGATGGACCTAATGTGTCAGTTATTACTCGGTGCCTGGCTTGCATTTTCTGTTACGCGCAGTCATCCAGGAAGAAAGCTGTGTTAAGCACAGTTGAGGAAGCTCTGTTTCGTACTACCGCAACAACGACTTGATAAGATGCATTGTCGAGAAGTCGTCGCTGATGTATTCAAGTTGTTCAGTTCTTAGTAACCTTACGTCTTTTAAGTGCGTTTTTGCGTACCGACCTTGCACCAGGACACCGTCGAAGCAGATGACGGCCACTCGCTGCAGGTTCAGCTTGTTTTGTTCCTTCGCGTGTACGAACGCAATCAGCGCCAGTGTAGTGATGCCGCTTTCCGTATCGGAGACACTCTCCGGCTTATTCTGTGGTTGATAGATATTACCTAAACGCCGAGACGGAGGACTCGAGTATACGGACGTTAAACTTAACGCTTTTTGTCTTTCACGCACATTTTTATGAACTTTCTATGATTGACAGGCCCCGCCAAGGTGATCTAGTGGCTAAGGTACTCGGCTGCTTACCCGCAGGTCGTGGGATCGAATCCCGGCTGTGGCGGCGGCATTTCATAAGGAGGCGGAAATGTTGTAGGCCCGTGTACTCAGATTTGGGTGCACGTTAAAGAACCCCAGGTGGTCGAAATTTCCGGAGCCCTCCACTACGGCGTCTCTCATAATCATATGGTGGTTTGGGGAAGTTAAACTCCACGTATCAATCAATCGTTCTATGATTGACAGATTTCTCGAGTCACGTAATTCATTCAACGTGCCAAAGTTTCTGCATGCGACACCTGCAGTTCGAGCGGGCCTGCAAAAATTTTAGTGATGACTGGACTGGCTCGAGGCATTCATGAACGCTTGGTATCGGTACGAGTCACTTGGTCACCTAAAAAGAAGGTTATCGTGGGTCAAGATGGCTAGTACACTACAAAGATGACGTAGCACGTCACCGGCCAAGCAGCAGCTGTCGTTTCCCCTCCTTATATATATAGTGTAAAGCCTTGAATTGTTAATTCGAACGTGCTTTGTGAAGCTATTCATCCAGTCGCCTTATTCGCGACTCTGCAGCAGCTTATCGGATAACAAGAAACGAGTTCGACGAATTGTTTATTACCGTATACCTTCATACAGTACGGTGTGTATATCTGAAGTGAACCGTTGTGGCTATGTGGACACTTTTTTCGTGCTTATGTGTGACAGATGTGTTTGTGCGCGTCGTATGGACAATGTGAGTGGTTAGCTCGACTAGCTGGTGATGCTGCTTGTTCACTACTTGTACTTTTTTTTCTAATTCAGCTTTGTTTTTTTTTTCTATGCTCATATATCTTATGTGTCATCTACTATCGAGTTCTCGAATTGCCTTGTCCATTATCTTCGTTGCAGCGTCCGAGCCATACGTTGTCGTATTTACGTTTCCGCATACGTCTTATATATAGATGCAGTACGTATACCTACAGATTCGCTTTGTCCTCTCATCGTTTCGCACCTGCAGCGCTTACGTGCAAATGGGGGGGGGGGGAGTGTTTATGTTATAAGAAAGGAAGAGAAAAGTGAGCCCCGTAACTGTCTGCTTCAGCGAGTGAAACCTCAACAGTAGCTCACAAGGGATGGGGATGAGGAGGGATTAAAATGGTAGGAATAAAGGTATAGAGAGGGAGAAAGAGGCATGAGGTAAGCCAGAGCGCGACGACATATCGAGGGGACAGGAGAGATAGGAAAGATGGAAACATGGTCTCAGGAGTCCGAGGACGGTGCACCACTTGCGAGAACTCTTGTCGGCGTCAGGAGATGGCGTAGGGCAAGTCCAGTCGGTCAGAGCTACGCTGTTGTCGGAGATCGGCGTCAGGAGATGATAGGGCGAGCCCAGTCGGCTAGAGCTACGCTGACGACGGACATCGCGAGGGCACAACCGGTCGGCACGGAATCCAGCGAGCGAGTTCCCTACGTGCTACTCCGAAGTTAATCATTGATTGTTGCTAGCTAGGTACGCTGAATATCTGCACACTGGCATCTGGGCCATCTTTTCACATCAACGCGTCCTGTTTGTCTTTCGACGCAGTGGCTATACCGTTCTTCATGTATAGCGGGCGATATACATGACGCATTAGCTGCAGCTTGACATGGAAAGTGCGCCACGCAAGTAATAACGCACCTCCTTCACGAGAGGTCATCTATTCTCCTGCGCCCTGCGCACAGTGTGCCATTATAGCTGACCCCTCCTTCGCACGCTGATCTCGGAACGGTGTAGAACACAAGTTACGACTAATGGCGATCCAGTCACGTATAGTTACAAATGTTCGTGTGCGCTCGAACTGCACGTGGGCGAAGGTCGTGGGTTCGATGCCGGGGCCTTCGGAGGTTGCATTGCGAAGGGTGTGAAACGGCAGACACCCGCGTACTGTGCTATGTCGGCGCGCATTGAGGAACACCAGATGGTCAAAATTTCCGGAACCCTCCATTACGGCGTCCCTGCTTAGTATATAGTATAGGCTGATTTTGGGACGTAAAGCCCGTAATAATAATAATAATAATAATAATAATAATAATAATAATAATAATAATAATAATAATAATATTGTTGTTGTTGTTGTTGTTGTTGTTGTTGTTGTTGTATGCAAGAAATAACGCCACTCGATCGCTCACCGCGCGAATAACGCGTTGTCCGAGGTGTCACTGTGTATTGCCGCCAGCGTAACGTGACGTTACGCTGCCGGAGGCTGCCTGCTCGCATCTCGAGTACCACTGAGAGGGAGTGAACGCTACGGTCGTCGCTGGGCCGAGCCGTTCTTTCCGGCGTGTTTCGCAAGCGGCTCGAGGCTGGTCTCAGCGGGGATCTTGGCCTGAATACCTCCAACTGAATCCTGGTCGCGCCGCCGACTTCGCCCTGCGGCTCGGTCGTTCCTATAGCGTGTATACGATTGAAAAAAACAACAGTGGCACGAGAGAGCTGATTCTTCGTCCTTCAGCGCGTGCTATTGTCGGGAGTGTACGTCGGCATTTATGCGACGCGTGGCCGCCGATGTGTGGGTCCTTGCGCAGCGGGACAGAAATCGAGCCTGCTTATACGCGTGACGCGGCCCTTGCGCGCCTCTGGCTATAGCCTCCCCGTCGGCGTCGCTGTCCTTCCCGTCGGGTGGGGCGTATACACTCGAGTGCTCGGGTATAGTACGGTTAGATCCGACCTATATCTTATCGGAGATAAAAGGGCCCAGAACACGGAATTAGCGAGAATGCCGAGCTCTATCTCTCTCTCTCTCTGTGTGTGTGTGTGTGTGTGTGTGTGTGTGCGCGTGTGCTTGCGAACACAGTCTCTAGTAAATATTAAAGTTTCAGCCTGTAATAGTCATTGATACAGCCGTATTAGTCAGTTAGCACTCAGCCAGAGCTTGTGTTCGTCGTCTCTTTACTTGTCTGCATTGCTTCCATGCTGTTTCTTTTTTTCGTTTTCTCTCAAGAAGGATCCTATATACATCACCGAGGTCTCAGTTTTGGTGCAGTGGAGTAAGAGGACAGAAATTTGCATTTACAATGGGACCGTTAATATATATGCGCTTGTGCCCTGTCGGATAAAGTAGGTTTATCTATAGCGTGCTAATTCCTCGAGGTCATTCTCGTGCGTGTTGGTATGGTGCTTCGAGCGTCGAAATATTGATGCTCGTACGGGATAAAGATTCTCGATATGTTCGGTCAATTGATCTCTGCTGCGATTGTTACGACTCCGACAGGGCTTCTCACGCCTGTGACGGAATGCATGCAGCACCCTTTCGGACCCTTTCGCTCGCAGTCGCAGACTTTCGGGCTGCTATCTTATAGTGTGTGTGTGTTAATGATGTACGATCGATCGGATGTCTGTCACGTCGGTGTCAACTTATTCAAAATCAGTAGTGGGGGCGTCGAGGTGCTGTATAGTGGGCACGTGCTCTTGGCGTCAGATCAAACTCGAACAGCGGAAAGCATTTGCAATGAGTGCGCGCCCACCAGTCATCACCATTGGCAGCCGAGCGCGTCAGGTTCGGAAGTTCAGCGCGCATTTGCGACTGTCCATGGGGATAGCTGGAGGACGCTCACTATGGCAGCTTTCCGCTGTTCGGGTTTCATTTGATGCCGATGGTATACTATACAATAGACTAGCGAATGCGATTGATTGATTGATTGATTGATTGATATGTGGGGTTTAACGTTCTCAAACCACCATATGTATATGAGAGACGCCGTAGTGGAGGGCTCCGGAAATTTCGACCACCTCTGATGGTTTAGACTGGTGAAAGCGCGACCAGTGAAAGGGTATTGTGGAGTGTTCACAGCCACTTTACCCGGAGACGAGAGCAAGTTTGGGCAACAAAATTTTCGTCTCATAGCAGCATAGTCTACAAAGGGTTGTGACGTTGGATTGACCTAACTTGCTGTATAAGCTGTTCGTTCTCAGATACCCTGAATTAAGTCTTGGTTTCGCATGGAGAGATGAAACTCCGGACTCATGGAAGGGCTCACTTCGTTTGCAATTCAAATATTCTTAGAAGGACAAAACTATGTGACTGCCGACAGTCTTTGAGGTCAGGCGCTTCTGGGTGTATGTATTCGGTGGGCAGTGCCCCCCGTTGTTATCACTTCGATGCGGGTTCGGGAGCGATTGTATATCGTGCGTGCTTAGCGAAACGTATCGTTTAGTATATATTTTTTACCAATGCAGAAACGTCGGTGATTTTCGCTATGAATAATTGGCTCCAACCATAATATATATATATTCACTTCATAGCGGCGAGTCAATGTAACGCCCATGCAAATCTAGGGAAGCAAACTGGCGTTGCTTCGATTCATTCGCTTTCTTAGAGACACCAGAAACGCAGCTTTATCTGAGTACTTCCGGTTTTTGTGAGCGGGCGCATACTTACTTTTTCGCTTTCGTTCACACGAGGTGGCACACCACGTGCCACAAACTGTGTTGTTTGAAACACCGTATGTTCCTGTGGTCAGTCGCTTGTTTCGTGCTTAATACACTAAGACAGTACTCACGAACAGATGAGAGATTTCTAAGAATAGCTCTTGAAGTGCTGCATAGGTTGCGTAGACGCCACGGTGTTTAAACGGCGCGTAAAAACTCCAACAATTAGCTCATTCGAGGATCACATGGAAAACTTTCGCAGGGGCAGGGCCGCTTTAAGGAACTTCTCGTGTGTGTGTGTGTGTGTGTGTGTGTGTGTGTGTGTGCGTGTGTGTGTGTGTGCGTGTGTGTGTGTGTGTGTGTGTGTGTGTGTGTGCGTGAGCGCTTCACACATGTTAATTTTTTTGCGTTTCTCACGGGTCACTCGCTTCTGGGAATGCGCGGACCACGATGCCGTCACCTGCGCAAAACCCATAAGAATGCTGGGATGCTTTAAATGTTGGCCCCTGTGAACCGCATTTTACGTTTGCTCTGGTGCGCGTGCATGCCGCGAAGAGCTAAACAAGGGCGCCCTTGCTATAGGAAGTGGACGGCGCACTTGAATAGGAAGCAGCTGGAGCCAATATTGTGAGAGCGAAGATGTACTATATATACGCTTGCTCCGTGTTTCGTCTTTGTCTCCACACAACGCGCCGCGTATTATTAGACAGTTATAGTATATACCGGCCTTCGCGGGATAGCGAGCTTATCGGGATAGCTGGGTCAAAGGGCGCGTGCGCAGATACGTACGTTATACCCGTACCGCTTATCGTATGCGTGTTTTTTTTTTCTCGGAATAAACGTTATTAGCGTGGTGTTGTGTACGTAAACTTGACGGCGCTTTCGGACGTCCGCTTGGGAGTGATTTTGGCGCAGTTGTGGAAAGGTTAACTTTATCCGCAGAAAACGACTGTTTATAATAACTTCGCTTGTCTTCAGTTGACTTCGACGACCGAGTATTACGGATAAGCTAGCGTAATTTTTGAGATAGCGTCCGTGTTCGTATACGTTTCTAGACCTAACAAGAAGATTGATGTAAACAAATCGGCAACATAAGTGTTTTCGCGTTTGGTGCGTGGTTCATATTTATTTACTTTTATTATTGGTAAACTTGTAACAATGATTCGCGTGGGGGCACAGGCAAACATTCTCGATTTTCTTTTTCTCTTCACTGCTCTTTACCTTATCAACCCTATGACACGTGGCGCCACCATCTCAGCTGGGGCACGTAAACCACGTAAACGCTATCCCGCTAAACTATAAGGCGCTGTCCGCAACGAACGTTTGCCGCGCGGTAATGCCATTCCATGGACATCCGCTATCACGCTAAGGGTAATCTGTAACTATCTAATCCTCCAAAGTGATCTGCCGCATCACTGCAGACGACTGTCGATCCGTCATTCCACGAACTGCGCTTGAAATGGCGAGTACGTTTCCTCGACGCTAGCGTGAGATTAAAGTGCTAAAAAGAGAAAGAAAAAACGATCGAATTCAATTCAGAGGCGTGTGCGTTTGCAACTCCTTCCTCGTCCGGCAGCTCCGCTGTTTCACGCGCGCTTGCGTTGGGCGTTCCCGTTCACGCTCCTTGCAAAGCACGAGGAAAGCCGGCAGCGTGTAATAGGAAACCCCCGCGAGTATGTATATGTTATCCTCTGGCCTCTTCCTCGGGGGCTCGTGCTGACCTTCGTTTTTTCCTCTTTCCTATTCCGCCATGTTCGATCACTCCCTGCTGGTCGTCGTGCGTCTTTCATTTTGCCCTTTTGCTTGTGTCCGACTATATATAAGTGTATATACCGTATTTACTCTATTGTAAGCCTAAGGTAGACATTTCGTTGCGTCTGGGAAGAAAACAGTTCTGCATTTGATTCTTCCGTATTCGATTGTAACGGCGAAGGTCGAATTCAGGTCGCAAAAAAAAAAAGTTTCTTAACTCGTGTTACACTTGTGCAAGTACAGTATTTTGGTCTTCATTTTTTTTAAGGGGGGGGGGGGGTCACATTGATGTTTGACGTGTTACGGATGCTTGCGATCTACCCTAGGTTATGTGCATTTTTTTCACGCTCGAACGTGGCCCGTCTCCGCTATGCATGTTCGTCAGTCGTCACCGAAAGATGTGCCGCGCTCCGTCACTCGCCTCTTCAGGAGCGGTGCAAGCACGCGTGAAGAATGGCGCGAGAAAATGTGTTGCGGGGAATAAGAAGAAATTAAAAAAAGGTGTTTAGAGAAGGGGATGTCAACGCGTCGGAAGCTTTGACGCGGTCAAAGTTTGCGCATTGACTGAAGTGACAGGTTTGTGAAAAGAGGGACAATGTAAAGTGTCTCTCGTGCGACGTCACATTAGGAGACGCTTTGACGTCATCAACTGCCCGTGCGGTTCAGTTGGGAACATGTTCCTTGCGTGGTTTACGCATTTCCTCCGTTTTGGCACGTCTTTGACGTTCACGCCTGCGTGTTTTTTGTTTTTGTGTTTTTTGTCAGCAAGGTCACCGGCTTGGACCACAGTGTACGGTTTTGTGCGGGACGTGTGAGATCTTCATTGGAATTTTCAAACACGGCGTACAAAGTAACTGTTTCGCCCGACGAACATTGTATGTGATTCACAGTTAACCAAGTTTCGCTAGTAACGTTGACCAAATAAATTTGCACTTATTTTCTTTTTAAGCGGTGCCACTGATTATTTTCGATGTTCTAACTTCTGTCAGACTCTAACACCTGAAAGAAAAGCTTTGGCGAGTGGTCTTGTGATCATAATAAGCCGTTACGTTTTGATCGAGGCCGATGTCTTACTCTCACCGCTAATTGACGGCACGTAACGCTGCGCTTAAAGTGCAAGGCAGTTAAGATACACTGTTCGTCTTATCTTTATTTTCTTTATTATGAATGCCATTACATCTGCTAACGAACGATATATGGCTTGACAGGATTGTGGAAAAGCATTTGATTCACCGTGAAAACAAACTCTCAAGTCTTTGCCTTTATCTGCTCTATTTTACACGCCTGATCAAAACTGACTACTGGGTGATCAAGTTACCCGCATGAGTATGGCAACTACAGGGGAAAAAAATGGTAGCATATCCAGGGAGTGAATGATGGAGAGTGGGGTGAAGCATTCGTCCGTCCACTCGTTCTTGCTTCCGTCCGTTCATGCGTCCGTCTGTCTGACCGTCCATGCGTGCGTCTGTTCGTGCGTCTGTCCCTTTGTTCGTCCGTGCATCCGCCCCTGCGTCCATCCATGCATCTGCCTGTGTGTCCGTTCGTCCATCTATTCAACACTCCAAATACCACCATCTCGCATCTTTTCATCAGATATTCCCCATATAGAAGCACCGCCATCCAGCGGACATTCCAAGGACTAAACGAGAGGTGGCACACGCACACTTTCTTACGGCTTGCGCTTCGGGTCCACTTCCCATCTTTAACCACCTCGAGTTCATGGTATATACTAGTTCACTGTATTCATGGCACTGCGGCCGAACACTCGCTAAACTTTTCGAAAACAAGGAGGTTACGCCCAGCGAGTATGACGTAGAAAACTTTTTCAGTCAGATAGTGCTCGATGTACATGCAAATGGCTGCTAAGTGAGGGATCGCAGCGTGTGCGTTAACTAAAAGCCGAATGCTCCTGTCTCTCATTCCCCATCAGCATTCTAATGGGGAATGTCAGGAAAAGCAGCCATTGGCATGCACATTGAGCACTATCTTTTATTGTTCAACAACGCACAGAAATCTCTCACCGGCACCACCTTGGAGGTCAAAATGTTATACTTGTTACACACTACAACGGCTACGAGGGACGAACGGGTGCCGCTATAAGGAGCTTCGCGCCTAAAAATTCGCTTCGTGAGTAACTGTTTAAGCGTTCCATGGACGCTGTATTTTAAATGGCCGTTTTTTTTAAACCCTCATCTAGCGTTAATTAGACCCACATAATGGCTATGCTCTCCCGTATTATGTAGTACTCTAAGTCGTTGACCACTTTTTTCAAAACACATCGGGCGAGTGATTCTGTCATCGTTTCATTTGCCGAGCGAGTCCCGCAACCTTGAAAGGCTTCCTGCCAAGGCGTCGCTGTCGACTGTTATCCGCTTCGCATAGAGAAATTAAAGCGGAAGACGTATATCAAAGCAATGGATAGAGCGGACGGCCGTTACAGATTTGCGCTCATGGGGTAATGGAAATGGCGTGTCTTGTGTAACTGTCGCCGCTGAAGTTGAGTAATTTCTAGCGAACGCCCTTTTAGTTGGCGCTTTTTCTGCTCGTTTGCATTACTTCAAAGCCTATAGCAACTACAGTTGGGTGCAAGGTCTGTTTGTGAAGAATAAATGCGTTTTGGCCTTGTGTATACTTTGCGCAATAACATTTCCATTTTTTCGTGGTGATTTTAGCAAAAAAGAGAAAAAAAACGCCCGTGGTCTTTCCTGTGTACTTCGAAAAAGTGCTATGTTATCTCTTTCGTGTGCAGGTTAACGGTCAACGAACCTGGTGTTTATTATTCCTGCATTCATCAATATTTCAACTTTACCGTGTTGGCGTTAGCCATCAGCCCGCCTCGGTAGTGTAGAGGATGTGATGCTCGACTTTTGGCCCGCAGGTCGCGGGATCAAATCCTGGCCGCGGCTCTGCATTTTCGATTGAGGCGAAGATGTGTTCGAGGCCCTAAACCGCCCCCCCCCCCCCCTAAAAACCACACACACGCACACACACACACACACACGCGCGCGCGCGCAAAACGAAAAAAATTGTGAGCCATCATTGCTTCGTGATTTTATGTAGAGAGAGTTACTTTGTGGCCCTGAACTTTGGATAAGATAACTAAAGTGTATTTTGATATTAAGCGTACTTCGATTGAACCGAAATGCTAGAGGCTTGGTGCCAGAGGGCCGTGTACTCTGTGTCACGTCAAAGAAAACCAGATGGAAACCAGAGATTTGGGCTAGTTGGTGGGGGTAGAGCTTGTGCATACGTCGTAGCAAGCGCAGCGGAACAAACGCAAAAGAAAGGGACGCGTTAACAGGATGGGCGCCCGTCCTGTTTACGTGTCTCTTTATTTTGTGTTTCGTTCCGCTGCGCTTTTTGCTAAGATGCAC
Source organism: Rhipicephalus annulatus (assembly GCA_013436015.1). Taxonomy (NCBI): domain Eukaryota; kingdom Metazoa; phylum Arthropoda; class Arachnida; order Ixodida; family Ixodidae; genus Rhipicephalus; species Rhipicephalus annulatus. Next base: position 16,101 of record WOVY01010545.1, on the reverse strand, counting down.
AACTTGTCCAGAGATCTCCACTGTACAGCGTCGCTTGTAGCTTAAGTCGCTTCGAGACGTCAAACATCGTATAACAACCACGAAGAGTAGAAAAAAAAAGTACGTCCTAATTCAACTCCCGGTCGTTCGCTGCTATATAGTTACGCAGTGCGATTTCTCTCACTGAGACTGGACAATGACTGAGTGTGCGCGCGTGTGCTGCCGAATGTGCTGTTTATCTCTCTTCCCTCTCTGCTCTCTATCTTTCATCTTCCCCATCCCCCTCCAATGTGCAGGGTAGCAAACCGGCTGCCTATAGGGTGCTTAACCTCCTTGCCGTTCTTTTCCTCCTATATTCCTTCCTTCCTTCCCTGCTTTCACTTACCCAAGACGCAAACTCGTGTCACTTGCTGCAGAAGTTAAGCGAGCGTGTATTAGTATACGCACTGAGTGTACCACTGCTCAATTTCCGAGCTAGCGTTGAGCGATCGCCATTAGAGCGAGACGCAGCTATAGTAGTTTATATACTATATTGCCGGGCACAGCCGTTTTTTTTTCTTCTCATTCCTTTTTTCTTCCTGCTATGTCTCTTTCTATGTACGCTGGGATGGTCACTTCTACTTTCCCACGGCCGAAATGGCGGTGCTTGCCCCGGCCCCCCACATTATACGCTCGCAGCAGCACTCGGCTGCATCGCATGCTCTGGCCCTCGCTGTATACCAACAGCGCATACACTATACGTAGACGATCGAACGCTTTTATCCGACTTCGCTTAATTTTTTTACGTTCTCTTGCGCTGGACGCTGGCGATTCTATTTCTGTGGTTAGTAATGACTTCGCGGGCGTCCAGCGTTTTTCTAAGACGACTCTGCCGTTGGGTGTGGCCCCCGTGGGCGGGCACTTCCCGGTTTCTTAATCAGCTCTTCCGAGCGCGCGCCGTTCTTGCCGTTCGCTTCGTGACTCGAATCTAATCATCCGGTGGCGTCGCCAAACGCGCCGAGGAAGTTAGCCAGCCACACTCGATAACTCGCATACTTTCGTATTTGCCCGCTCTATCTCGCGTGACGCCTTCTATTTGTTGAATTTTGATCTGCGCGAACGGAGGAACTCGATATGTTTCGAGAGGAAATATTGTAACTTCGGCACCCTCGGATGCCGTCGCTCATTAAGCCAGCAAGCCAGTAAGGATATATATATATATATATATATATATATATATATATATATATATATATATATATTATATATATATATATATATGCGCGAAGCTGGATGCATTAGTAAGTTGCTGCGGCCACGTACGCGTGATTAGCATAAAATAAAAAGTTGATTAATCTTGAATAATTATAGAACGTGCTTGACCTACATACGCTTTGTGTATTCGCTGTGGTTTATCGTATACGTGCATTAGCGTGTGTGCTGGCGATGTCGGAGGAAAACTACGCGGAAATTTAATAATGATGCGAAGACATCTTTTATGTGCGTGTGTGCGAGTATATGTAAAGGCTATGCGGGCAAAAAAAAAAAAGAATGAATATCGTACCGCATTCTCCAACTCTTCCCGACCTTCTTCTGCCTCTGAGAATTCTGTTCTACGGGATAGTGCGTTTACGTTTTCGTTATTTTTTATTCTTATTTGTTCTTCAATATGACTGCTTCTATAACTAACGTCGCCCTTCTCCACTTCTGTTGTTCAACCGCAGGTGCGGCACCAGCTGGTGGAGCCCCTGGACTACGAGCAGTTCGTGTCCAAGAACAAGACCATCCTGCACAATGACCCTCAACGGGAGATGCTGTTCTTTCCCCCGGACGACATCTCGGTAAGCGTTTTGTAAATACACTCTGTCGATATTCTCAGATATGTGTCGTAAAATTATGATTGATTTGTCAGAGTATGTGTTCATGCAGACATGTATCGCATTGCTGTTAACTATACTAAATAAACCTCTTCTGCGGAAGAACCTGCCCTGTGATACTGCGTGTCTTCGGTTCGTTAAAAAAAAAAACAAAACTAAAGTTGTGTGGGGGGGGGGGATTCCAATACTATGCGTACCCTTCTCCTAATGTCTGTAGAATACAAGCAGCCCTGTATCGACATTGCTTGAGGAAAGCGTACATTGCACTATTGAAAGGAGAATACGTGTCGACGTTGGCGTCTTTGTTTGTAATTAGTCTCTGGCTGCATTCTTTTTAGGATAATAAAAAATAATAATTTTGGCTACGGTCCTGTAGTGCGGCTCATCGAACCTCCCGTCGAACATAGTAGTGTCATCGCCAAATTGATTCGTTGTACAGTCGTATGCAGTATATTGAGGTTCATTCATCATATACTGACTATGCAGAAGGTTCGAATGATCCAATGAACAATGAATAGTTCAACTTTAGGTACAAGTCGAAATGGCTTGCGGAAACAAGTTGCGTATGCTAACGTATAGTCACCGCTGGTGAAAGAGACATTTCTCCGTGAAACACGCAAAAAAACAAAAGACTTAGCCCAAATATACCCGGATTTTCTGATTACGGAGCTATTTCGAATATTGTCGTATATCGTATGTCCCCTGAGGAGCATCGACTGTTGTTAGAATAATGTTCACCGTGTATCATATGACGCTTTATTTATGTACGCGAAATTTTCGCCGAAACGGGACGCGCCTGGCATGCCCGTTTTGCTCGTTTCCGAAAAGATCGGCTGCATCCAAAGGGGAGTGATTATCTCGACGGCGCCTGTACAGTCCGGTATATATGAGCGATTAGCGAAACTGTGTCGACTGGTCTCCTAATCGTCAAACGCAGTTTCGCGACCGAAACTCGTCGATTAAGCAGATGACTCCTACGAATAGGTTTCCACTCATACGGCCGTTGAGTAGAATGCAAGACCTAGGGGTCGCCTTGATCGCGCGGCGACGATTAAAAAAAAAAAAGGGGGGCGCGCGCGGTATAGTTTACAGCGCCGAGTCGAACGCCGCGTACGTTTCTCGACCTGCGCGGCATATAGATTCCTATCGGCATGCATTAGGCGTATGTGTCGTATACTTCTCACGCCCGATACGCTACAGAGCCTCGTATTAAAGCGACGGCTTGGACGGTACGTTAATACATTGACGGCGGAAAATGGGAGGGGGGGGGAAGTAAAAAAAAAAGTACGTTGGCCTACAAATTTGCGTCGACTGTTCGCTCAGCCGTCGCTAATACCGCGCGCGATTGACCCACATTTTCTTTTTTATTAGCCGCTGTATAGATATGCTCGCCTTTGCCACAAACCGTTCTTTTTGTTATTCATTGAGTTCATTTTTTTTTCTGTACGTTATGCCAATGCGCGTTAAAGAACACCAGATAGTCGACATTTCCGGAGCCCTCCACTACGGCGTGTCTCATAATCATATTGCTGTTTTAGCACGTAAGACCACATGAATAATAATAATAATAATAATAATAATAATAATAATAATAATAATAATAATTATAATTATTATTATTATTATTATTATTATTATTGTGCTGCTGCTGTTGTAGCTGCAGTTGTTCTCTGAGGGAAATCGAGCGAATTTTATGCCTGTGCGTGCGGTCTATGTACGCCATACAGGGTTGCGAGTTGCCCGTCTTGCTTTTCTGATACCCGTTTTAGGGTTCGTCTTCTTAAGATAACCGAGAATGAATTAATGGCTAAGCTGTCCTATCGGAAAAACCCTGTGTTTAACGTACAGGCAAGGATTTCTTTGTGTTTTTTGTTTTTTATTGTTGCTCGAACTCTTTTAACGGTATGATAGCATTGTTTTTCGAGTGGCATTCGGCCACGCCTCTCCCTCTCACTTCGACTGCCCTTGTATACCTGCGTCCTTGTTCTACTCGAACGGGGTTTAGAGGACGAGGTCCGCGGCTATCGCGACGTGTTCCCGGAGATCGAGTTCAACGGCTCTCATCTCTATTTATTTAGTTCGCTGTTTGTACGAGTCCGTGGTTCTTTGTTTTCTTACCCCAACGCACACAGACGCCATCGATGGTGCGTATAGCTATAGCCGGGACGCGCTCCTCGAAAACGGCTGCCTCGCGCACTATCTGGGCACAGTAGCGCACGAGAAGCGGTGGCAACGCGTCCCCAGGGGGTGGGGGGGGGGGAGGGAGGGCTGCAGAGCGAGAGACCAGTTTCGTGGGACTTCGCGAGCGCTTACTAAACGACACGCGTTGATCTCATTGCTCTATTTCTGTTTCATCTTTTCATTAACGATTTAGCCGTGGCCGCAAAGCTCACTGGAGCCTTCGTTCGCTTACTTTAGCCGGGCTGCTGGTAACGGTCGAAGGAGAGGGTGGCTGTTACCCTAAACGTGTTGTTCTTGAGCGGTCTCCCCCCTGCTACATGTCGTGTCATTTCTTTGTGGTCTGCTCCTTTACGTGTAAATATGTCTTACGTCGCCCGTTCTTTAGAGCACTGGCCGAGTCTGCAGAAGTCGCTTTAATTGACGTCGTGTACGGCGTCTACACCGGTCCACCGTGCGCCCCCCTTGCCAAATGGGGAAACTGGGTTTACTGCGTTGCCAGTTTGCACGTGTTGCAAAAGCGAGCGGGTTTTATTGAGCTTTGTTCCGCTGTTTTTACCTAGCGAGAGGCTAGCAAAAGTACGTACATGTAAACGAAGACCTTTATATTATAAACGAAGACCTTTGTGTATATATATATATATATATATATATATATATATATATATATATATATATATATATATATATATATAATATATATATATATATAAGTACGCTGCATAGGATTTGCTGTAAGTGTATGTCTGTGCCTAGACATCGCTCCATGTAGCCGTTGCTATAGAACAAACGTATAAAATCATAAAAAGTTATAAATATATCGTACGCAGCAGCGGACTTCTCTGCGTGTCAGCGACACATAATGGAACAATGTTCCAGAAAACTGTGTTGTGGCAAGTCATTTTTTCACCCACTTTTCTTTCTTCTTATTTACATTACATTGGTTCTAATAACTTCTCACTCCTATACATTCCTTGGAATTATTGTCTGTTAGATCTCATTAATATTGTGTCAAAACACGGAAAAGCGAGCCCTTAGGTATACACCTCTTTCCCTTATATATATATAATATAAAATCGCCACGCATGCCGCGAGTAGTTTGATAAGCGGTTAAACGCGCCGAGGGTAAATGCGCTTGGCGACGCCAAATAATTAATTTTCCGCGCCATACGTCGTGACGTCACAGATCTCGAAGGTGTCCGCTACGTCTATACATAGTAAGCGGTAGAAATGTAGGACATTGCCCCCTGAAAAAGGCCGGTGGTTTAACATTCCAAGTTTCAGAAAATTTTTTTGGACCAATGCGACCAAAATACGCAAAAATGATCGTTTAAATCTGTGACGTCACGCGCGGAGCTTTCGGCGCGAAATTAAAAGTGAAGCTCTGACCTTGATGTTTTCCTCCAGTGAAAACTAAGACGGTGAAATTAGTGACATTGGAGTTTTGGAGGGCAGTTTACCACTCTAAACAGGTCTATTGTTTCGCTTTAATGTCGCTGTGATTGCTTTCCATTACTTGCACAATATATATTTTGAATCAATCATAAAAAAAAAGGTGGGCGCTTAAAAAGCCGGCACAGACGAAAACGACGCATCACAGACTCACAAACATGAATACTCACAAACTCGGATTTCTGTCGTTGCAGGTCTGGGATTTGGTCGGTTGCAGTTCTATCAATGACGATAACTGCATTTTAATTACCTGTTATAAATTAATTACGTAATCAATGGCTTATTTGCTATTTAAACTTTATAATAGGACACGCAGCTTGCGGTGTTGTAATTTGGCTAGAGATATTGCATAGAAACGACTGCCAGCAGCAGCGCGCCGATGCTTGTGTTCGGAAACTGGCGCATTCAGTATTCGTTTCTTTACGCTAACGCTTCAGCAGATGCTGATCGGTAAACATCACATAGCGGACCGCGTGCAGTAATGGAGAAATCAGGCGCGTAGCCGGGGCCTGATTTCTCCCTCCTTCATTCACAAAAACATCCCCCTTCATCCCAAGGAGGGTCTTTTACCGATGGCAAGTAATAAAATAGGTATGTTTTAAGGTTTTCAACAAGTGCTCCGCTTCACCCTTCCGAAAAAAAAATTTTCTGGCTACGAGCCTGGGAGAAAAGTGTTAGATTTAATTTATGATGTGTCGTTTTAAATGCGAAGCATTTCTTACCGAACTTCGGCGACTTTAACCGTATATACCTATCTGTATATCGATCTAGCCGCCTACGACATTTAGCTGTCCTGGCCGTTGCGATAATGGTGTCTATACCAAAATTGGCATGGCAAGACTGTATGTCGAGCATAAATGACTGACGTTAACATGGAAATGATGACATGTATGTCATGATTTCTATTTCATGGTATTGCTGCTCTTGCGGTGGTTTCATTCAGACGGCATGTTGCAAGACCGGTATGTTATGAAATGACTACATGGTGAACATAAGTGACAGACCCTAACATGGAAATCATGACATGCATGCCATGTAAGCCAGGACTACACGTCATGGTGCGCTCGCAGCCGTTTCGCTAGCTTCACATATACCAAATTTGGTATTACGGGACGTGAATGCATGACGAAGGTATTTGATTGGTGCAAACACGATAATCACGGCATGCGTGTCATGTAAGAACATGAACTACATGTCATAGCGCGCTCGCGGCCGTTTCGCTAGCTTGAAATGTACAAAATTTGGTATTAGGTGACGTGAATGGACGACGAACACAAATGCCAGGCGCAGACATGATAATCATGTCATGGAAATCACGTACGGCATAGTTTACGTCAGCCGCGTAACGTTGTGCTTATTTTAAAGTGACTTAACCTATTCATTCGTACTTCGCATATCATCGATTCCCACGTGGGATCTGCCCTCTTTTTTCTTTTTGCTCGACGGATTGTCACCGTGCCCGTCGTTTTCACAGAAGTATGCGCTGTATGTTGAGCGTCTATGTTTGCAGTGAAAAACCTAATCTTTTGCAGCGTGATAAACAAGGCACCCAGTTTCGCGCGCAGATATGGTGAGTGCACGAAATTCTTCGGTTTTTGATACACGCTTTTGTTTCCCGAGTTCTGTACATTTATTGGAGCTCTGGCTAACACTTAACCTCAATTAGAAGGGGGCGCTGCTGAAATCATTGCCCTGGAGTTACTGCATATGCTACCTCTACCTAAAGGTAGCATAAGTCTACATCGCCCTGGTGTCTCGCCTGCCTAAATTTAAGGTACTCGATCCAGCGGTCGGCGCTACGCCTTTGAGCGCTGCTGACCTCTCACATAACGAAGGCTGGATGGAGCATGAGTGTGACGTGACCACCGCCGCAACGGGCCCGATTGGAAGAAAATTTCGCGTTTCGCGAGCGAAGCTGCGGCGCGGCATACGCGCTGAAAGTCATCAAGATCCCGATTTCGTGCCACAGTTTTTGGGTACTCGCTCGCAGGATTGTTCGAAGGAAATGGCTCGATTTCGCGCCATGGGGGAAAAAGAGATAGATAGCTATAGTCGTCGCTGGCCGTGCGTGGCTCTTCTCACACGCGCGCCTACCGTGTCATGCCACGGCCGCTGGATGAAAGAGTCAGCCAGCGGCCGTGGTCATGCGAAGGATGAAAAATAAAACCGAAATACCGCGATCGCAAGTTCGGGTGTTACACACACCTCAACCTCGGGCCGTCGTCCTGGTCAGCCGAACGGGTCACCGATCCCGGAAGGGTCAATCGATGCTTGTGGGGTCCCCTCGCGCAGATTGGCCGACATTCGGACACGCCGTGGCCTGGAAGCGCATGCACGTGCCCACAGGCGAGAGGGCGTGACGTCTGGCCAGATTGCCCCGCCGCCGCGATCCGAAACGTCCCTAAAGACTCGGGAAAACAAGGGGGTGGGATGAAAAAAGAAAGCAAGGTAACCGACAGCTCTCGGAGGTATTCATTGTTTTTTTAATGGCATGATTTGGCCGCAAAAGAGACACATACAAGAAAAGGAACACTCAAACGACAAGCACAGGCGGCCAAATCATGCCATTAAGTAAATACCAACTAGGCCAACAATCAGTATTATTACAATATTCATTGTTGTAGGGTGCAGCACTACAAAAGGGTTTGTGAGCAGATTGCCCCTCCGCCCGCGGCCTAATGGTGGAGGGCAGGGCGAGCCTATATAAAATATCAACACGAAGAGGGAAAGAAAGTAGTAGTTTGACTTTTACCTTGCAGTGTCATTACACTGTGTCGAAGCGTGCGCCGATGAAGAAGAGTGCAGAAACGGCGTCCATTATACTTTCTCGGTTGTTTGTTAGTTTTAATGTTCCGCGCCTGAAATGGTCTGGACCATGCGAATGCTAGCGATTTCGCAAATTATGGGACTCTCGACAGAGGATTGGCCTTTCCGACTTGGATATGCGTCCCGGGTCATTCGAGGTCGTGACCTGCACTCCGGATATATGGAGCATGAGTAGTAAGAAGTGTACTGTTTGATATGTCTGAATTCTTTCAAGAGGCCACGCGCATGCTCACAGACACTTGTCCCGCCAATATCCCGCCCTCGCGCTTGAATATATTCTTCAATTCGAGGGTATTGCCGGGCGACCACTTTCAACCGATACCTTCACGAATTAGCGCCCGGCGTGTCGGCGTCTGTATAGACGGTTTCCGCAGCGGTGAACGGGCGCTTCCACGTTTGAACACGTGATCCAATGGCCTTCTCCTTTCCTCCTTCGTCGTCGCCACTCCCGGGTGAAGGCCAGCAAGCGGGCAGCTTCTTGCGCCGCCCGTTTCTCGGTCGCGGTTTCGGTTTCTCGGTCTCGGTTTCTCGGTCGCGTTTCACATCGCGGCCGCGCCGCTGAGGAAAAGGCCGTGGTGCTTGGGTGCGGTGGGCGCCATCTAGTTTTGCTCTAAAGAAGAAAAACTAGCTGCGGAAAATCGTCAATACAGCTCACAAAAACGCTTCTTGCACTATGCTTCAGTACAGTTGGCACAGTGCCAGACATCCGCGAACCGTAAACGCCGGACGCGCTCGGCGCTTTCTCGTGATGTCTCGCGAAAGCGAAAGTATTGCCGAATGTGATATATCGAGATACCGCGACATGCCACCATTGCCGGTTTACTCCTGCATGCTTCTCCGCGCACCCGGTGCGTTCTGGGTGCGGCGCAATGCAAGCTGTTATCGCACTTGAACTTAAATAGAACATCACGGCGACGGCGAATTTTCAATCAATCAATCAATCAGTTTATTATCTTGTCATAAAAGAATGATACAGGGAGTAAAATATACAGACGAATTTTCGCCTCGAGCGACCTCACAATTGTTACCATAATAAAGTAATGAGGGCAATTCCCTGTGCTATTGGGCTTTCGGTTATCTTGTTGCACCTTTATTTGGTGTCTGCCATAGCCCGCATGCATATGTCACAGAACAAATACCCTAAATATGAACATAAAGTTTAAGGCTACATCGGAGATATTCTGCTAGTCACATTTGATTTCTGGTTTTGATGCATAAAATCCCGGACTTAATTTTTTTATGAGGACGTGTGTGTTAATTATAATTGTGAGCTTTGCTAATAAAGTATGATAAATATTTCTTGCATTGTGTGATGGCATTCTTGTTGCATGAAACGAATTTAAACTGAAGCTAGAACAACAGCTGCTTTGTGTTCCAAGCCAACACGAGCTAAGCTGGTGGCTTTTACAACACTGTTTCCTTTGCTGCACTTTCCGTCATTATAATAACAATTCAAGCACTTTGCTTCTATTTCACTAAGTCACACAGACAATTGTCACTTTCTTTCACTATGTACCTTTGTATATCCAACCTTGAGGCAATCCAACAGACTTATACTGCTATCATTATGTAAGGATGCCAACAAGACATCCGACTGCATGTGGACACGTTGTCACAATCATTTCCACTGCAGTGCACCATGCATTTTTCTCAAATGAAACCTGAACAGCCGCAAGCCTTTGTGATAGTGTAGTGTGTGCCGTCCAGTTATCACCACTGACAGGGGTGCGCATCCTGTTTGGCAGCTTTGCGCCTATATGCGTTCCTGTTTGTAGTGATAAGTGGACGGCATGTACTATACTATCGGGAAGGCTTGCCGCTGTTTGGGTTTCATTTGACGGTGATAGTGCTTCGATCTAGGTGCATGTCAAAAAAGCCCCAGGCGATCGAAATTTCTGGACCCCTGCATTACAGCGTCGCTCATAATCATATTGCTGTTTTGAGATGTTACACCTCAACAATTTTTATTAATACACTTGTCTTGCAATGTGTTGTAAGCTGCATCCTTGTAGGTTTTTCACTGGCCGTAATTGCGGGGAGAAAGAAGCATGAATGCTTTCATTTATTTATGGATGTGTCGTCTCTCCTTTTTTGTTTTCCAGCAAGCCGTCATTCCCCGTGCCATCCGTACACAGTGCCAACCATACCTGCCAATGTGCGCCTGCATTGCCTGCCATTGTTTGTTCGCCAGTGCATCAAGACATACACTGCTGACTGGCACAAGGTTGTGTACAAGTCGGCCGTCTATTCCGGAACGTACAAAGAGCTACTCAGGTTGGTCGAAATAATTTCACACTTCTTATCACAGTGCGGCTGAAGTAGCAGAGCCCGAGATGGGACAAGTTGTTGTAGTAGCTTTATTATTGTGGTTCACTAGGGTAGGCATCGTTACATCGCAGTTAAGTTCATGGAAAAAAGCAGAAAATGCTTTACAAGTGAATCGCGCTCCACTCAACTTTTTGTGTAAGAGTGCTTGCCATAGTGCTACATTATGATGACGTGGAAAGTTGTACTTGTGGGTAGTCAACATAGGTAATTAGAACCAGAACCAAACAGCTGTGAGGGAAGGAGATGATTGAAAAAACAACGGGGCAATTTCGTTGGACGTAACGAATACTAAATATAAAATGTTTTTTCACTGAAATCAGATGTAATGGATGTGTCTCTATGAGGTTGTGTGTGCAAGATGAGGCATTTTTGTAACAATGGTACACTGTGAAGTACAGCAAATTTTCTTTTCTTGTGTTTCTTTTACACTAAGTAGGAAAAGGAGTCAGATATTTTTTTTTTTTCTCTTTAGAGACTGCATCATGTTTATACAGCATCATGAGACAATGTGGATATAAATTTATATGATCGGTTATATGACGAAGAAGAAGTGCTTTGGTAGCTCGTTTCAATGTAGAGTTTTGTGGCTGTATGGTGCGCTTCATTGCTGTGATGGCCCGTTTGGTGTTCTTTCAATGCTTTACAGTCGAATACCACGCCCTACAGACCTGCAGGACCAGGTGTACGAGGTTGACACAGAGACCGAGGTTAAGGACTCGGTGCGTCAGTTCCACTACCTTATTTTTTTTGTTAGATAGCGCTCAACTGTGATGTCATACTGAAAGTAGTGTTCGAATTTGAACTTGTTCGTTTATGCAATATTTCGAAATTGTGTAGTTTTCTCTGAACCTTTTCATTTAGTTTTGTTTTCACACTGGTCTAGCAAGTTGGTATACTTTATACACTTGCTTTAGCACCTTTGTCTTCTCGGACATTAGCTCAGTATTAGCACCGAGAACGGATGCGCCTGCTCCGTTGCCGACGCATGCCGACTCTCGCTTCTTTCCGAGCCCGCTGTATACCTTCTCTCAGTGATACGGTGGTGATTTCTTCTCAGTTTCAAATAGTAGATTACTAAAAGTAGAAAGTAAAGGTATTTATTGCTGTTAGAAGTTAACTAAGCTGCAGAAAGTATGAATCCACTTTGAAAATGAAGGGCAGGACAGCGAGACATTAGTTGTTTTCACCATGCTTGTACTTGAGGAAATCAACGCTAAAAAATATTTATGCTAAGTGGGTCTGACTTCATTACAACTTGGCATGAACTACATGATTAAATATTTGTGTCGAAATATTACAAATGAAATTAGGATGTTTTCAGTTGACTCACAGCATTGCGATTTACCATGCAAGTTATGTCTGCCTCTGCAAATAATGTAGCTCATTTGACAGAATTTCGTCTTGGGATGCAGGAGACTTTAGATGGATCTGTCTTTCATACGCAATCCCTTAAAATCGTGACCAAAAAAAGTTGTCGCATACCTTGATTTAACGCGAACAGATGACTCGATCTACCATCACGTCATAAATGGTAATGTTCACGCAGGAACACTGCTGATAGCAATCGTTTGCAAAACAAAGGCGTGAAGGCCGAAATGAATTGTATTGATGGCGCACGCCCCTTTGTGGGCCACGTGATAATGAAGCACCCTTTGCCTCTGTGAAGCAATGATTGTTCTCTTACGTCATGTTCATATACCAATTGATGCTGTTAGGGGGTAATCAACCATGGAAAAAATTTATTCATCAGGTGCCGTGGCTATCTAAGCTTAAAACCATGACATCATGTTGCTAGAATGCTGCATGTGTAGATACTATCTGAAATCGGTAACAGTTTCTGCAACTAACCTCAACTTGTTTTTCTAGTAAAACGGAGCGCTGAAATTATTCCCAAAAACATGAAGCTAAATAACGTTATGAAATATGAGCTACTGCACACAAGAAAATCTACGCTACAGGGGCAGCGGTATTCTCGAGCGAGCGCATTTGAGATATTTTGCGGCATTTGGTACTAACCTAAGCAGGCGCCCACAGGGAAAAAAAAGACGCTGCCAGCAGTTACTTCGATGCGTCCAATAGAGATACCAATTGTGGAGGCGAAACAATCACATTTTTTTTTTAAGGAATCGCCCGTTAACAACGCAACCTGAAATGCAAGTACGCTGTCGTATACGTTTCGAAATTACGTGACTGCAAGACGCGCTGCAGTGCAACTGTGGTCACCTCGCATTTTTTAACCTGCTGCACATGCATTGTCTTACTGTTCACCCTTGTCAAAGTGCGGCTACCATGGCTGAGAATCAAACCCATCTTCGGAGTAAGCAGTGCTACACCATAACAAACCTCATCAAGGCGCGCACGCTGGAGCGCAAGTACCATTGGCGATTCTAATGAAAAAAAAAATGTTTAGTTTTTCATTGTTTTACCCGGAACATCATCGATGCTGCTTTAGTAATTTATTTTAAGCGTGAGTCAAATAAAAAGGGAATGCTGGCAGTGCAACGTCATTCGAAGCAAGCGCGTGTTATGTATACGCCGAACACAACAAAATTCCAAGAGTCGGTGTCGTGACGTCATGTAAACCTCCCACCAGACGGCGCCACTCCACCTTCTTGGGGCTAATGACTGCTAAGGTGTTTCACTGTTAAGCTCAGCTAGAGTATTTTAAAGTTAAACTGCGTTAAAGACGAGACACAAGAATTGAAGGAGACAGGAAGAACACAGTTTTTTTTCCTCCATTTCTCTTCTTTTATTCTTGTGTTTCGTCTTTAGCACAGTTTAAGCTTACAAAATATGTTGTACCGACTCTCTCCCCAACAAATTCTTCTTAAGCTCAACTATATACGGGCGCAATTCATGCCTATGATGATTGCATTTTTGTGGGAGCAAAACACACTGTTCCTTGCATACTTAGACTCAGCTGCACATTCAAGACCAACTGGTCAAAATTAGTTCACAGTTGTATCCTCATATTCATGGTTTTTGTGCATAAAAGCCCTGCAAATAGTATTTTTTTTCACTTAGAGGTTAAATCTCTTTGTAATGTTGAAACTTATGTTCCTTAAGTCAACCACCTTATGGCGTGCTGGGATCTTGACTTATATATGAATGGCTTAAGTTTAGGCGACTAGCTTGATATATGCAGTAACAGAAATATTTTTTATTTTTAGATATATTTTTGTTAGTGGTTGTTAACTTGGAAACAGAATAAGTTCAGAGTGCATCAAATCACTTGCACAGCTGCGCTATCCGTATATTTGTTGGCAGTGCTTTTCTAAGCGAGGAATAGTGCTTTTAGTCAACTTTCCTTTGGAAGTTCTGATCGATTGGCTATCACTGTAAGGGTGACTCAAAAATTATATCAGAAAAACATCACACACATCAGAGGAACAAAACAATTGCATCAAACGTACCACCACAACTCACTAGGTATAAGCAGAGGGATTTGTTGTGGCTTCATTTTCTGCTGGGTCAATGCCGCAATTATGCTTGAATGTTGATTTATTTCAGGAGAGCAATCTCAAGGGCGACTCCGAGGTCATCAAGGAAGGCTACATACTCAAAGGGCCAGAATCGGGCACGGACAGCTTTATTAGCTTGGCAACAAAGGTGAGCTATGTCGTTTAATCTCATGGATAGCAACATTTCTGACGTGCATTGATATAGAGTCTTGAGGACTGTATGTACGTGTACACGGTACAAGAAGTACCGAATAAATGAAATTTAATATGTGCACTGCCACGAAAGAGTGCTCTTTTATGTATAAATTTCATGCTCTCGTATGCATCACATATGTGAAGCACTCATAACGTTTCTTAATTAACAAAATTGGATACAGGATGTAGTAAGCAAACATTTTATATGATGATGTGCAAGGGCAGGAAAAGAGCTTTCGATTTCTAGCAGGAAAACAGGATGGATATCCTAACAGAATTTAATAAAAGGCAGTACAGACTAAAATAGATATCCCTTTAGCTGTGCATCATTGACAGTCTATTCACTATGAATGGCCTCTGCTCTGTCTTCTATAGCTTTATTACACTAGTGTGGTTGTGCAAGTGAAACTTGAAATCGATTTGAATCGCTGCCGGTCATCTGTATTAATTTTAAACAGTTGTCTACAAGAGATTATTCTGTGTTCTTGAATACTGTTCTCCTTGTATTTAAGAAATGCTTCATGTCATGGATAGCCCTCGGCTATTTCCTCATGAATGATGTTTTCAAGACATAATTAAAAAAAAAACCATTGGTATAGAGTTGAATGTCTTTATAAAAGACATGTACCAGAGAGCAATTCTTGTGCATCGTCTCTCACATCACCTAATCGTCTCCCACATCAATGCCTCTTACAAAACGGTCCGACTCTATTGGTAAAGTAAACTAACTTGTTCAAGCTTCCATTTCAAAGTCTAACTACCCAGTCATGATGATGTAAATTAGTACTGTATGATAGACAAAGTAATTCACATAATCATGTTATAGCCTATCTACAGTGTTGTGCTATTACTGTGCCGAAGGTTGTGAGTTTGGTGTCAGCTGGAGTTACGGAAGTTCGATTGTGTTTAAAGACAGGAATATCCATGCACGTAAACTTCGGTACACAATAACAAGCACCATTTGGTGTAAATTAATCAAAAGTCTATCACTACAGTGGGCCTCCTGATCAAACAGTTTATGGTGTGTAGAACCTCATAATATAAATGTGGCTCATTGTCTGTAATGTATATTCCTAGTGCTTGAATACGGCATAGTTTAAAAACTAGATTTTTGTTGAATGTTATCTCTTATCCTTTTCTAGATGCCTCCTTTTTGCTCTCTAGTTTGTTTTATTCTGACCCGGGTACCGCTATTATTACACAACATTGATTGTACGTTCTGTGCTACTTGGTTGTACAGTCGTTCAAGAGGAGATACATGACATTAACGCGAGGAGTGGATGGCAGCCACTCGCTAGAATTCTACAAGGACGACAAAAAGACAGAGTCGAAAGGCACAATCTGCATGGACTTCTGTAGCAAGGTAGTCAGGGTAAGTGGACAACAGAAATACATGTTCGTGTCGGGGAGCACCTCTTTGCAGACTCGACCTCTTATGAAAGTCGGATTGTTTTTCCACAGAAAAAAATATGCAAGGCTTCGTGTTGTGCGGTTGAGCTGAATATAAAAGAAATTGAAAGCTTTTCAGCCGTTTCTTCCCATGCGAATTTATGGTCACATTAAGTACTTGTAGCTTGAGTGCATTGTATAGTCTTCATTTGCTATAATTGGGCAGCTCATTGTATCTTTTTCAATATGATTTGTTGCAAGGCTTCTGCTTCACATTGTTGAACATTCATGTGTGTGTATAGGGCCTATGGATTGATACGTGACTTCAGAATTTCGAGAATAATAACTTGTATGCGTGATCTCTCTATGTAATGCATCATGGCGCTATGATCAAGCTGGCTTTTATGCGAGCATTGAGTTGAAGTTATGCCAATGTA